>VDFB02086081.1:133401533-133563846 GCA_007258455.2 Sequoia sempervirens | reverse complement strand
TGGATGATATCACTGTCATACTCTGGCATTCTCTCTGCTCTCACTCGCCTCCTCTTCTTCGTCTCCCCCTTCTCCACTGGCCAGCTGTCACAATGGGCCAAAGGTAATTCTACAATTACCTTTTATCCCCTTTTCACTTTTTCCCTCCTTTTTTCACATTAAGGTCTTTTTTTCTTTTTTTAACCAAGATTCCTCCGCTTAATTCATCCATCCTCTTTCTTCCCAGAGACACCATTTACGCACTGTTTGTCCGATTGACTCCATTCAAGCGCCATTCTTCTCATTTTTCTGTGCTCTTTCCAACATGTACCACTCCATACTTTTGAGAATTTGACTAGGGCTCCCTTTTCCACCCCCGTCCCCCTTCTCGAGGGGGCCATACCCTACCATTCCCTCCTAACTCGTCGCTATAAGCCTACCTTCGCTGGACTGGGGCATCCTCTTCGCATTCCCTCCGTTTGGGGCAGCTCACATGCATTCCCCCATGCTGGGGCATCTCTTTTTCTGATCTCTTCCTCTACAAAGTCATCTGCATTATGTTTTTCTTCGAAACCCTATTATTCTAATAGTATTTTGAAGAGGGGAAAAATGTAGACGTCCAATTTGATCACTTCCATATGATCAAATGCGTCTCCTTATTCATCCAATTGCTCATCCCTTCTGTCAATATTAATTAAACCATTTGTTTAATTAATACCTTGCGTCCTACATAAGAGTTCTAAAGTATTTAATTTAATAAATACTCTACCCCTCTTCCTCCTCTAAATTAAATAAATATACCATTTAATTTAGTCATATTCCCCTTTTAGAATTAAAATTCATTTTTAATTCCTCTTTTCTCTCTCATGGTCACATCCTCCAACTTTTGCAAGTTGATCTCTAATCCATCTTAATTACTTTATCTTCTTCTAATTAACTAGGGTTAGCATGTTCACACCCTTAATCATCATTAGGGTCACATCCTTCATAATCTCCCACTTGCTTCTAATGAGTCATTAGTCCATCTAACTAAGCACTTGCACAACCTTAATCATTTGGTTAGCCTAACCTAATCCTCCTCCCACTTATGGCATGTGTCCTTAAGTCAACCTTATTAAAAGCTTTCTCCTTTTGGACAAGGCACTCCACTTCCCCATGTGAATTTTTAATTCATCTTTTAATCCCTCAAGGCACCCAAAAGGATTTTTTAATTCCTTCACTTCTTCCCACATGTCCTCTACTTATTCTTTATTCTTTCCCATCTCCCCATGAGAATATTTGAGGAATTTTTAATTCCTCACATGTCCTCTCACCCACATGGGGAGAAGGACCCCCTTTATGAGGAGATCTTGTCCAATCCCAAGGTACTTTGTACCCCCTCCATGTCATGTACTTCTCCTTCCACCTCATGTCCACTTCACCTTTTAGGGCTATATCACAAGCCACATGTCAAGATGTGAGGGCTTGTGAGTTCTCAACTCACCTTGGCCCTACATATTGATCTTTGGTGGCTCAATCTTGGCCATCCATTTCCCCTAGGAATTCTCAAAATTCCTATAAATACCCCCTCTTTTCTCTCATTTTGGGGGAGATCATTTTGCTAGCCAAACTCTTGCAATTTTGTTTCTCAACCTACACTTAGCCATTTTCATGATTTCATCCACTTGCACTCATCCTCACAACATCATTTAGCTTGCATCTTGTGCCATCCAAGGAGCATACACATCAAAGATTGAAGGGCCAACCAAAGGATCGATTCGACGCAAGGTATAGAGTTCCATTTTCTTGCTTTTATCTTGTGTTGTTTCCAAATTAGGCTAATCTCGAGGTGTAGGTTGTTTTGGTGTTTATTTGCACTCTTTTAGCTTGCTGCTCATTTTCTAACGCACACATTCGACCTATCACAGTGTCAACAACATGGAGATCTCATCCATGCTCTAGCTAAGGAGCTACATCCCATCATCACACCATGGCCCTTTTCGCAGTGGGGGCTCGATCTCATTGGAAAAATAACCCCCACCTCATCTAGTGGTCACAAGTTTATCATAACCGCCACTGAGTACTTTACAAAGTGGGTGGAATCCATACCAATCACATGCATTACTCGAAAGAAGATATCAAAATTCATCCTGAACTATCTCATATGTCGCTATAGTGTCCCACAAGCCATTATCTCAGATAATGGGACACCATTCAAAAATTAGGATGTCCATGACCTGTGCAAAAAATTCAAAATCCAACATTGTTTTTCCACTCCATATTATGCCCAAGGAAATTTCCAAGCATAAGCCACCAACAAAACCATTCTAAAGATCCTTAAAAAAATAGTCAATGACGCAGGTCATGACCGACATCTGTAGCTAAATCCCGCCCTCTGGGCCTATTAAACTAGCATTCCCTGGTCTACGAATTAGAAGCCATATTACCCATCAAGATCGAGCTTTCGTCACTGAGAATATCACTACAAAACCTAATCACAGATGAAGAATACCAAGTATCAAGACTAAATGAGTTGAAGTTGCTAGATGAGTGGCATATGGAAGCATTAAATCATTTGTTTGTCTATCAGAACCGACTCAAGAGGAGCTATAACAAGAAGATCAGGATCAAGACCTTTCAGGTTAGAGAACTTGTGCTAAAGGAAAATTAGAAGAACATTCCAAATCCAAATGGCAAAGGAAAATTTGAACCCAACTAGTTGGGACCATTCATCATCACAATGAGCTACAAGTCAGGGGCATGTAAGTTATCAACACATGAATGGGAACCCCTGTAGGATCCCATGAACAACTCTCATCTTAAAATGTTTTATACCTAAATCTTTGAAGGTATAAAACCAAAAAATCAAAAAATCAAAAAATGTCCTAAAAAAATGGTTACCCTGATGAAAACCTGGCAAACATGTGTCTTGGTGAAAAAATAAAATCAAAAATCAAAATCCAAAAATCCAAAAAAAATAGAAAAGGATTAAAAATAATAAAAAGAAAAGATTATCCTCTGGTGAAAACCATGATGGAGGACTTTTGGGGAAAGGACCTTGGTGAAAACTTGGCAAGCATGGAGCCTTGTGTAAAATAGAAGCAATCTCCTTCCACCAGGATCTTCATGGCTTGATCTGCATCATCCATCCATCACATTCCATCTATCTCCATCCATCACCCGTTTGTGTCTGCATCATAGCTTGGTCCTGTGTTCGTGTCATGATCCCTCCTAGTACTACTGGGCCCATTCTTCAAGTCAGTTTGTCCTGCCTATATCAGACTAGTCTATTGCATTATATTGGGTGAATGTTCTCATTGGATCAAGTTCATGTATATTCTTGAAGTCTTCCCTAAATGAAAAAAATCCAAAAGCATCAAAAAATCCAAAAATCCAAAAACATCACTAAAAAACTGGTTCACACACTAGTGAAAATAAACCACACTGTACAATGATCCAGAAACCCAAAAACATTGATAAAACCAAGAAAAATCCAAAAATATTCAAAACATATCAAAATTCCAAAATAGGTCAAAAAGTCAATCAAAAAGTCAAAAAATAGAGTTGTCTTGTCAAACTATGGGTGTCTGAGCCTTGAACGTAGACAAGGTTGATCTTTGATCATCCCCTGAGACACTTAGGTTGGTCCTTTAGGAGTCCGTCATAATAAACTAGCAATCCATTTGTCCATATCTCATCAATAATTGAGTCTATGTCAGTCGAACTACGTGGTCTCTACGCGTATAACATAGGCAAGGCTAATCTATTGATCAGCCCCCAGGCCCCTAGGATAGGTCTTTAGGTTAATATTTTGGTCAAAATCTTAGAAAACTCCAAAACATTGGAAAATCCAAGAATCAAAACATTTGTAAAAATTTGAAAATACCAAAAACAGCCTCAAAACATTTCAAAACTAAAAAAAAATCCAAATATTTGAAAGATTCCATCTATCTCATCTCGCTTTCACCTGCAATAAACATTACTCATAATAAATAATCATCATCCTCAACCTTTGGAAAAATAGTTGGAAACAAGTCTAGCAGATCGAAAATGAAAACTCAAAACGTCAAAGTCTAAGTTCTAGTTCAGTACGTAAACAAGTTGGTCAACTCTTCATGTCAATAACCTATCATCCAATCAATCCAAAATCAATCATCTGATAACATCATGTCCTAGGATGTATCCTTCCTACAATGGGCATTATCTATTGGTGGTTGTTTCGGTTCTTATCCTTAAAAACACATTTCCTTTTGGTTAGAGGTATGAAGAACAATAGCTTGTTTTTTTACTTTACCTTTGTTTTTTTGACTTATCTTATTGTGCTCATTTCAATGACCTCTCGATGATGTCCCAAATGAAACGATTTAGAGAGAAAGTAATGGGGCAATTATTTGTTGTGCTTGTTGGATATTCTTGTAATATAACCTTGGTCATGTGTGCTTTGTTTGGTTTGTAGGGAAGGTGTTTTAGGTGTCTTGTTGACCACATAGGAAGGCTCGCTTTTCTATGTTTTGGTCTGAGATATTTGAAATATCTGAACTATATTTTGAATAAGGTTTTGTATGTCAAGTGTGAACAAGAGTACTCCTATCTGATTGTCAAGTCAAAGTCCATCACACTAGGTACAATGCCATCCTAGTTCTTTATACCTTGATGCATCGTACTTATATTTGTTATCAAACATAAGGTAAGCGACGCTTTCAAAGTCCCAATTCTTGATAAGCAAATCATCCATCTCTCATCATCATTGTCTCGTGTCTTGTTGGAATATCTTGCTTTCTTCTATCTCCTTTTTCATGCTAACATGGTGCCAAGATCAGCTAATCATCATCACCAATGCATCCATCCTACATCCACAAATCATCAGCATACATAAATATCATAATCGTAGCATATCACATCATCCATCTCATCCATCTCACATACATTACATCATCATTGTAACTTGTTTAGGATAATATAGATTGGTTATTCTAAGCATCTCAAAAACCATCTCATTTGCATCATCATCATAACCAGCCATATGTCCATCTTGAATCTCTTTGTCACAAGATCGACCCTCAAATTGAATCTTTTCACTTGATCTCTTGAAGGGGCAATGTACCAATATACCTCTTTTTGCTGGGGCATCCAAAAAATCAGAAATTTTTTGAATTTTGATCTTGGCAAGTTTATTCTTTGAACCAGCATAGCAACTACATCACTTCAAAGAGGGGCAAAATGTAGACATGAAAAATATCCTAATCAACTAACTTCAATTCTTCTTTAATCACCCCTCTACTAACCATTTAATTAATTCATCTTAATTCCTCTGTTAATAAAATAAACCAAATTTATTTGATTAAATCATTATCCTCTTTTGATTAAATAAATCATTTTATTTATTTAATCCTAAAATCCCCCTTTAATTAAATAAATCAATATTATTTAATTAACCTCGAAAGTTCTTCTATTAAATTAAATAAATTAAATCTCTATCTAATTTAATCTAACATCATCCTTTTTAGTTAAATAAATAAAAATCTTTATTTAACTAAGTCTAAATCATTCCCCTCACAACTTTTATTTATTTAAATCTTAAAGTCTAAGTCAAAATTTTCAAATCACCTAACCTCCTCTTATTTAATCAAATCTTAATTAAATCTAATCCTAACACGTCACATCCTCTAGCTTTTCCCACTTGCATAAATAAATCAATTTAACTAATTTATTAAATCTTCATTTTATCTGAAGTTGGCATCTTTGAGAAAATATACCTCCAAATTTGAAAATCCCTCCAAATGGGATGAGTCCTTCCAACAAGGCATTTATTTCATCTTACAAGTCCTTTTGCCTTGAGACAAGTGGCCAAACTCCATTTGACTCTCCCTCCACCTTGTCATTTCACTAATTTCAAATGTCAACTAATTGCATTTATGGGCACACTTATCAAAATGTGCTCACCCTTCATCCTCTCACATCTTGACAAGTGACATCTTGCCATTGGCTCAAGATTAGTCCCACATTGCTCCATTTTTCTCATTCCTCCATCTTGTCTTTCTATAAATGAAAGGCTTATCTTTGGAATTAGCATCCACAACTTAGAGCAAAGTTACTCTCTTCACATTGAGAGCTAATTTTATCCACTTCATATCATAGCATCTTGAAGGAATTTTATCATTGAGCTTGTAAAGGGTTGGGAAAGGCCCACTTTTCATATCAAAGTGGCACCAATCCACTATGGAATAAGTATACATTGTGCTTCTTTAAGCTTTCAATTAGTTTATGTTTCTATTTTACTTATATCATGAGGCATGATCTGTATTATTTCATAGAAAAATTAGTATGTTTGCATAGTTTGAACTAACCCATGCTAATGAGTGTTGGAGTTTAAGTTGTTTGAAAATTTATGGTGCTCACATATCCACCAAAAAAAAGATGTTAATTGAGTACTTTTTCAACCTACTATTATGAGGCACATGAATCCACCTTATCTCTAGACATCATCATACAAGTGAAACTTTTCTTTTATTCCATTAGTCAACATCATCATCACATTTAAGAAAGATAGGTATAGAGAGAGTTAGGGAGAGGGGGAGGGCTAAGTGGAGAGAGGTTTTGTGTGTGAGGGAGGGAGAGAGGGAAAGACAGAGGGAGATAGGTAGTGGTAGGGTGGGAGGAGCATTACTAAATCAACAAGACTAGTATGTTGACTTTATCCACTTCTACATAGCTATTTTCCTATTGCACATACTACACACTTCCTAAGTGGTTAATTTTAGTCTTCTATTGTTTTGCTATAGTTTCAACACTTCCAACTATTTCTTCTTTTGCACTTAGATCTAATTTTTCCTTTTCCTTATCATTTATTTACAATTGTATTTTTTCCATGAAATTATTATGTTCGAGAATCTTTGACTTCATCTGTTCAACTCCATTTATACAATCATCTCTCACTTTCTTTGCTTACACAAATTCATATGCAATACAAAACCTCTTGAGTTTATCCACTTTTTCATTGCCATTTTCCCATTGCATATACTACACACACACCTTCCTCAACTTCTCAAGAATGAGAAGAATCTCTTCATTCAATACAATATCTATCTCCTTCACTTTGTTCTACTTCTATCTATCTCTCATCTCTCACTATCCCTCCTAACCTTCCTCTCCCTCCCTTTTTCCCTCTTTACCCCATCTCTCTATTTCCATCTACATTTCTAAACAGACTTCTTTATATATGTTTCTAAAGAGACTTCTCCTTTGTACTAGTTCTTTATCGACGCCATCATTGTTTAAGAAAACTCTAGTTGATCTATCACTTTCTTCTTTAATAATTCATAGCCTCTAAAGGAATTTAAATATTTCTCTCATCCACATGCCTTATAAACATGAGGATAATTATGAATGATTAATTATGATGATTGCATAGATTACATGGTAAAATTGAGTCTTCTTCAATTGTTCAATAATCAATTATAATGTAAATATGGATAGCATTAATCATTTGTAGTTTCATTAGTTCATTATTCAATATATTCAATTAATCATTTATAATACAAATATGGGAAACATTGGTAAAAAAGCCATACATCTATCATCATTGCATTAATCCATTCGGTTCATTTCAGGCTAATACAAATTTATTAATCTAATCATATTTTGTCCATTATATTCCTTTCACTATCCATTCATCTTTGGATCCTAATCATTACATATCTCCCATCCCATTAACCAAATAATCTTAATTTCAAAGCTTTATTTTGGATGGAAATGATTCTTGTACCTATTCAACCATATTAGTTTGATCTACATAAATTTTCACAAGGAACCAAAGGTATTTTATTTTCTTCTGGGGATTACTACCATAAAAATATATTCATTTTTCTACTCTAAATACAAGAAAATGAAATAAGGAAATAAACATAAAGATAAAGAAAATAGACAATATATTTTACTTTAAATAACCTTTCTCCTTTGATAGGGTTAAAATGGAGTGCACCCTTGCTCTATTTGATATGGTCTCTTAGATGCTTGATTGAATACTACTAATGGAATGTGGAATTCTCTTTAAACCAACATAATCTTTGTATAGTTGGATGATTTTTAATAGAAAAATTGTACCAAACACCTACTAGAAAATGTATTGATGATAATGAAGGGTTTAAAGGCTTCTATTTGTAGCCTCTTGTTGTGAGGAATGATGCAATTCAAAGATTAAGGGATCACAATATATATGAGAGATATCAAGAGGAAATAACCAAGACTCAAAAGGAGGTTTATTGGAAAGGGTGGCTAATGATATGGATTGGAAAAAGAAAGGGAAGATCTTTGTAGGATTTCCAAAAAATGAAATATTTAACTATTCAACTACTCACATTATTTGTAGTGTTGGAAAACACATTGTCCCCTGTCAGTCACTTCCTTATGAACTTTCTTTTGTTTCGTACACACCAAGAATGTAATGAAGTCCACCTTAAATTTTTAGAACAACTGTTTGGTACAATAAAAATGGCATTTCACTTTCTTCATTTGATTGGAACAAAAAATGGTCACATTGTTTGCAATGTTTGAAAACACATTGTCCCTTGTCAGTTATTTCCTTATGATTTTTTTTTTCATATGCACCAAAAATGTAATGAAGTCCACCTTCAAATTTTATAACACTTTGGTATAATAAAAATGGCATTTCTCTTTCATGTGATTGCTATTCCTTTCATGATCTTCTAACTTATTTTTCATATCTTTTATTTTCCATCACTCCATCCTACAACCTCATCCCCTCATCTCATAATCCCCTCATCACGTAATCCCCACAACCAACATTTTCTCATTATGCAGAAGAATACCAAAGTGTTTGTTGCTTAATATAAGAAATTGCTTCATATAATTAGTAGGGATTTCATAGGGTATCCTTCATACCAGGTACTAGAATGTATAAAATGAAAAAGGAATCTACTCTAAAATCACTTGAAAAGAAGAAGACCAAAGTGAATGAGATAGATAATGTATTAACTGAAGAGATTATTCCTACTCTTGAGAAGTTGAGGAAGGAGCATTTGCACTAGATGTGCAACGGGGAAATGGAAATGTAGAACTAGAGGCAACAAGTACTAGAATGTATGAAATGAAAAAGGAATCTTCTCTATAAACACTTGAAAAGAAGTAGACGAAAGTGAATGAGATAGATAATGTATTGAATGAAGAGATTCGTCTTTCTCTTGAGAAGTTGTGGAAGGTGCATGTGCAGTATGTGCAATGGTAATATGGAAATGTAGAACTAGAGCAGGAGGTACTAGAATGTATGAAATGAAAAAGGAATCTTCTCTAAAAACATTTGGCAAGAAGCAACCAAAGTGAATGGGATAGACAATGTATTGATTGAAGAAATTGTTTCTACTCTTGAGAAGTTGAGGAAGGAGCATATATAGTATGTGCAATGGGAAAATGACAATGCAAAAGTGACTTAAATCAAGAGTTTTGTATTACATATGAATTTGTGCAAGAAAAGAAAGTGAGAGATGATGTTATAAATAGAAATGAACAAATGAACTCAAATATTCTTGAACTTAATAATTCCATGGAACAAATACAATTGGAAATAAATGATAAGGAAAAGGTAAAATTAGATCTAAGTGCAGAAAAAGAGAATCGGTTTGGTGGAGACATGAAATTCTTATCTAAAAAGGTAGAAAAGTCTTGTAATGAACTTGTTAAAAAAAACATCTGCATTCTCTAATTAATAGTTGTGATAAACTTTGAAAGTGCCTTTAATTACATTCATACTCTCTAAATAAGAATTTTTTTTCTTTACAACAATTGTAGGTTGCGAAACACTGGGTGTTATGAAACTTGCATCCCACACACTATTGTAAAACCCTCTACACATAACAATCAAATTGGTTATTCATCCCTCAATTCAATTTGATTAGTTTTGTGTATCCACCACCTACAAATCCTCCCCAAGTTTTGATAAGTAAATTTAATTACTTATCATTCCTCTCATGCACTAGAACCTTGTACCTTGCCTTCATTTGAAATTGTATTTGTTCCATGGAATTCTTAAGTTCAATAATATTTGACTTCATTTTTCAACTCCACTTATACAATCATCTCTCACTTTCTTTGCTTGCATAAATTCATACGCAATACAAACCTCTTGAGTTTATCCACTTTTGCATTGTCTTTTTCCCATTGTATATACTACACACAAACCTTCCTCAACTTATCAAGAATGAGAAGAAAATCTTTAGTCAATATACATTATCTATCTCATTCATTTTGGTCTACTTATTTTCATGTTTTTTTAGATCATATTCCTTTTTCATTTTATACATTCTAGTACATGTTGCTTCCAATTCTACATTTTCATTTTCGCATTGCACATAGTGCACATGCTCCTTCATCAACTTCTTGGGAGAAGAAAGAATCTATTAAGTTAATATATTATGTATTATCATTATTCCAAACTATTTGTCACCATCCCCCTCCATCATACCAACCAAAAAAAATTATCCCTATCTCTCCACACTATAAATCCAGTTTGGGTGCCTATGTCCCACAATCCACCATCACATTAGATGATAAAGATACTCTCAAAGCTTTGCAAAAAGTGGTAAATTTAATTACTTATAATTCCTCACTCTCATATCTATTATCATGAAGGGTTTTTTAAATAACATGCACTAGAACCTTGTACCTAGCCTTTATTTTTCCAACCTCAATTATTTTGTGCATTTTTTTTCACCATATGAGGAAATTAAAACTTAATTTTTACCTAAGTAAAATATGTAAACTTTTGCACTCTCTACCTACCTCTCCCTTTTTTCCTTCAGCCTTACCTCTCACTACCCACCTCTCCATATCTCCCCCATTTCCTCTCTATCCCTTTATCCCTCCCATGCTACCTCGCTAGCCCTCTCCCTCCCCCCATACCTCTATACTTCTCTTTATCTCTCATCTCTCACCATCCCTCCCTTTGTCCCTCTTCCCCCCTCTCTCTCTTTCCACCTACCCATCCCTTTATCTCACTTACTCCTTCCCTTTCCCTCCCTCCATCCCTCCCACTCCACATCTCCCTCACTCCACCTACCCCTCTCTCTCTAACTCTCACTCCCCTCCTCTCTCTCACACACACACCACCTCTCTCTAACTCTCCCACCCTACATAGATCTTTCTATCTACCTGCCTCTCTCTATTATGTTCACCTTACCTCTCTCTACCTACCTCTCCCTATCTCCCTCCTTCCCTCTCTCTCTCTCCCTCCTTCCCATACAACCTCTTTCCACCTACCCCTCCCTCGGGCTCCCTCCTTACTTCTCTCTTTCTCTCTCACAACCTCTCTCCACCTACCCCTCCCTCCTTCCCTCCCTACTTCTCTCTCTCTCTCTCTCTCTCACACACACACACACACACACACACACACAACCTGTCTCCACCCAATTGATTCTCCTTTTTTTTCACTTAGATCCAATTTTTCCTTTTCCTTATCATTTATTTCCAATTGTATTTGTTCGGACATTGAATTCATAAGTTCAAGAATCTTTGAGTTCATTTGTTCAACTCTTCTTATAGCATAATATCTCACTTTGTTTTCTTGCACAAATTCATATGCAATACAAAACCTCTTGACTTTACCCACTTCTGTATTGACATTTTCCCATTGCACATACTGCACACACACCTTCCTCAACTTCTCAAGAGCAAGAAGAATCTCTTCAATCAATACATTATATATCTCATTCACTTTGGTCTACTTCTTCATATTCCTTTTTCCATTTCATACATTCTAGTACCTATTGCTCCAATTCTGCATTTCCATTTTCCCATTGCATATATTGCACACACACCTTCCTCAACTTCTCAAGAGTGAGAAGAATCTCTTCAATCAATACAATATCTATTTCATTCAATTTATTCATTATAAGGTCTTTCAACACCATATTTATGTCTCTCTTTAGATTAATCCATCATCATCATTGCATTAATCCATTAAGATAAACCTTAAACTCTAAACCATAAACCTAACACCCATCATCACTACATCAATCAATTAGGTTCATTTTAGGCTAATATAAATTTACTAATCTAAGCATTTTCATCTGTCATAGTCCTCTCATTATACATGAATCTTTCCATTCTAATCATTAAATATCTCTCATCCCATTGACCTTTGATCTCCCCATGGTTATATTCCTATCCACCATCTATCACTATATCCTACAACCTTGTCCTCTCATTCCATAACCCCTTGTCATTGATACCTAGTTATAGGCTACTCCAAGGAATATAATTCCATCTATCTTATTATTCCATCACTCCTTCCAATAAAAAAATGTAATAAAATCATAATCCATGCAATCCAATTATGCAATCTACAAGAAATCATCCAATAACATATTACATAAATGCTCTATTTGATATCTAGTCTCTTAGATGCTTGATTCAATACTATGAATGGAATGTGGATTTCTCTTTAAACCAACATAGTCTTGGTATAGTTGGGAGATTTTCAGTAGAAATATGGTAGCACACACCTACTATAAAATGTATCAATGATAATGAAGGGTAAAGGGTTTTGTTTGTAGACTCTTGTTGTGAGGAATGATGCAATTCAAGGATCAAAGGATCATAATATATGAGAGGTATAATGAAAGAGGAAATAACCAAGTGCCAAGAGGAGGTTTATTCAAAAGGGTGGCTAATGATATGGATTTGAAAAAGAAATGGGAGATCTTTGTAGGATTTCCAAAATAGGAAATATTTAACTTTTTGATTGGGAGGTGGGAGATTTAAAATTTGGGCTAACTACAAAGAGGAAAATTGCCTCATGGATGGCCAAACCTTAAAGCATCATTTGTCTCAAGTGGATTTAGGAGGGATGAGGTGGAGAATAGTTGGAAGATTATGCATACTTGCACATGTAAAGAGGAATGACACATGTTACATGATGGAACATTTGAGAATTGGAGGAATATTTTAAATTATGAAAAATTTTAATGAAGGATTAAGGTGGATTAATTAATTAATTGGGTTTAGGAAAAGTATTGAGTGGGGGCTCATATGTAGTCATTTTCATGCACACCTTTCTGATATTAGAGCCAACCTTGTGTAACATGACCTAGTCACCATGATGTAAATTCCTCAACATGCATACCAAATAGAGAAAGTTTTTCAATTCTACTGGCATAGGGCTTAAGGGCATAAATATGTCTCTAAGCTTGGGTCTCGGGGGTTAGATTAGGGTGAAATAAATAAGAGTATAATTGGGAAAAAGTGCAAGACATATTCTATGAAACCATTGCTTGCATATCTAGATTAGTGCTTTCATGGCTAAGATTAGTGCTGCCATGATGAATATTCACTTGTGGAGTGAAATTATTCTTGCAAAGAGGAAGTTCACTTATGTTGGGGAAAAACATGCTTGTGCAAATTAGTGCTAGTTTTTATTGTGTAAGAAAGGGGCTTGCATGTGTGGAGTAAAACTTATATATAGTAGCACTTGAACTGTAGATGATAAGATTTTTGAACTTAAGAATTTCATGGAACAAAAACAATTGGAAATAGATGATAAGGAAAAGGTAAAATTAGATCTAAGTATAGAAAAAGAGAATCACTTGGGTGGAGACATGAAATTATTATCTAAAAAGGTAGACAAGTCTTGTAAAGAACTTCTTAAAAGAAAAATTTGCATTCTCTAATCATAAAGACACTCTCAAAGCTAACCAAAAAGAGGCTGCAAAGCTACATAAAAGTATTCAAGACATTCAAAACTCTATCTAGGAAAGGGATGTTGGTGTCCTAAGGGTTGATGCAAGGGAGCAATTGATTTAAAGCTTCAAGTAAAAGATATGGAAAATAAGTTAGACGAATGTAGTGCTAGAAAACACACTATTCCAAGTGTCAATTATTTCCTTATGAAAAGTTTTTATTTCATATGCACCAAGAATGTAATGAAGTCCACCTTCAAATTTTAGAACAACTCTTTGGTATAGTAAAAATGGCATTTCACTTTCTTCATCTAATTGGAACAAAAAAATGATCACATTATTTGCAATGTTGGAAAACACGCTATCCCCTGTCAATTATTTCCTTATGAAAATTTATTTATTTTTCAAACATATGAAGAAATTGAAACACAATTATTACTCTAAGAATTTTTATAAATTTTGAAGGTGAATTTCATTGCATTCCTACTATGTAAATAACAAAGGTTTTTCATTACATTCTTATTATTTTGTCAAGTTCCTTTGATGTTATAGTGAGTGCAATGAATTTTGTTATGCTTAATAAATAACTCCACTTTTGCATATACAATAGTAGCATAGGTTAATTTTTTCATGTTTCAACTTCTATATTTTTTATTTAACCTTATTGAAGTATTCAAACTTCATCTTGTAGTTACAAGTGAAAAAATCTCAAGATAATGGAGTTTCAAAATGTTATCAGCATGTTGCCGACATGTCCCAAGCATTTCCCACCACCAAATCCTGCAAACAAACATGAAATTCATTAAATTCATCATGAAAAAATATTTTCATAATATATAACTATTATCCATCCTTACGTTCATCTTCCAATCAAAAATGCAAAAATTGTCAAAGTTGACAGTTTTTGCAAATTTGCAACTTTCCTTGCTTCTAAGCCAAATCTTTGCAATTGTTGACTTTTTTTACTAGATCAATTTTAAAATGTTATAAATAATGTTATATTTCATTCCAAATCTAAATTTCCTAAATTATTGCTTGATGAAAGATTAGCATGCATGTAGCATCTTTTTGACAACTTTTTCATTTTTACCAGTTTTTAGCAACTTTACTCCAACAATCATTTTTCTTATTTTTTTCTTTTGATTTCTCAATTATTATCATATCCTCATGTTTTTACAACCCTAATACACCTACTTTAATTCATTTCATTTCTCAAACTCATAAATTCATAATTTCATGTGTTATAAAAGGTTGTTCTATTTAAGACTATCATGACAGCCCCTCTAGAACAATCATCTTTGCCTCATTTTTCTCATTTTTCTGGTCTAATGACACCCGCTAAATATATTTTTGTGTACTACCCTAGGCAATCAAAAGTCTTCAATTTTATCATCATTTATTCACTTTAATCATGGATCTTTATGACTGTCTCAGGGTTGTTATACATGTTTTACAAGTTGAGGGTAGCCTTCTCATGGTGTTTCAACTGGTAATATTCATTTATTAAAACCTATCTAAATTTTGGTGATCATTTTGAAGGTATTTAATGAGTTTTAAACAAGGTAAAGATGAATGAAAGACAAACAACAATTGTTAGATCATAACAGCGTCGCTCTCTTTTTGAGACTTACACCATTATCTCTTATAACTTCAACACATCCATCATCGAAGTAACAAAATTCCCCCCCTTCCAGCATACTTTGACATGTGAAAACATTTATTCAAACTTCTTGTGACAATATTAAGGCATCACAGACCTATCAGAGGATGGCAAGAAAAAATTTGGCATGTGACAATCCTCTTATACTGGGTGTGACAGTCATCTGGGTAACGCATTTATCCATCTACCACTTTACGCTTACCCCACCACATGATCACATTAATCATGATGTAGTCTTGTAGCTAATTCTATAAGGAATATCTTCCAACTTGTCCTGGGAAAACCTATGATAGTTATATCAAGTACTTTGACTAATGTCAGTCCTTAAATCCCATTTGAATGAGATTTTCAGAGTAACCCTTCATTGTTCAGTCCTCATAGATTTTATGGTCTCTTTTTATGAATGATGAAATTGCACATGATCCAATTTTATGCAATCAAAACGTCATTACAAATCGATCACATACCTGGTGCAATCCTTAGATTTGAAACGGTTGTTGCTATTGAGAAATGTTGTGGTCTCCACTATGCCTAGCCTTTCGTTACACCAAAGACCACTCTTCTATTACCATCAAATGCCTGGACTTCCCCCGATCAATGGCGCTTCTACGTAGCAGTAGTCCAAGCCAAGCCCTCCTATTCCTAGTTTCATCTTCTTTTCATCAACCATAGTGAATGCTCGATAGACCAGGGCTGGCAAACTTAGAACTGATTAGTTTTTCTTAAATGGATACAACTGAATAACAAAGGTCCTTGGTATCTCTTCTCTTAAATAGTTGTTTGTCACTATCACTATGAAGCGTATGGTGTTTACGTGGGATTAGGCTTGGCTATTCTCCCTGCGTTTAAAAACTCCCGCTCTACTGGCATTTAAAAACTTTCATCCGTCAGTCTCGTGACTACCGTTATCTCCTGTGACTTTTGCCATCCCTTCCACTTGCATTTTGGTGGGCCCTCCCAATGCATGTCATGCATGTCATAAACATGTTTTTATGTGTTTTTGTATGTACATAGGTTCATTTTGTCTAGGAGTTAGTTGGCTCCGATCATGATAACCAAGATTGGTGGAAGTTGTTTATTGAATGAATACTTGTTAAAGACATTACTTGTGAATATTTCCCTTATGCTATTTAAGATATGACATAAAATTAAAAATAAAGTTGTCCATTTGATTTTCTTATAATTGAATAATTTTGAATTAATTATGACATAAAATTAAAAATAAACATCATACATCACTTAAAAGTCAAATAAATAGCAATAGCAATCATATGCTATAGGAATATGTAATAGAGAAATATTAGTATGAAATTTTTCTTAAATATCACTTGTAAAAAAGATTGGAATTTCCTAACTTATCTCTAATGAATTGATTTTAAAATAATAGAAGACTCAGAGTAGATGCATTGCAAAAATGACCTTACATATTTTTTGATTGAGCATACACATGTTTTCCATCAATTCCTACATATCTTCTATGATAATCTTTAAAAAATATTAATATAGCTTAACTTTATCTTGTACCATGTTAGAAATTGAGACCATAGAATACTAAACAGCATAAATAAATAAAAAATAAATAAAATTAGAATCATACAAGAATAGATTTCACATATTACACAAGATATATATGGAGAAAAACCTTTTAGGTAAAAACCCCATAAACCATTATTTTATTAAACCACTCACAAAAAATAGACTAAACTTAGGGACACTCTTCTACATATTTTTACATGGTCAATAACATCTTCTATGCATAGTGATATAATTTACTATAAATCTCCAAATTCACAGTCTCAAATGAGAGATAACCTAATTAAATATACGAGAAAGAGTGGAAATATACTTTAAGCGGTGTTACTCATGTCTATTCAAAGTAATCATATGTAAACAACATTATTAATCATTAAATAATATATATTTTATAACATAAGGTTTCATAATCTTATTTTAGAATAATATATAAATGTTATAATAGTATGACCCCTTAACATTATGTTCTAAAAATTCTTCATGGTATATTTGTTATTCTTTAATTTTGAATATTTTGAAATTTTTTTTTGCACGTTTCTCTCTCATAAGGGTTACATGAAAATGGTTATTATTTTTTTTATAGATTTCCTTTCAATCATTTTATTCTTGATACATCATAACATTTTATTATAAGGGACAGCATTACCTATAGAAGCATTGTATTGTCATATATGTATTTTCTCCTCCTTTATGGATTTATTCATTTCTTTCTTTTCCTTTTGCATATCCCTAATACACTTGTCCATGATTATCACATGGTTTCTACAAAGAGTGATGTTTGTGTTTATTTTAATTTAGATGATATTTTAACTTTGAGCACATTTCCTTCACATTAGTTTTTCATGATACATCTTTTTGTGGAAGATATTCAATATATACCTTTACCTTCTATTTTTTATCAATGATATATTACATACATCGATTGTTCATAACCTTTACTTATATATATGACATTATTAGTCATTGAGTGCTATTCTTTCTACATGTCATTATGATTATATTATCCATATGACTTATGATTTTTAAATGTATTACCTCTCATACTAAAGAATAATTACATGTATTATATATCACTAGTGCACAATGTAAATCACAACCTTATTTTTTCATGTATTAGTCATATTTTAGATATTAGTTTATCTATATATTTCACAATCTAATAATATATGATAATTTACCTTTATATCTATATGTGAAATAATTTTTTTAATTTTTTTTATCGATGATTAATTTCTCTTAAATATATATAAAAAAATTCATAATATAAATCTAATATTTTTTATTATATCTTAGTTTTATTATAAAATCATTATAAAAATTTAATATGATAGTAAAAAAATGAATAATATAAATATCATTTACAATCTAATATATTTTTATTAAAATCAAATTTTTTGAAATATATATTAAAAAATATTTATGTGCTAGCAGTGAATTTTACTTGACAGTGAATTTCTGTGAATTTTCGTAGAGTCTAAAAATAGATATAATATATTATCTTTATATAAAAAATTAGTACTTATTAATAAATAAATAAATATTTAATATTTGCACAACAGAAATAATACTTTTTTCTATTGTTTAACAATTAATTAAACACACTTCAAAATATAATAATAAGAGACCGCACATGTGGTAATCACAGTTGACATTATTTGCAGAAAACTTACCTCTATATAGAGAGAGAGAGAGAGTGAAGACACGAAAAAGTAGGTACAAATTATTAGACTTTGGCTTTTTTTTTAAAATGGTAATATATATAGATGCTTCTATTTGTTTTATATAGGAAATTTGAACAATCTAAGTTTAAATCTAGATAAAAAAAATTAACCACCATGTGTAAGGAGATTCCATATGTAGATACCACCCTCACCAGCAGATTGGAAGCTGGTGTCATTTTCCATTTCCTAAAAACAATAAATGAAGACTGACTTCCCCTTTCTTGATCATCGGCCATGCTTATCTGGCATCTCAATCTGAATCAACGCAGTGGATGGCCCCCCTGAAGAAGTTGCTGTAACAGGTGGAGAAGTGTAAAAATAACCCTCGGCAGGATCCTGAGAAGTACTATCAAATGAGGTTAGCAAGGCATGATAATTTAGCCTCGCTTGTTTTGGATCACCCCTGTGCTCTACAAGACTTACATCTCTATAAAGCCCCGGCTGTCTTGTGGCAGCTCTTATCCAAGCAAGTTCTTCCACCACCTCTCTCATGGACGGCCTTGCTCTTGCTTTCACTTGCAGACATGCTTTTGCTAACCTCGCCATATTTTCCATCTGCCCTTGGTTTTCCTCATTCACGACTTCAGAATCTAAAATGCCAGTAAGACGGTTCTCGTTCATTGCGGACAGGAAATGGTCATACAAAGCACACATAGATCCTTTTATGGACAGCAGGGGCGTAAGACCAGTGAGAAGCTCCACCAAAACTACACCGAAGCTGTAGACGTCACTCTTGTCTGTAAACTGGTTGCTCATCACGAAGTCAGGATCCACATAACCTCGAGTACCCACTGCCATGGTGCTCAGATGCATTTCTTCGGAAGGTCTTAGACGAGAAAGACCAAAGTCCGCTACTTTTGGAGTGAATGTGTCGTCTAACAAAATATTTGAGGATTTTATGTCGCGATGGAAAATAGGCTGAGAAGCTTGAAGATGCATATATGATATCGCCTCTGCAGTTTCGATGGCAATCTGCCGCCTTGTTTGCCATGACAACCGCCCCTCGCCGGAGTGTAGATGTTGATAAACTGTTCCATTTGGCACGAATTCGTACACAAGTAATGGAAATTGAGTTTCCATACAGCAACCAAGCAATTTCACTACATTTCTGTGATTTATATGGGACAGAATTATAATTTCATTGATAAATTCATCCGAAATTGACTTGGGTTTTTTAATTGCCACAGGCGTGCCGTCGACGAGAATTCCTTTGTACACAATTGCGAAGCCACCTCTCCCCAATTCTGTTGAATAATTCTTGGAAGCTATTTGTAGCTCTGATTCAGAAAATATTCTCAAGCCTTTTCTTCCTCCCATAGAAGCGATGCGTTCCTGTAACAGTAACCCGCCATTCTGCCGGAAATTCCTCTCTTTCGCATGTTTCAGACGACGCCGCCTCAGACACCAAAATAGTCCACAAGCTCCCACAGAAACTACCACGAATGAAGAAACAGACCCTGCGCTCTCATCAAACAGAGAAGATTTTATTGACCATGCTGTTTTGAAAGATAAAGAAAAAAGAATATACAGGGACATGCCCTGTGCTTACCTATGATTCCAGATTTTAGGGAGCTTTTGGATTGTGAGGATAAACATTTTGTCCCGTTTTTAAAGCCATCTCCCACATAACCCTTTGCACATGAACAATTGTAGGAACCTGCCAAATTAAGGCATATTCCTCCTTCCTCTGCTCCAACGCACATACTTGAGTTTGTATGACTACATTCGTCTATGTCTGAACACTCCAAATCACTATGATTAGGAGCCTTAAGATTTTAAAGAGGAATGATTACAAAACAGAAAACATGATACTAATAATGGTTCTAAATAAGAAAGGTGCGGAGACAATACCTGTGCAGTCTGTGCCATTAGAGTATCCATTTCCTTCATACCCAGGGAGGCATCTGCATACGTGCCCTTTTCCGGAAGGGGAGTCAAGGCATTCTGCGTTGGAAGAGCAAGAATAATTGGCAGTTGATTTAGCCGTGGAGCAATTCTGAAGGCCGATACCCCAATTAAGGCGGAGACCATAATCAGCCTTCCTGCCATCTCCCCAAAAGAGGCTTGTTTTATTGTCGTAAATGGTGAAGGTGGAGGGGTCCAATATAGTGGAGAAGCCACACTTCGCATCAAATTTGTTGGTAGTAGAATTGCGCAAACCAAACACACCTCCGCCAGTGAAATTGAATAAATTCGAATTATCTGGAACGCTAACTTCACAGCAGCCATAGCGACAGTATGGCGGATCATTTTGAGGTCTACAAAGCGATACGCATCTAACATCACCAAAACTCCCGTATGTGTAGGTACCGAACGTGTTGCAGCCAATAACCACGAATTTATTAGACATGGAAATGGTGAAAGGCCCTCCTTTACGTGGCTGAAATTGGCTTGACGCACTGCTGTTCGCCTCACACGACTGGACTTTCAGAGAAGTCGAATTTATGATGAGGTAACCCATATAATTGATCTTCATAATCTTATAATAGTAACCTGGAAGAATCTTGTCAGAATAATTACCTCGAAAGGCCGTAAAAAATGGAGCCATCTTCCCAGTATCTGGGTCCTCCCTGCATGTGATATTAAAACCAGGGTACCCACATTGAGAATTGTTAATCCAAAACGGGTAACTCACATTCATAGATCCGCAGACTTCAGGATCGCATTTTGCAGCAGTAAACCCCACCAAACAGATGCAAATTAAGAATCGAAAAACAAGCCTCGAATACATTTGGATTGGCCACGACATTTTCCTTCTCCCCAAATGAGTTGATAGTAACTAATACATGAAAATCGAACTGCTACTCAACTATAACAACAAAAGAAAAGATGGTGAGAAACTAAAAGGTTGTGGGAGCTATATAGCAGGTTTCATGGTCAACTGCTCAAGAGTCGACCTATTCCAAGCATCGTTGTACGCGCATCCAAAATTTTACAAATTATATATATTAGACATACCATAATCTTGACGGAGTCTTTTTAATTAGATCGCCGGTATCGTTGACGATTTCATTTTGAACTTTGAAGATACCGAATGTTGCTACGTGTCGTATCATGGACGTCAGTGATATAAACAAGTAGTAGTTTTTTAAGTTTTTAATTTATTTTATTTCAGCAAGAGACAATATTATAATAAGGTTACGTAATAAGTTCTTGTTTTCAAGTCCTTTTCCAAAAATTAGGCCACAGTTTTTAAGTTTAGCGGTCAAATCCGGCAGAGGCGTGAGACGAAAGTTTATAAGAGAAAAACAAAACAAGCGTCAAATCTAGATAACCGGAGGTAAAAATATTTTATGATATTCAGGTAAATATATTTTATAATATTCCAGTCAATCACTACATGAAGTGAACCCGCACGACCCCCTCTCCTCTATATTTGATTATATTTATTAACTAGCACTTGCAGCCGAGGAGCTACAAGGAATACGCTGATAGTTTTATATAATTTCTTGAACATTATTGACCTTGTGTTTGCAAGTGATTTTATTGACCAGGTTCCGCACAATTTGTGTCGTGTTGTCAACGATGCTGATGAGAATGAATGGGAAAAGTTAGCAGGGAAAAAATTACAAAACCCCACCAAAAAGGAAATTTCTAAAAATGAGACGAACCAAATTCGATACAACTCAACATAACCTCCAAAATTGTTTATGTTCCTAAGAGAATATCGAGTGTAATGGTAATGAAGTCCACTTTAAAAGAATGAAAATCTGACCCAAAATCCCAAGATCCAAATCCTTCGCTGCAAACAACAGAGCCCCACAATCCCAACGGACAAGGTTGTGGCATGACAAAAGTAAGGTATATCAGAGTATGACCAAGGTCTAAAATCTAGCAGAACATTAACAAATCCAAGCATGAGCGAGGCTTAAAATCTTAACCAAGAGAAAACAAATGTTTGTTTCCAAATATTAATTCCAATTCACAAGAGTCACCTAGCTAGTCCTGAAATTTTAATTCCAATTCAAAACCATTGCCATCTCTGTTGGGGATTAGGGATTCTGTTTTTGTATATGCAGTTGCATTATTGTCTACAACCATGTAGCTAATACATCCAAAACATTAAGAGGAAATTAAATGCATTCCTGACTGAAATTTTAATTCCAATTCAAAACCATTGCCATCAATGGCATCAAGGTAGTTTGCACTATTGAACTGCCTTATATCAAGACAAGACTTCCTTTGTTGGGGATTCTTGAAAAGTTCCAAATCTTGCTATACAACATTAAAACGCTGACAGTCATTGTTTTACTTTTCAGATTATTATAGTAGGAATTTTATTATGCCATCCTTAGAGAACATTGGCAAAGACAAACAATAACCATGTCTAGACAAAAATAAATCCAGGCAATCCCCATTCCACAAATTTAAGTATTGAACATCAACAGAAATCTCTGTAATAGTAGATGACAGCAGTCATAGCAAAGAGTTCTCTATTACTTGCTGAAGTGTCCACAGAATTGGCATAGTATTATATAATTACTTGGAAATTGTTGATAGCTACATTCCAAATAGGAACATTCATGGTAAGCATTTGACTTTATGGTGTGGTAAGCATTTGACTTGCAGGGCCACAACCTACTTTGTTGTAGCATTTCATATATTTGAATACGATATGTTTTCATTGTCAACTAAAACAAGAACAATTTTCTGGTTCACTAAGTTCACGAAATCTTCTACATTGAACATGGTAAACATAATGTTCGAAGTAAACCAGAAGGATATCCAAGCAGTTCAAATGATACACATCTATTTTGATCAAGCTTTTCAAATGAAATCACCTGAATTGATACTTGAACTTGAATTATGCTATCCTCTTAATGAATTTGTCCAGTCCTTCAATAACAATCAATACAATACTTCAGAAGGATTCTCCTCTAATTAAAAATAGAAGATCGGTGATATACTGCTCTCCCTTTCCTTAGAATACTGAATGACCTTTCTACCCAACTGTTCATGCTTCGCATAATTTGGTTAATTTTTAAACATACACTGAAATGCCTACCACGTAATGTTAAACAAATGGTTTGAGTTATGTTGATAATGCACATATTTAAGACAATGCAAAGTGATGAAACTTACTAGCTGCTGCCCAGCTTAGGCTCAAAAAAGATGTTGGAAAACACAAACAAATGCATGCGATTTACCTTACCTGAAATAGTAGAATGTTCCATGGGCTTTCCATATCACTCGCTATGCTATTAAAATGTAGGCATTGATTCTTTTAAACATTACAAAATATATAACTCAAGATTCTCCACCATTGCTACATAAAGTAACAAGATCCATTACAACGCTATAGAGGGCCTCTAGAGGTAACGGTCCCAAGGATTTTTTATTTTCCATTCTAATACTTACAAGATCATGTTTCACCAATCCATCAACTAACTAGTATCCTTTAAAATTAACCACCAGTTAACACAATACTCCCTTTGATCGATACTGGCAACTAAAGCAAGACTGTCACTATTGTCCAACTAAAATGATAGACTTAGCTAATCCCTCTCAACCTTCATGCCAACCACCAATGCCTCCTCATGAAGACAGTATATGAGTTGACTTGCTAGCTGAGAAACACAAAATAGCCATATAATAAACTTAATAAAGCATATGTTGTATCATGAGACAAGCAATAACCATGCCTAGACAAAAATAAATCCAGGAAATCCCCATTCCACAAATTTAAGTATTGAACATCAATAGAAATCTTTGTAATAGTAGATGACAACAGTCATGCAAATGATTATATAACTTTATGCAGAGGCCTTTCTGACCAGAGTGAAGGGACCGTGCTTAAGTATAATAACTGTAAACAGTCCTTGAATAAAAGAGAATACCTAACAATTAGTGTTGGAGGTGTCATCACAGCCAAAGTATATGAACTGCCATAAAAGAGTTAGTAAATCTGATATTGCCACAACTTGAAAAATTACAAACAATTTTCACTTCTCGTCAGAAAAGTTGTGCTCAGAAGAAAAGCAAAACATCTTTTCTTCAATTTGGTCACAAGGAAAACCACATCTCCCTAAAGATCATTTACAGAACATTTAATAGCTACAAAGTATTTTCATAACATTTAACAGCAAGAAAAATCGGTTAACAAGATTGAAGCCTTTTTTGGTAGAACGATATTTACTGCAGTACGAAAAACTAAAAAAAATAAATTAAGATCAAAGTTAGTTCATTTTAATTTTTCAATCATAAATATAATGCCCTGCTTTAGCACCATATGGGTAAGCTCTTTGTGCATGGTATTTCTCTAGACCATCAATCATAGCAAAGAGTTCTCTATTACTTGTTTAAGTGTCCACAGAGTTGGCATCATTTACAGGGATTTGTTTGCCATCTGCTCAGGTCATGGAGGTAGAGTCGCAAAGTTTTCAGATCATGCTTCCCATAGTTAGATCTTGTTAGTAGGCATATAAAATGTAGAGAAATTCATATAGACTCTAATAGTGTGTACTTTATATTACTGTGAAGTGGTGAGTGCTTGTGATATCACTAATCTGGGGCCAGTTGTTTTGATGATTGTGAAAGAACAATAGTGTGCAAATAACAAATTAGAGTGCTTGAACAAATACAATGCACCATCAATATAGGACAAAGAAAGCTGGACATGTTTGTGCAATCGTGGGGGAATACTTGGGACACAAAACTACAACAGTAATGGCAGATTCTTCCCCATACGTGTAACATAAGATATTGGTGAGGCTTTTTCTCAATCCCATTACTATGTGTTAGAGAATATGATCTACCCTTCCTATAAGCATAAATGGTATGGCGAGGAGTAGTAGATTTGTTGTAAAAAGAATAGAGATAATAGAAAAGGTAAGAGGTAAATAATTCTAGCATCACTAAATCTTTCTTCGTGGATTGCTGGAGAAAAGAAAATCATTAATACAAAAGCTAAAATCCCGTCTCTCATTTGCAGTTGATGTACAAAGTCCAACACAAGAAATGCAAAAGTCAAATTATCTTTTGCTGTTAAGTTGGGAAATTTTCGTGAAATATGCACAAATTTTGCTTTTGGGCAGGTTTCCCACCTTTTGCTTTTGTGAGAAATTTTTTTTTGATGAAAATTTCATAAATATTTTGTTATTTTGCAAAAAAATTGGTGAAATTCACATGGATTTTACTTTTCTTTGCCAAGAAATTTGTGTGAATTTTAAAAGATTTGAATGGAATACAACCAAGTTGCCTAATATACATAATCTTAACCTCTTTTCAAAAGTGCTAGACCTATTTTGAGGAATTTTACCATATGTTAAACAGGGTTTGGGAAGCGAAAGAGCACAAATTATAGGAGTTTTCAATTCTCTGTCCTTCACTTAGAGGCAGAGATGACAAAATTTGGCCAAGCAGCATCAGAATTTCAACAGGAGAAATTCTCTCAAAGTTTCAAATTTCCTCATTCTTCAACTAGAAAAAACTCCCAACTATCACACCTCATTTTCTGGAAAAGCTCAGCTCTCAAGTCAACAAAATTCAGACTGCAATTGAGGAATCTTTTCAGTTGGAGGTTATTAAGTCACTTACCACTTTCTTGCTGAAGCTGAAATTGGAGCCCAATGTGTCTGTTAAAAGTTTGAGCGGCATGTAGCTCCAACCACCTGATAGATTGTCATCAAAAGAAAGTAAAACAGGAGCAGAGAGCAAAGTTCTATTTGCCAAATGTGTTCCCAAAGTCTTTAATACTAATCAAGTTGGGATGTAAATCCTAACTTAGGCACCAAACTTAGACTTAAAACACAGTACTAATTTCCTTTCTAAAGGTAACTTAACTTAGTGTGTGGTTTGGCCATCCAAAAAACAACCCTTACTTTTTTTGTGCTCAAAGTACCTGAAGGTATGGGACACCAAACCCAAAAGTAGTTCATGAGATGCCAAAATCCTAGGTGATATTTACTCATCCCAGTGGGAAATCAAGAATCAAAAATAATATTTGTCAACAATTTTCTTGTGGATTATGAACTTATAGATTAAATTTTCAAACCCCAAGTTTCAAGTTTTCTTGCAAAAAATTTACAGTACGTGAACAACCCAATAGAGGATAAACAAAAAAAAAGCACCCACCTGTGCTCTGTGGAAGTCATCCTCAGATGTAGAAATCGTAGACGCAATGGAAGCCCTAACAAAGCACAGAGAGGAAGCAATAGACAAAATAGTACGAATAGAATTGTATCTTTATTTCCTAGGTCAGGAAAACCTTCCACGTTGCCGAGTCACCACTTCAAAACCCTCTCTGGTTTGCACACGTCTATGTCATTGCCACGTCTCAGAGAAATGAAAATCCTCTGAAAACTGCCTGCTAAAAAATAAGTCACTGAAAACCACACAGTTTAATGGAAATTCAAAAGTCGTATGACGGCGTGAGACAAATTCACGGTTGAAAGCTCCCGCATCGGCTAAACTATCAGCTAAAAAATTGCAAACTAAACAGATATACAACGAATAACACTTGTCTGCTGTTGGGCATCCATATTCTAAATCAGGTAGTTGATTCTCAACCACAAACAACATTATGCCACCCCCCTCCATCGCTTATTTGGATAACCACGACAAAGTATTTGGTGAGGTGCTTCCCTGCATCAAAGTCCTGTTTTCTGGCGAGGTTTCCCAAATGGCAGATAGGTTTCGCGGCGTGAGACAATTTCCCAGCGTGAGACAACTTCCCGGCTTAAAAGCTCACACTAAATATAGCCTATCGGCTAAATTAAACAAAATTTTAAATTAATTTATATTTTAAATTTTAGTTAATTAATAAATAATCAAATATATATTCCAAGATTAATTATTTATGTTCAAGTGTGCAATTGAAATAGGTGTTATTTATATATATATAATTTATTTAAAAAAATCATTTTTTAATAAACTGAGTGTAGTAAATATTATTTTCAAAATATTTTATTGGTTTAATATTGTAATGGGAAGGTTCACATAATCATATCAACAAGTTTATATTTAATTTTAGGTTCATTTAAATGGAATTCTTAAATAAGTTTAGATACTATGAATGTTCAAGTGTGCAATTGAAATAGGTGTTATTTATATATATATAATTTATTTAAAAAAATCATTTTTTAATAAACTGAGTGTAGTAAATATTATTTTCAAAATATTTTATTGTTTTAATATTGTAATGGGAAGGTTCACATAATCATATCAACAAGTTTATATTTAATTTTAGGTTCATTTAAATGGAATTCTTAAATAAGTTTAGATACTAACATGTAATATTTTGATGTTAATTTTGGTTCCTTTTTCTAACCATTTTACATCTCTATTTACTTTTATTGAACCTTATTTCTACCTTATTTACAAATGTTTCCTTATATTTTCAACCAACATTCCTATATGTGAATTTTTATCTTGAAATCTCATATCACACGCAAATATAGTCTCACATGACAAAAAAAACATACTCCAAATTTAAAATTTAAAAATTGAAAGTTGTGAAATCCTACACATTCTCATCATCCATTCAATTCTAGTTGAGTACATGATTGTGCAACTATCTTTCTCATTACACATTCAATTCTAATCGAATACACAATTGCGCAACTATCATTCTCATTAGCCATTAAATTCTAATTAAGCACACAATTATGTAACTATTCATTATTGTAGCATCTAATGCTATATTTTCTTTGAATTCAACATACCTAAATTAGTGGAACTCTCATATAGTCAAGAATGGTAGGGATGTTGAAGAGGCTAGCTTGTATGTATTTATTCTCTATGTTTATAACTCTAGGGTCCCTAGAGAATAAATACCACCACTAGTGATTGTGAGAGTTGTATTATCTCGATCACTCCAGGGTACACTATTTTGGCATAATATTGCAAGAGCCGTAGGTGCAAAAGACTGTCAAACTACATCTTAACCTAATAGGTCACATAGGGTCCCTCCACAATAACCTCACTTAGTTTTTTAAAATTTTAATCCATTTGACTGTGGTAGCAATTTTCAAATGTTACAAAAATAAGGAGTTGCATTCAAAGAAAAGTTGCAGGAAAGCACAATTTTTATTCTATGTGTCATGCAACTAAATTGATAGTGCCAAAACATTCAAGTGTGTAGGTGAATACTAGGAAAGGTCTTGTTTTACATAGTATTTTCCTTGATCATTCCATAATACACTATTTTGATGCAATCTCTTAAGAGCCCTAAGTGTGGAAAACTATCAAACTATTGTGGATTGGTTCTCTAAATCCATGACACTTACAAATGTACAATCTTAATCTACTAGGTCACTTATGGTCCCTCCATAATAACTGGTCTTAGTTTTCTAGATCTCCAAGCCATTTGACTATGGTAATTTAATGTTTCAAAAGTTGTAAAAAGTGTCAAATATGTTAGTGAAAAGTTGTAGGAAAGCATAATTTTGTTTCATGTGTCATGGGGTTGAACAAGTAGTTCCAACACATCTAGGGGGCAGGTTAATACTAAGCAAGGCCTTGTTTTAGACCCTAGTTGTACAAATCGCTCTGTGCTACACTATTCTAACATAATCCCTTAAAAGCTCTAAGTGAAAAAAACTACCAAACTATGAAAAATTGGTTCTTAAAATCTATGACACCTACAATTTTTTTTTTAACCTACTTGGCATGTAGGGTCCCTCCATAATAACCTCTTTCTATTTTTTAAATCCAATCCATTTGAACATGAATATAATTTTTCAAATGTTGTAAAAAGTATTGTACTTGCACTCAACAAAATGTTGTAGGAAAGAATAATTTTTGTTTTGTGCATCATGGGCCCAAATAAATAGTGCCAACATGTTCAAGTGGGTAGGTGAACACTAGAAAATTTTATGTTTTGCATCCCATCTCTATGATCATTTTAGGATACACTATTCTTGGACAAACTCTTTAGATCCCTAAGTGTAATTTTTTTTGAACTATGATGGGTTGTTTCTTGGAATTTGTGGCATATACACACATTTCATCTAAATCTATGGGTGTATTTAGGGTCCTTCCACAATAACCTCTCTCAATTTTTTAAATCTCCAAGTCATTTGACCATTGTGACAATGTTTCTAAAGTTGCAAAAAATATCAATTAAATTTAGTGAAAAGTTGTAGGCACACTCATAATATTTGATTTGTACATAATGGGGAAAAAAGATAGTTCTAAAATGTTTGGGTAGGTAGGTGAATGCTAGGAAATGACCTATTTTACACCTCAGTTGTCCCGGTCATTCTAGGCTAAAATATTTTTGACATAATCTCTTAAGAGCCCTAAGTGTGAAAAACTACCAAAATATGATGGGTTATTTATCGAAATATATGACACCTAAAAAAAAATCATCTTATTTTATAGGTACAAATGGGGTCCTTCTACGATAACCACTCTCATATTTTAAATCTTTGATCCATTTGACCATGGTGACAATGTTTCAAAAGTTGCAAAAAGTGTTTATTGTGCTCAATGGAAAGTTCTTATTTAAACTAGTCATGACCACTATAAAGCTTATATTAATATTAAAAAGTATTTTTAAATAGATAGAGAATGAAGTAATATCAAATTGCATTCATCTAGAATTATAAAGAACCCCATGCTTAATTAGTACATCTTTCAGATGAACTAGCAAGATCAGGAGGAAAATATGGGATTGCATGAGGATCCTCAAGAGCATGATTAAGCAAAAACCGAACATTGAACATATTCTAAGCATTAAAAAATAGATATGCACCCACTATATGCCAAATATCATTGATGCGAGAGAGAAAATCAAAAGCATTGTCACCAACCAAACCATATGACCTTGCACACAACACTAAGACATGTTCATTATTAGAGAGAAGAGTAACTCAATTAAATAAGCCAACCACCATCGAAGAGCCATAATTGAAATCATACCTCTCCAACTCCATGGCAAGATCAAGTAGTGAACAAATATGAGGCAATATGTACAAGAGCATTAAATGGAAAATTCCTAATGGGTGTTGCAACAATAATGGGTTACACTTTCTTGGACATCCTGATCTTTTCCTAAAATTGTGCATATATTTAAAAAATATAATGATTTAAGCCTTAAAAGGTTCTATTTAAAGGATTTTAATTAAAGAGGGTTTGATCAAATCCCCTTAGACCAAACCTCCTTGGATAGAAACCCTCTAGTTTTAAACCATAACTGTAATGGAGTCTCATCTATACCTATCAAAATGCTGATAAAAAACCACTTTTGATAATTTACCTTTTGGGGGATCAAATTAATTCATTTTAAATTTGTGTTTTCTAAGTATGTAGCACTTATTATAAGCTTCCCAAAAAGTATAATTTTAAACATATTTATTTTTATTATTATATTTATTTTGTATTTCTTGTGAATGTAGGTTTTTATTATTATAAGTTAATTCAAATCCATATAAAAAAAGTTATGTATTACATAATACACCTCCGTCCAAGTTATAATTACTCTGACTTAGAAAATTAATTAAAAAATATATATGCAACAAAAAATTATGAAAAATATCCATTCCATAGATATTGGTGTGAAAAATCTATATTTTAAAAATTAGAGTTGTATCCTTTCTATACAAAATGTTATGTGTTATACAATAAACTTCACTTTTTAAAAATGTTGTTTAGTAGAAAAAATAAGTGATTAAAAATTACATTTAAGGATTTATAATTTATTTTTTAAATTTAAATATATATATATAGTTAGAATCTACACAAAAAATATCACAAACCACCAGTTTGCTTCATCTTAAAATTCTTAATGGTTTAACAACTATAAGTGTAAGAAAGTGAAAATCTAGTGAAAAATGTTGATTTCAATGTCAAGTTTGGCCAAAAAGTGTAACCCATTATTGCACAGGATCATCCAATCACATCTTCTGAATACCATAAATGATGGTAAAAGGATTATCTACCTATTTCCTTTGTTTTCTTGTCAATAAACCCCTCAAGGTCACAATTCCTTACCTTTTCCACATCCATCCTATAATTACTTAACATATCAAAAAAACTATCTAACCCCTCTTTTGAAAACACCCTAAAATATGAAAAGTAAACTAACCAAGAATAAATGAACGTTTCTTCGCACCTCTAAAGTGATCCTTGTCCATTGCATCAAGCTGCCACATGATTTCTATGAATGCCAGTCTATCAGGAACATAAATGGGAAAATAATGTGGTTGCACCAAGGCACCATAGACTTTGAACACTGTGTATGAAGGTTCAAGATACCAATCTCCCCAATTATGATTCAATTTAGTGTTTTCCTTGAATTCAAGAGGCCTTAGGATTTATTTAATTGCTCTTGGAATCCTATACATTGGTTTCACCCCCAAGTTATCCAAAATTCCCATCACCAACCCATTTTGAAAAGTAGTGTAATTAGAATTAGGATAGTTATGATCCCAAATGTGAGTCCAACACTGCACGAGAAAGTCATTTCCCTTCTCATAAGTTATTCTGAACTTCATAAAATTTACCCAAGCCTTCTAACCAATCCACAACAACATGTGCATGAGCACATAATAATGAGTAAAGTAAAATAGAGCATTGGGCTCCTTTAAAGCCATCAATTGCTTGTGAATTTCCTTAGCAATACATGTGGGAATCATAATCAAAACCTTTGTTTGAATCCTTATTCTAAATATCCATAACCAAAGTCATCAAAGCAATATGCTTCCTTAAATCATATTTCATTCCCAACACCTGAAACAAACAAAAGTTGGTAATTTTGAAATAATCTTCAAACTCATCATAGCTAAAGGGCTAAAAATCCTTTGGGGAAAACCTCATCCCTTTCATTTATTATCTCTTCTTCTATTCCATAGTAGCACATGATTCCTGTAACCATAATTATCCCTTTCATATTCCTCGCATAAGGCATTGAAATTAATGGCCATTGTTGCAGAAGGATTTAGCCCAAAGGTCCTCACAATACAACTCCTAGTTATGTCCAACAATGGAGTCCCTTTTACACTATTTATGACCCTAGCTTGAGGATCATAATATTTTGTAATTTCCATGATCGAATCCACTTCAAAAAAGACATTTGGAACTACAAGTTTACTAAGGTCATGGGTAAACCCACAAAAGTGGTCTACAATAAAAATGAGGAAGGAAAACTTGTCAAAAATGACCCCATGGAAAAATTTTATATTCTGGGGGTTCGAACGAACTAGATGGTTTGAATGAACCAAAAAAGGGTTCGCTCAAACCAAGGTTCAAGTGAACCCATTAAATGCATGCATAGACAAAATTCAAATGAAAAACACTTTATGGGAGGGGCTTCGAATGAACCAAGGTTCGCTCGGACCCCCTTTGGTTCAAGCAAACCCCCCATTTCCTTGATTTTTGACCTTCTTCACAAAAAAAAGTAAATGTTTGCACTTCAAAGCTCGGTTTGAACATGAAAATGGAGGAGAATTCACAAAACCAACTGGAATTAGGTAGTCTTGGGAATGAGCAATCTAATGAATATGATTTTAATATGTTTAGTCTTATTATGTATTTTATTTTTTAGTTTTAATAAACATAGGTTTTTCACCAAAAATCAAACTCTTTGTTCTGCACATGTGGGAAAATAAAAGATTATCAAAAAAAAATAAAAAAAATATGAGTGCACCAGTTATTGAAGTCCTTGATCCAACAAAAAAAATAAAAATTGATACATACAAAAAAGTTACGCATCATACGGTCGTGCTATGTCTGAATTGTAATTGGTTTGAATTTTTTATTAAAGAAAAAATATTCAATAAAAAACTATCTAACCAAGTGGAAGTACTAGATATCGGAGTTACAAATCTAAATTTGAAAGAATTAGAACTCTATCCTTTATGGAAAAAATGTTAGGCGTTATACAATGAGCGACACTTTTTAAAAATGTTGTTTTCTAAAAAAAAAACTAGTTTTCAAGGGAGATGGAAAAAGAAGTGCAATCTGATTCCAAATTTTTTGAAACAAATATATTTAGAATCTACAAACAAAATGTCACAAAACTCTAGTTTGCATCATCTTCAAATTCCTCACAGTTTAGCCGCTATAGGTTCCGGAAAGTGAAGATTTAGTTAAAAAAAAATATTTCAGTGTTGAATTTCGCCAAAAATTGCATGTCCATAAATTGCAAGATGGATGAGAATAATTTTTCCTCTTGTATGCATACTTGAACAACTCCCACCCACTTTGAGGTACTATAATGTCATCAATTCCTCTAGCACTATCTTGCAGGTGATCGTTTAAAATTCCCTCGCTTGTAGGTCTCTTTCATATAGTCTTAGTTCCTGGGAACAACTCCATAAGATCATCTTCCACGAACCTCACAAAATCCCTCTTAATCCCTTTAGACTTATATTTTTCCTTAGATGCTTTAGGTTTCGGCTTCTCGGCATTGGGTTTAGTTTTTACAGGCTTTGGATTTTCCTTTGAGGGCCCTCTTGCTTGACTCATTTTGCAAATATTTATATAACTAGAGTTTTACAATTCAAATTCAAGTAGTATAGTTTCAAATTTAGTCAGTATCCTAACAAGATTATGCCTAAACCCCTACAAATAATACCCTAATTCAGATTAGGGATTAGTGATTTTTTTTCAAAAATTGAAAACATATGGTTGTAGCAATCCCAATTCTAAAAACCCTACGCAACTACAATTTCCCTTTCACTTTTCTTTCAATTAAAAATCATGCATAGATGGATAGAAAACCAAACTTACTCGGAAACCCTAGCCATTCTACTCTTCAAATTTGCTCGCCTATAAACTCCACTTGCTTGTTTTCCCTCGAGTTCTTGCTAAGACAATGAAAACCATATAATTCACATCTTTGTGTTCTTCAAAATTGAGTAGATACACCATTAACGACAACGAGAAAGCTCGCGCGAGTGAAGGAGTAATCTATTAGTTAGTCATTCTTGTTTAAATTCTAGCTATTAATCTAATCGTTTTAAAACAAGATTGACGATCATCGCACGTCCTCAAGACATTTCTTTTTTCTTTAATCTTTTGACTTGTATAAAATGTGATGTGAAGGACATACATGATGAACCAAAAATTTGACACATATACCCGCATCCTTTGAACCTTGCCATCAATTTAACTTATCGACCATCACACATCACATTTTTCCTTAGGCCCACTGAACATGAAAATGTGATGCATTGGAGTGTTGAGGTAAGTTGACACTTACCATAATCTTGATGGAGTCTTTTTAGTTAGATCGTTGGTATCGTTGATGATTTTGTTTTGAGCTTTGAAGATACCAAATGTTGTTACATGTCCTATCATGGACATCAGTGATATAAACAAGTACTTTTTTAATTTTTTTAATATATTCTATTTCAGCAAGACACAACTTAATAATAAGTTCTTGTTTTAAAGACTTTTTTCCAAAAATTAGTCCACTATTTCTAATTTTAGTAGAAAAATCCGAAAAAGGTGTGAGAGGAAAGTTTAAGAAGAAACAAAAAAATTAGCATCATATCTAGCTTGTTCACATGTGATTTCAATTATATTTATCCAACATTTTGAGTGTACATTTGATTATCAATTAAACAAAATTTTAAATTATCTCATATTTTAAATTTTGGTTGATTAATAAACGATCAAATATGTAATTTGAAAGATCGAATAGATCTAAAATAGTTAGATTTTGATTTTTTTTTAAATATATATTTGAAAATTCAAAAAATAATATTTAAAAAAAAAAATCAAAGAAAATCTTAACTTTAGAAATTGAGTAATTTAATTTTTTCTTTTCTATTTTTAATTTTAGATTATGATGATAAAACATTTTTTATGTCCATATGGTTGGCATGTCTAAGGGAAGATAATCTTCAAGGACCAATTATTTATGTTGAAATGTACAATTGAAGTAGATTTATCAATATTTAAAAAAAAACATGTATTTAAGTATAATAAAAAAATTTAGAATATAAATAAATGAAAGCTAATTTGTGTTATATATGTATATGTATATGTATGCGTGTATAGATATATAGCAGCAAGGCCGAAGGCAATGAAAAATGTAGGTACGGTCGAAGATATGGATGCTTAAGGATTTCGAAGATTGCAGGAGCTTCTGGTTATTGATGTCTCAGAGGTGGTGGGTAAGGAAGGAGTGGATCTTTGTCAAACTATGTTGATCAACAGAATGATTGGCAGAAACTCTGGCAAAGCGAAGATTCTGGAGTGGTTGGCAGAAAATTGGAAGTCTGTGGCTTTGTTAACCTTCTTTCCAAAAAAATTATTTGTTGCAAATTTTGAAAATGAGAAAGATTGAGATGAAGTGCTTTCCCAAATCATATGGTTTTTTGGGGATAAATTGGTGCATATGGAGAAATGGTCCCGAAAATTTAACCCTAGATCGATGACTCCGTCTGAAGATCAGTTTTAGATTCGGTTTTATATAGCCTTCCCATGGAGTATTGGCTCAACGACTACTTGTGTCTAATCGAATCTAAATTGGGGCTTATTTTGGGCCTGGACATGGGGAGGGTGACTCAACCTTGTTCATTAGAGTCAAGATGATAACTATTCAACCCCTCACAAAGGAGATCCGTCTTTCCAAATCTGGTGGTATTTGGGAATAACCGATAGTAATAGAAGACTAGAAATATTTTTGTTCACGGTACGGAATCCAAGACCAGTTTGAAAGAGTTTTCTTGAGGCCCCAAGTTCAGAAGTGGATCCCAAAGGATGATAAGGAAAATAGGCCACCTACCTCTCAATCGACATAATCGGAACCAAAATTCCCAATCAAGAAGCCTGATGCAACTATTCATAATTCGATGGTATCTCAGAGGAATGAAGAGGACCATAAAGATGGATCAAGCGGAGATAGACTATCTCCTATCATTGTTGTTGTGGTCTGAAGGAGTTGGCGTTATAGGATGGAGGCAATTCAATGTTATCGACTCCTAAGAATAGCAAATAGATTCCTAATGCTTCTTCGGAAGGTGCAGCATTGGGATTTGAGATGTCCAAACCTATTCTTCGTGAACAAGCAGTGGATGAATCTGCAGGGGAGCAGTGGTCAGAAGATTAGGAGGAAAAGCAAGATAACTTGGTATAACTGAACGGAGATGCATAACCTAGTTTGTGGCTAAGCACTCAATCATCGTTCAAAGGGTGAGAAGAGTAAGGGAAGGAATACTAATAACAAAAAAGAGAGGAAGCCATGGAGAATCGCATGACCTTTATCAAAGAATACATGTTAAGATCCAAGGGAGAAAACACTTCCCTTGGAGGGAAATGAAGATCGTCACATGGAATGTTAGGGACTTAAATGCCCCTCGCAAGTGGTGTGTGACCAAGTGTCGCCTTGAAAAATTATTGGTCAATATTATGTTGCTTTAGAAAACTAAGTTGGGAAATTTGGAGGCTTCTAATTTCTTGCGATATTGCAAGATTTGGATGGGAGCCTTTGGTGATCCTATTGGTACTACAGGTGGATTAGGGATTCTTTGGAACCAATCTAAATTGGAAATCTTAGATATCGAAGTGCATCAACATTGGATGGTGGGCAAGGTGAGTATTTCTTTATTTGATTCCTCCTTATTTATTTTTAATATTTATCGTCCCATAAGAATAGAGGACAAGAGAGAACTATGGATGAAGCTTTCTAGTGAAATACAATCTTTGTAAGGAAGTAGATTGTTATTGGGTGGAAATTTCAATGCTATCTTAGATCTATCAAAGAAAAGCAGGGGTCTCAGAAAGGAGAATATGGTAATGAAATTATTTTAGAATTTTGTGGTCAAGAGTGAGTTAAGTAATATCCAACCAAGAATGGTGTTTACACTTGGACGAACCAAAGAAGCGGATTCACAAACATCACTGAAAGGTTAGATCATTTTTGGTGCTCTTCAGAATGGTTGGATGATCAAGTTGACATAGACTTGAGTATTCTTCTAGTGTCCCTATTGGATCACTATCCAATATTAGTGTATATCAAGGCCTTCTCCTAATCATGCAACAATTATTTCAAATTCAAACATATATGGTTTAGAAGCACCGACCTTATCAATTTAATAGAAAAATGATGGCTCGAAGTTTCTTATACTAGATGCACTCCCAGTTTCATCTTTTGCATGAGATTAGCATATGTCAAGTTGAAATTAAAAGAGTGGAATGCGGTGTCCATTAAAAAAATTCAAGGAGAAAGAAAGAGTAGAGAAGGAAATGACCATTCTACATTAAAAGGTTATCCAATATGGCATGTTCCAAGTAGATATTATAAAAGAGAAAGAATTGATGGTGGAACATGTAGAACTTCTACCTTAGGGGGAAGAATATTGGAAAGCTAAAGAAAGAGAGATTTGACTAGAAGCTAGGGATTTAAACACAAAATTCTTCCACAATTCTATGAAGTTCAAGAGAATGGGGAATAGGATTAATAAGATTGTATCTTTAAATGATGAAAGGATGATTCAAGAAGGAAAGGAAATAGAGGAAATAGTTGCTAATATTTTTAAATATCTTCTAGTGTCTACTGATAGGAAGGATATCCTCAATGACATGATAATTTTGAGGTGTGTAGAGCCACTATTATCCAAAGAAGGCAATCTCATGTTGTGAGAACCCTTTTCAGAAGAATAATAGAGACCATTACATTTCAACTGCATCCCGATAAGGCACCCAAGCCTGATAGGTTCCCCACTCTTTGCTATCAGAAATGTTGGCATATAGCAGTTAGATAGGTATGGGAAGTGGTAGAAGAGTTCAGGATGAAGAATAAGTTTTTAAAGGATGTAAAAAACACAGCTCTTTTCTTGATACCAAAGAAGGTTGAGTGCCTCTCATTATCACATTATAGATTAATTTCATTATGTAACAATATCTATAAGGTAATTTTGAAAGCCATGGCCAACAAACTTAACAAATACTAGAGAAGATAATCTCAAAGAATCAAAATGGATTTACCCCTAGTAGAGAAGTTGTGGACAACATTATTTTTGTCAATGAAACTATCCATTCAATAACAAACTTTAAAAGGAGTAGCATTATGGTCAAACTAGACATAAGGAAAGCCTACAAGAGAGTGGGATGGAATTTTTGCTATAGGTGCTAAAAAGCCTCAGATTCTATTATAAGGAATGGTTAAGACATATCTTTATGTGTATCTCCTCAGTTAGGATGTTTATAGTGGCCAATGGCTCTCTAAGTGGTACTTTTGAGATCACCCAAGGTTTACGATTAGAGGATCCATTGTTCCCATTTCTATTTGTTTTGATGTCAAAAGCTTTAAGCATCCTAATCAAACATCTAGACAAATATTTTATAAATGAAAGGGAGGAAAGGTTGCCAGAGGAGTGGAGCTGGTAATGCATTCCCAATTCGCTAATGATACAATGGTTTTTGGGGAGGTTAACTTTCAGGAGGCAAAAGAAATGAAAAGGACTTTGGAGCTTTATAGTAATTTCTTAGGTAAGTTATTAATAGAGAAAAATAAAAACTATACTTCTTCAACACTAAAAAGAGATGGAAAAATTTGATTTCATCAATGCTTGGATTTACAATTGAGTATCCTTGTTAAACACTTGGGGGACCCTATCTTTAGTGGGGAAATCCACACAAAGCTATAGGAGGACATAATTGAGTAGAAAAAAAAAATGAGGCATGTTAAGGTAAGTGGTTATCGCTAGACGACAAAATAACCATGCTCAAAGTAGTTCTTGGTGCAATCCCTATACATGTCATGTCTTGTCTATCACTATCAAGAATGGAAACTACCCGATTAGAAAGTTTATAGAGGAAATTTTGAGGGAAGGTGCTAAATTATAGAAACATGTCCCGTTAGTACTATGATATAAAGTTACTCGACCAATGGAGTGTGGGGGGTTTGGGATGAAGGAACTTTGCCTTTGAATAAGACCCTTGGGGCCAATTTGGTGTGGAAGATGTTCAAGTATCCTGAGAAGATTCAGTACAAAAAAATGCAAAGGAAATATTTAGATTGTGAGGACCCCAGTCAGATACTCACATTAGAAAATAGTTATGGTGGTTTGGCTATTTGGCAGTTCATGTGGGATTGCAACAAGTTAAAGTTAAACTTTGATGGGAATGCAAAAGTAATAAATGTTTGGTGCTAAAGTTTTTAACCAGGATTGGGAATGGAGGAAACAAGTTTTTTCATGCTAAAACTAAGTGGTTGGCCCCTTTGACTAGGAGGTTAAAGTTAAACTTTGATGGGAATGTAAAGGTTAACCCAAGTCTCATCAAATATGGGTGCATTCTGAGAAATGATAGAGGTGAATTGATCTAGGCCATATCAAGCTCTTTAGGGGATTTGGTTGAATGCCAGAAGAGGGGATTTAGGTGTGTAGCCTCATAAGGGGATTCAATGATTTGTGTAAATGAAATTAGGAAGTAGACTTCTCAAAATTGGATATTATTTAGAGCTGTTAATATTGCTTGGGAGGTTATGAAAAGAATGTATTTTTCAATCTGGCATGTCTATTAGGAGGCAAATAAGGCAATAAATAGATTATCTAATGTAAGAGCTCTCAATGGGGAAGACAAGGTGGTGGACTATCACCTGAAAAGGTGGGACGATTTAAGGGAGATTATCCAAGAAGAGAATGGGTAGTGATAGTGGCCCATTAATAATTCAAAATTGGTGGCTTCCTTTATCCTGCAAGAGGGAAATGATGTGGTTGGGTTGGTGGCCATCATAGCTAGATGGATGATCCAAGTACTTACCAAATCCTAACAAGATTTAGTGGATCATCAGGTGCAATTGTATCAAGCCTCATTGAAGGCAATATATAAAATAGATTAGGTTGACATTAGAGAAGGGTATGTTTGATTTGTCTCTGAGTTTTTCTTGTAAGACTATTCAATCCATGGAGAGCTTAAATAATTTTATGAGTGTGACTATTTGTACCTATTACCATGGCTAGGTTGTTTGGAATTCAATGCACATGTCTATAGGAGTCGAGGGGGTAGCAGGTGGGGATGTTATTCAAGTTGAACAAAGAAGTTGCAAGAGAGGTGGTGATAAAGGTAGTGGGATCAAAGACATGGTCAAGTGGGCATGTACATGACAAGGTCATCTACAACCTATTCTTTTTGATAGTGGTACAAATATTGGGTACACAGTTGTGGGGGACACATTTTTGATGTCACTCGGTTCTAGTCACAAGTTTGGAGACTATAATGGAGGCAATTTGAAGCATTTGGGTTCTCCTCGAGAATGATTACTTGGCTAGTATTTTTTTATGCCTATGTAGTCTCTAGGGAGTGGGATAGGGAGGGAATTCAGAAAAATGGTCTGATTCCTTCTAGATTTATCGAGCTTGAATGGTGATCTTCTTTCTCCCCCTAAAATCGAGTGATGTATTTGTAATGGCATGAATTTGCATCCCTACAAAAATTCTATATTTACACTACCTCCTACCTTATAAAATTAAATCCGATAATGCAATCCCTATTTATGACATCTTTCCCTATCCCCTTGGTAGCTATTTTATATGTCAGTGGAGGATATTCTATCTAGGATGCTAGCATGATTTGTGAACGTCTGTGTAACATGCTACCATCCTTACAGGATTCCCACCTCTAGAATCTATAGAGGCACTACACTCCTTGATAGGGTAGCGTTGGATGGAACACTCACTGTTCCATGCTCTGGGTCTCACCTTGGCAAACCCCTTTGGTGTCACTTTCCACCACCTTAACTTATAGGCCCTAATGCTTATTAGGCACCCCTGGTTCTCTTGGCCAACCCTACTATCACCTCCATTTCCCTAACCAAGCCAATCTTGGTGCTCTCTCTGCCATTCTCTCCTTAGCCCTTAATCTTCCTAAAGGCTAGCTAAATCTCCAACCTTCACTAATTCGATGTAGGGGTGTGTGATGTATCTCATGGCTTCAAGACCATTCCCCTAGGGCTCTTGATCATCCACCAATCTCCAATTCTCCATTGCTCTCACCAAACCCTCTTCTAGGGTTAACGAGGCTAATAGCCCTTGAGCCCCAATTAGGTCTCCTAACCCGAGAAAAGTGGAGAGTGTGCCCAAATTCTCCAAATGAATCCAAATATTTTCTTAGAATTCATGGTACCCTTGCCCACACCTTGAATATTTTTGGGTTTTGGAGCCTCCATTGTCTGTGCATTGCTCCGACCCAAAAATAGCCAAAAACTAGGGTTTATAAGCCTTTTCCAAGCTACTTCCAAACTGTCAGAGTTTTCTCACACCAAATGGGTTGATGGAGCCTCCTCCTAACCACCAAGCCTTGCCAAGACTCACAGCTAAATTATCCAAAAGGAATTTTAACAAAACCTTAGCACCCCTGCAAGTTATGTGCCTTGCACTCCTTGTCTTCCCTAGCCGGACTCTGCCTGGCTCGCCTAGGGAAAGAATTTTCTAGCAGCTCCTACACACACACAAGCCCTAAAACCTACCATATGTACAAACATGGAGTCTAGGAACTGTTCCCAAAGGGCCATATAGTTTGTACAGTGGGAAAGTGGTCTAGCACTCCATTTCCTCAAAACTGTCTGGTTCAGACCAGCAACAGGGTAAAAGTAAACTATTTACAAATGGTGCTTGAAAATTGAACAAGGAAGCTAACTAATATTACACAATTCTTGTATGTTAACAAAACTACATCCTACAATCAAAATATTAGCATATCTAATCCATTAAATCTCTATTTAGATGCAAAAATTAGAAATTGTAGCACAAAACGCTATCTTCCTTCAATTTCATAAAATTTCACTACAACATCAATGCTTCCAACCTTGTTCCATGGTTAAAGCACACCTTAAATAGGCTCCAAAAATAGTTAAGCTCTTTTTGTCAAACCTATTGATGACCTAATGGCAAAAGTTATAAAATCCACTGTGTTTTTCAACCTTTTCCAACTTTTTGAAAACTAAGCAAGATGAACTTCTAAACTTATTCATCCCTTCACAACTTCTTTTCTAGAGATAAAAAACACCTCTAAGATATCTTCTCAATGGTCAACATTACCTTTATGAAAACAAAACAAAATTTTCCTTCTAGATTTCCTATTTGCCTAATGAAACTGCCTGTTGTTCCTTAGGTGCTCCTACACCATTCTCCCCCTCTCTGCCCAAACACTAAGGAATGGAAGGAGAGATCAATGACAGGTCAATACCAAACTTCTTGAACTGATCTTCTTGTACCCATGTTGCTTCAGACTCTGGCTTGTCCTGCCACTTGATGAGGTGCTCCATGTACACCTTATGCCTTGTAGACTTTTGCACTCTGGACTCCAGGATTCGTTCTGCTTGATGCCTATCTAGAGTAGGTAGGGAGATTGTTCTTACATCCTTGAAGATCTCCTTCCTGTTCTGATCCACATCATTGACTGACCCCTTGTACTTGATCAAGTCAACTATATTGAAAACTGGTGAGATTCCTAAACCGGTAGGTAACTCTAACTTGTATGCATTTTTACCATACTTGGCTAATATCTTGCATGGTCCTACTCTTTTCATTTGCAACTTGGTTGAAATTCCCTTCTGCAACCTTGAATTGTTAAGGTGGGCCATGACATAGTCTCCTACTGCAAATTGCACATCCTTCCTTGACAAATCTACCTTCTCCTTCAACTTTTGTGTAGCCTCAGTGACTGTCTTCTTCACCTGCTCCTGAATCTCTTTCATGGTTTGACTGAAGTCCTCTGGATGTCCACTTATATGTTCCATAGCTCCAAGATCTCTGAGCTCACATATGCCTCTTGGGTGCATCCCATACACAACTTCAAAAGGACTCTTCCCTATGGTCTGATTCACACTATCATTGTAAGCATACTCAGCTTGTGAGATAACCATATCCCATGTCTGTCCATACTCCTTAGTTAGGCACCTTAGAAGGTTACCTAGCACCCTATTAACCACCTCTATTTGACCATCTGTCTAAGGATGGTAAGCTGATTCAAATGACAGGTTGATACCTAATCTACTCCATAGAGTCTTCCAAAAGTGACTCATGAACTTCACATCTCTGTTAGAAACAATACTTAAAGGTAGTCCATGGATCCTTACCACTTCCTTGAAGAAAAGATGAGCTATGTAGCTAGCATCATGAGTAGTTTTGCAGGGACTAAAATTACTCATTTTACTAAATTTGTCTACTACTACATAGACACTATCAAAACTAGTCTTGGTCTTAGGAAGTCCTACCACAAAATCCATGCTTACACACTCCCATGGTCTGTTACGAACAGGTAGGGGTTGATATAGACCAGCATTACTAGCTCCTCCCTTAGCTTTCATACACACAACAAATTGTTCCACATACTTTCTAACATCTCTTGCCAACTTAGGCCAATAGTAGAACCTCTGCACTAGTTCCAATGTCTTGTTGATGCCAAAATGTCCACTAAGACTTCCATTATGCTTTTCTTGAATGAGATTTTCCCTCATTGACCCTCTTGGAACACATAACTAATTTCCTTTAAACAATAACCCACTTTGCAATGTATACTCTGAGTATTGGCTATGAAAATGGTTCTCAAAGTTAGAACATACCTTATAGACCTCTGAAAAGTCTTCATCTTCCCCATAGAGATCCTTGAAACTCTCTATGCCAATGCTCTTGAGCTGTATCTCTTACACTGTCAACAATCTTCTACTTAGTGCTTCTGCCACCTTGTTCAGCTATCCCTTCTTGTGCTTGATGGTGAAGGTAAAAGCTTGGATGTATTCCATCCATTTCAAGTGCCTATTACTCAACTTCTCTTGAGTGTTGATATAGCTAAGTGCCTGATTGTCAGTAAAGACTACAAACTCTTTGGGTAGGAGATAATGCCTCCACTTCCTAAGTGACTGCACTAAAGCATACAGTTCTAGGTCATAGGTAGAGTATTTTTCCTTAGCTTCATTGAGCTTTTCACTAAAGAATGCTACAAGCCTTCCCTCTTGACTTAACACTCCTACTGCAACTCCACTAGCATCACATTCCACAGTAAACAACTTGTCAAAACTAGGAAATAAGAGAATAGGTTGAGTTGCCACTTCTTGTTTCAGTTTCTCAAAACCTTTCTCAGCTTCTTGAGTCCACTTAAACTTAGTTTTTAAACCACCTTTTATTGTATCTAGGACTAGTGCACATATGCCACTAAAGTTCCTTATGAATTTTCTATAAAATTGAGCCAAACCATGGAAACTTCTTACTTCTGTCCCTGTGGTTGGTGTAGGCCAGTTTAGGATGGCTTCCACCTTGCTTGGATCCATCTTCAATGATCCTTTGGACACTACAAAACCCAAATATACAATCTCTTGCTTAAAGAAAACACATTTCTCTAGATTGATGGCTAACTTCTCTTCTTGTAGTCTTCTAAGAACCATCTCCACATGTTTTAAATGTTCTTCTACTGTCTTACTAAATATGAGGATGTCATCAAGATACACTACCACAAATATCCCTATAAATTCTTTAAGCACTTCATTCATGAGCCTCATGAATGTGCTAGGGGCATTAGAGAGGCCAAATGGCATAACTCTCCACTCATACAACCCATCATTTGTCTTAAAGGTTGTTCTCCACTCATCTCCATCCTTGATTCTGATCTCATGGTATCCACTCTTGAGATCCAACTTGGTGAAGTACTAAGATCCTCTAAGACAATCCATCAAGTCCTCAATTCTAGGAATAGGAAACCTATACCTAATTGTGATTCTATTTATTGCTCTAGAATTAGTGCATAATCTCCACTTGCCTCCTTTCTTGGTTGCTAAGACCACTGGTACTGCACATGGGCTAATGCTCTTCCTAATCAAGCCTTGATCCAATAACTCCTGCACTTGTCTAGCTACCTCTAGGTTCTGATTTGGGGTAAGCTTGTAGGCTACTTTTTTTGGTAATGAAGCCCCTGGTATTAATTCAATCTAATGACTAATGGCTCTTTGTGGATGTAGGGTTGCTGGTGTTCCATCACTCACTATGTCCTTGTACTTCTCAAGAAACTTTTGGACGGCTTCCGGTATGACTGTTTTCTCAGTCTTGTTCTCTTCTTTAGGTTGCAACATAACCACATATCCTTCACTCCCTTGATGTAGGTTATTAATGAGCTCTTTACCACTACTCAACAATACACTAGGTGTCTTTGATTGTCCTTCTTCCTCATCTGACAGTGACTGCAACTTGAAAGTCTTCCCATCCTTCTTGAATGAGATGGTGTTCTCTTTCCCATCATATATGGCACCTCTGTCATATTGCCATGGTCTTCCCAATAGTAGATGGCATGCATCCATGGGTAACACATCACAAACTAACTTTTCCTTGTACCCTCCAATGGAAAACTCCACTATTACTTACTCATTCACTAAAACACTGTTCCCTTTGTTTAGCCATGTGACCTTGTAGGGGTTAGTGTGGGGTACCTTCTCCAATTTCAGTTTCATTACTGCCTCCTCTAAGATAATATTGTCTGTTGAACCTAAATCTACTATGACCTTGCATACTTTACCAAGTATCTTGCACCTTACTCTAAATAGAGCTCTCCTTTGTTTTGGTTCTTCCTTGACTGGTTGTCTGATCAAAACTCTTCTAAACATCAGATTCTCCCCCACTTCTAATTCAATGTGACTAACCTCTGGTGTTTTAGCACTCATGGTGTCCTCTTAAGCATATGCCACTCTCTTCTCAGTATTTGAAGAATATGCTTTCTCTGGGCACCTATAAGCTGGATGTCCAACTTGACCACAATGGTAGCACTTCATGTTTGCAAAGTATGAATTGCCCCTGCCTGCTCCTCTTCCTCTATTTGAACCTCCTTGAGGTCCTCTACCTCTGTTATACCCTCCTCTAGAAGGTGTTTCATTGCCATGATCTATGGATTTAAATTCTCCTTGGTTTCTTTGGTCATTGCCTCTACTTGGTAGCCACCTCATTGTCCTCTTTGATCTCTTTGATCTCTGCCTTTGCCTCTGCCCTTAGAAGCCTGGTCTTGCTTCCTCTTGTTTCTTTCCTCAATCTTGATAGCTAATTGGTAACATTGATGTACTATCTTAGGACTTAAAAGAGCCATCTCCTCTTGGATGTTCCATTTCAAGCCATTAAGATACCTAGCCACCTTGAGACTTTCATCTTCTGAAACATTAGATCTCATACAAAGTTTTTGGAACTCCTCTATGTAGGTATTCACATCTTGGTATTTCTACCTTAGGCTTTGTCTCTTCTTGTGTAACTGAATTTCATAATCATCTGGCATGTATGCTTCTCTTACCTTGGCAACCATTCCTTTCCAAGTTGAAATAGGCTATTTTCCTTCCTTTTCCCTCTATGTCTGAATGAATTTCCACCATGTCAAGGTAGAACCTCTTAATCTTGATTTGGCCACCTTTACCTTCTGTGCTTTAGTGATTCCATCACATTCAAAATGGTTTTCCATTCCCTCTATCCAATCCATGACTAGTTCAGCTTCCATTTTCCCACTAAACAGTGGTATGCCTTCAAGTGCTTTTCCACTCAAAGCCTTCAATGCCTTCAGGAAAGGCTCTTCTTTCAGAATAGGGTCAAGTTCAGGGATCTTATCTTCCTCTGTAACCTCTTCTTGCTTTGGTATCCTTCCTTCAAACTACGCATCATTCAATGCTTGCTCCAATTGGTCTATTCTTTCCTTCAATAGCCTATTTTCCTCCTCTTGTTCTTCAACCTTCTTGGCCAACTCTGCATTTGTCACCATGTCTGATGATCCACTAGACTCAATCTCTGACATATGTTTCTCTATCCCAAATCTTTTGCTCGCTTTGATACCAATTTGATAGGGTAGGGTTGGATGGAACACTCACTGTTCCATGCTCTGGGTCTCACATTGGCGAACCCCTTTGGTGTCACTTTCCACCACCTTAACCTATAGGCCCTAATGCTTGTTAGGCACCCTTGGTTCTCCTAGCCAACCCTACTATCACCTCCATTTCCCTAACCAAGCCAATCTTGGTGCTCTCTCTGCCATTCTCTCCTTAGCCCTTAATCTTCCTAAAGGCTAGCTAAATCTCCAACCTTCACTAATTCGATGCAGGGGTGTGTGATGTCTCCCATGGCTTCAAGACCATTCCCCTAGGGTTATTGATCATCCACCAATCTCCAATTCTCCATCGCTCTCACCAAACCCTCTTCTAGGGTTAAAAAGGCTACTAGACCTTGAGCCCCAATTAGGTCTCCTAACCCGAGAAAAGTGGAGAGTGTGCCAAAATTCTCCAAATGAATCCAAATATTTTCTTGGAATTCGTGGTACCCTTGCCCACACCTTGAATATTTTTGGGTTTTGGAGCCTCCACTGTCCGTGCACTGCTCCGACCCAAAAATAGCCAAAAACTAGGGTTTATAAGCCTTTTCTAGGATGCTTCCAAACTATTAGAGTTTTCTCACACCAAATGGGTTGATGGAACCTCCTCCTGACCACCAGGCCTTGCCAAGACTCATAGCTGAATTATCCAAAAGGAATTTTAACAAAACCTTAGCACCCCTGCAAGTTATGTGCCTTGCACTCCTTGTCTTCCCTAGCCGGACTCTGCCTGGCTCGCTTAGGGCAAGACTTTGCTAGCAGCTCCTGCACAAACACAAGCCCTAAAACCTACCATATGTACAAACATGGAGTCTAGTAACTTTTCCCAAAGGGCCATAGAGTTTGTACGGTGGGAAAGTGGTCTAGCACTCCATTTCCTCAAAATTGTCTGGTTCAGACCAGCAACAGGGTAAAAGTAAACTATTTGCAAATGGTGCTTGAAAATTGAGCAAGGAAGCTAATTAATATTACACAATGCTTGTATGTTAACAACACTAAATACTACAATCAAAACAATAGTAGATCTAATCCATTAAATCTCTATTTAGATGCAAAAATTAGAAATTGTAGCACAAAACATTGTCTTCCTTCAATTTCACAAAATTTCGCTACAACATCAATGCTTCCAACCCTGTTCCATGGTTGAAGAACACCTTAAATAGGCTCCAAAAATAGTTAATCTCTTTTTGTTGAACCTATTGATGACCTAATGGCAAAATTTATAAAATCCACTGTGTTTTTCAACCTTTTCCAACTTTTTGAAAACTAAGCAAGATGAGCTTCTAAACTTATTCATCCCTTCACAACTTATTTCCTAGAGATCAAAAAAACCTCTAAGCTATCTTCTCAATGGTCAACATGACCTTTATGAAAACAAAAAACAAAATTCCTTCTAGATTTCCTATTTTCCTAATGAAACTGCCTGTTGTTCCTTGGGTGCTCCTGCACCACTCCTCCATTGGACGTGATGTGTAACATTCGTTGTTCCTTGGACAAACTTCGAGCAGCTCATTTTCTTCCATTTTTATTTCAAATTTCTATCTCCTTCATTCAACTCATCTTCACATTCCTCTTGATCATTCTTACCATCTATACACTTCTACACTCACGTTTAGCTCCTTCAAGCATCACCACCTTCATTGAAGCTGCAAGTTGTGCTTTTATTGGCTCATTCTCCTCGTTGTTGCAGCAATGTTGGTCCTAGAAATCTTGCGAGATCACTCCTGCCTCTGGGTATGTGTAGGATCATCATAGAAAAAATAGGCCATTAAGTAGCAAAAAAAATAGAAAAATCAGAGTTAGGAAAGTTGACGTAAAAATTTGAATAAGTTATATCTTGGTTTCAATGTTATTCCTTCTGATTTTGGCAATGGTAACTCTAGGGGCCATGCTGGCTTTGGCGGTGGAAATTTTGGTGGAATGGAGGGAGGTAGCTCTAGTAGCTCCAGTGGCTTTGGTGATGGCTCTGGTGGTAGTTCCACTGGTCCCATTTCATCATCTAACCTTGTTTAAAATGCTCTGCTATACAACATGGGCTAAATGTAGAATCAGTTGGCGAACTTGTCCTGGGGCACTTCCCAACTGATTTTCCAAACTTTGTTTCATCATAGTCCTTTAGCCATAGCATTTTTGAACACTTGTATCCCCCAGTGGATGGAGATTCCAAAGTTTGAGAAGTATGGTGCTAAGGGAGATCTGCAAACACATGTATCCACATTTAATTCCATGTGGACAAATTTCTTCTACCATGATGCCTTAATGGCTAATCTGTAATTCCAAAGATCCCTCAAGGATACAACTCTAGAATGGTAGTATTCCTTGCTCAACAATTCCATATTCTCGTTTGATCAGCTTGTGAACTAGTTTCTCTAGCAATTCCAAGCAAACATTGGGCTGAAGATGGCCTTCTTGGACCTCGTATGGTGTAAGAAGGGAGAGCATGAGAGGATAACTAATTTTATTGCTTGATATCAAGCATTATTTTCACAGATATCTTATCCTTTGCCCGACTCAGATGTGCAAAAGGTTTTAATCGGTAACATGAAGATGTCTTGGTAGGAGAAGTTTGCTTGGATGAAATACCCCTCTTTTGCACATCTTTGTACTGCATTGTGAGAATAATAGCAGATGATTCCCCAACTTGGGGAGTCTTCCTCTCATTCCCATCTTGAGGGGAGGTCCATTGTGTCGATCTCTAGTAAGGGTAAATATGTTGTGAATGTAGTTGTTGTGTCTAGTGACAAAGGCCTCAAACATAATAAAAAGTTCAAAAAGTTATCAAAATCATACACTTCTATTATAAAGAAGTTACTAAAGGACAAAGTAATAACCTTGTCAGATTTTACCCCCTTACTAAATGTTACCTTGAATGGTACAAAGAGAACACATTCTTCAAGTACCATCAAATCCTCGTACATAATACTGAAAGATGCATGCGCCTGCATCACGAGATACATGATCACATCGATGACGGTACTATTTGCATTGATGGGAAAAAGAAGAATGCAACCAAGTATGTGTAAAAGGATAATAGTGAGTTACAGATCTACACGGATCCCTTTCCGTCCCACTCTTCCAACTTAATTGTCGAAGCTCCTGGTTCTGCTTCCCCTAGGTTCTTGAAGTATGTAAATGTGATTTCATTCACCTATTCCTCCCACGTAGCCTATGACTATATCATAAAATATAACTTTCACCTCACAGGTCTTTACTATGAACATGAACAAGCATCCTTCTCCTCAATAAATTATTGCTCGCAACAATGGGTATATTATGATTGGTGTTCTAATTAACCTCATGAGTCGTGTGAATGTAGTGATGGAGAAAACTCTTCTCTTAAATTTTCTACATAGGGAGGAATATGAAAAGTCAAAAACCACAATACATACACACGATGGTCTCTCGGTCCCTCCAATTGGCTCTATCATCCTCTCATTCCTAGTAGGACCTAGGACTGTAAATGCTCTCTTCGATATCATCCTGGAGTCTGACTTGTTTAGAGTGAACCTAGGCATCCCATGGCATGTTTCCATGAATGCAGTTGCTTCAGTAGTTCATAAATTTTTGAATTTTTCTCATGAGGTCTCTATGCATGTTGGGTGAGTGTAGGATCATGGGGATCCAAAAAGTTGTGATATGACAAAAAAGTGGCTAACAACTTTTTATATTCGAATTTGATGAAACAAAAAGGGTTTATTGAAAAAATTGTCATCTTTCTAAAAATATAAGATATGCCTTATTTGGAATTAAATAGATAATTATTATTTATTTTCTACATGCATTATGACTAAAGTCTTGATTGATAGGCTAATTGAAAAATATATATAATTCTTAAACAATATCATATTTTTTGAATTTGAAAAAGTGTGGCACATTCTATGCTTCCCATACTATAGGATACTAAAAATAAAAATTGAATTTCATAAATTTTTGACCAATTTATGGTGGCCAAACAAACAAGTTTTAATATTTTTAAAAAATTTTAATAAAAAAATCATAGCTAATTATTTACTTGCAAAAAATTACAAAAAAATGCGGCACATTTGTGCATGTGTCCTCTACTTATATTGAATGTTTCAAAAATATATATAATTTTTTTTCTTGTACTTAGGCTGGTTAGACATACACCTATTTTTTATTTTTTCCTAAAAATTTAGTACTATTGCATTGAAATTTCAAATTTTCACCGAATAGATTTTTTTTCTCCAAAACAGGAATAGTATCTTAGAAACTGCATTCAATTTACTACATATTATGTTCTTACATATTTTTCAAATTATGTTAATAAATTATTCAAATTTTTATTTCAAGTTTCCTAACTCTATTTTTCTCAATTTTATTGCCACTTAAAAGGGCCTAGTTTGGACTCTGATGATCTTGCATAGACCCTATTGTGCATGACATTGGAAATAAACCTTTGATGTCATGTGGGGCCTATTCATTAGATCACTTTAGGCCTCTCCCTATCGATCTGCTTCCTCCAAGGAAAAACCTACTGTATCACACCTATCTTAAATACAAGAATGGGGGTATTAATCCGAAGGTGACCTACCCTACCTCCCCTTATGCTATTCTAGTTGAGGATTATGTAGGGTGCCTCTCCCTCCTCTCAAAAGGGGAAGGTGATTTTTTCTCGTTCCTAGGAGTCTTCCTCTTCTTCTATTGTTTCATCTACTTTTGCCTCCCACCCTACTATGGCACCTTCAAATTTTTCTCCTATGCCTCACATGGGGAGTCTGATGGTGCTTGCTGGTGGAAGTCTAAGCATCAAGTATCTGAGCTTCCCATCTTATCCATGGTGCCAAGGCCCATTGTCTATGGTAATGGAAAGGGCCCTCATAGATTTTTCCCTATGTCTTAACCTCCACAGCCTCCTACTGTTCCTACCCCTCAAGCGGTGAATGGGAAGAGACCCACCATTGAGTTGCCTGAGTCTACTTCTCTGCCTGCTTTAGTATTAGCTCCTACGCTTCCTATTGTTGCTCCTATCCAAGAGGTTTCCATTCCACCAATAATGATTGTGTAGGACATGCCTATGGCGAAATAGGAACCTCTTGCTTCTTCTCATGTAGCAAGTTCCAGTTCTTGAAGCTGAAGAAACCAGCTTGTGCATGAGCATAAGCATCTGAGGAAGGATTTGGCTACTGAACAAGCTACCTCATGGAAGCCTGAAGAGGACCCAACAACTCCTATTTCAACATCTCTTGCTATTCCCTGTCTTCTTCTTCTTCTACTTTGAATCTCATCACCTCGATCTTGCTTCTAACTCCCCCCACAAATGCTAGTGACCCTCACCCTATAAAGGTGTAGGTGTTCATCACTCCCTTGACAGATCCCCCTCTTCAAATTGTTGGGAAAATATGTCTCAACCTTGCAATTATATAAAGGTCATTGTTGATAGGATATATATATTGTGTTGTGGTATGCATGATATTTTTGTTTAAGTTTATGTAACTGTTTTTTTTTTATTCAAGGGGTAAACGCTTTTGACCGGAGCTATGAACCGGATACAACCATTCAACAATAACACCCCAACGGGGTTTGAACCTTGGTGGCAAGAACAACATTGCCACCTATAAACCATCACACCATGCCAATACCGGCAGTTTATGTAACTGTTAAAGATCTATAAAATTTTTCATTATTCTCCTCTCAAGATTAGTGTAGGAAGTTGTTTCACTACCTTAGCTTCCTTACAAGTAGTATTAGAGTTAGATCACCCTTGTTTCTGTTGTGGGTTGTTGGGTTTTATGAACTAATCCAAATTTGAGTGGGAGCTTGTGCAAAAGATACTTTGTGGTCTTGTTGCAAGAATTTTTAGATGGAAAGTTTATCAGGGGGAATAAAGGTGGAGAAATTTTTGGGAAATAATTGAGTTGTGGAAGCTAAAGATGGAGGATTTGTTGATAGATCAAGATCTATGGGATGTTGTTGATGGGAATGTTTCAAGGCCTGCAAATCCTACTCAAGATAGTCAATATGATGTTATGGACCATAAATCCAAGGGTCTAATCAAATTGTGCTCGGAAGACTCTATTTTAATCAATGTCTATGAAGATACCTCTACACATAAACTATGGAAGAAACTTGGTTAGATTTATCAAGCCAAATCTTTAGTGAATAAGATTTTATTGAGGAAGAAATTATATTCCTTGAGAATGGAAGACGATGGATGGATTATAGACAACCTTGAAGCATTCAATATGTTAGTGGCTTAGTTGGCAACATTTGGTGTTAAAATGGATGAGGAAGAGAAATGTTAGATCGTGCTTTGTTCTTTGCCTAATTCGTGGGATTCTCTTGTGATGGATATTGGGAATACTTCTGCTATTTTGAAGAATAAAAATGTGGTGGCTTCTTTCATTTCTGAGGATATGAGGAAGAAGGTATCCATCAATGCCAAGGAGTCCCTAAATGTTCGTGGAAGACCTAAGGAAAAAGGAAAGAAGAATAAGAAGCGTAACAAATACAAGTCCAAGGGGAGATCTAAATCTCCTGGAAAGTCCAAAGTTATTTGTTGGAACGGTGGTAAGAATGGACATGTTCATAAGGAATGCAAAGAAAAAAAGAAGAATAAAAATAACACATTTGATTATGATTCTAAGTCTGACAAGGAAGATGGTGGCACATTCATTGCAACTTTGGAAACTTGTGCAGGTAATGATGCATGTTTAATTGACTTAGGTGCATCTTTTCATATGACCTTTAATAGAGATTGGTTTTCTAAATATGAATAATTTGATGGAGGTAAGGTGTACTTTGATGATGATTCTCATTTAGACATTATTGGCCGTGGTAAAGTTAAAATCAGGTCTCCTTATGGTGGAATAAAAAGGATTAATGGTGTGTTGCATATCCCTGGTTTAGCATGAAATTTTTTATCTGTGAGGAAACTAATAGATACAGGTGTGTAGGTAGTATTTTCTAATGCAGGATACAAGATGGTTAGAGGTGCTATAGTGATTACTAGAGGTGTTAGATATGGCACATTGTATAAGCTTGATGCATGCACTGTTGAGTGCAATAGTACTTCTATGAAAAAAAAGTATGTCGAAGAAGTGATGGTTTCACCTTTAGCATATGGACATGGCTTTGGGTACCCAAGGGTGCTCTTTCTTTTGAATCAAAGCTACCTATAGAGAAAACTATGTTATGGCACCAGAGACTTGGCCACATTGGAGAAAAGGGTCTAAGGACCTTGAAAAATAAAAACCTTATTGAAGGTTTGTCTATAATCTTGAATTTTATTTTTGTGAGCATTGCATTTATGGAAAACAAAACCACGTTTAGTTTTACTCAAGTTCTCATAAATCTTGTGGTGTATTGGATCTTATTCATTCTAATGTGTTTGGTCATGTAGATGTTCCTTCGATTGGTAAATCCACATATTATGTTTCATTTGTTGATGATTATAGTCGAAGGGCATGGGTATATTTTCTAAAGAGTAAATTTGAAGTTTTTAGGCGATTTAAAGAATCTAAAGACATGGTTGAGTTGCAGACTAGAAAGAAAATAAAATTCTTGAGGACTAATAATGGCGGTGAATTTTTCTCTAATAATTTTGATAGATTCTATAAATATTGTGGTATTCATAGAAAAAATAAAACTCTATATTCTCCATAACAAAATGGAGTTCCAAAAAGAATGAATAGGAAACTGATGGAGAAGGCTAGGAGTATGTTGAGTGGTGCTAGTCTAGAACAAAGGTTTTGGGTTGAAGCTGTTGCAACTACTTGTTACTTGATTAGTAGATCTCCTACATTAGCTCTTGTTGATAAGATGCCTATAGAGGCATGGTCGGGTCACAAGCCTTCATTAATATTTATCTTAGAGTTTTTGGTTGCAAGGAATATGCACATGTGCCAAAGGAGAAGCGAACAAAGTTGGAGAACAAGGTTGTGAAATGTATCTTCATTGAATATAGTTATGGGTTGAAAGGATACAAGCTTTGGGATCCTATTTCACAAAAGGTAATGCATAGTAGAAGTGTTATTTTTAGAGAAACTAAGCCTTCTTTTGTTACATTGTGACTAGAAAAAAGTAAAAAAGAAGATGTGATTCAATTTCCCTCTACACCTGAGAAAGTTGAATTGAGGCCCATGGATAGAAAAGAAGTTGAGGAGAGCTCATCTAGCTCTAAATCTTCAAAAGAGGAGGAAGAACCTCCAACTCAACTTGTATGTAGATCTACAAGACATAGAAAACCACCTAAAAGGTATTCACCTGATGATTGGAGATGTAGTTTTTCTTTGAATACTAAATTGGGTGAATCCAGATCTGTAGAAGAGGCACTAGGTATGAATTATGCAGATTCTTGGAAGATTGCTATTGATGAAGACATGACGTCTTTGAAAAAGAATGATACATGGGATCTTGTGCGATTTCCTAAAGGATGAAAACCTATTGGTTGCAAATGGGTAGTCAAGAAAAAGATTGGTTCAAATGGAGGTATTGAGAAATACAAAGCAAGGTTGGTTGTGAAGGGTTACTCTCAAGTTGAGGGTGTTGATTATGGTGAGATATTTTCTCCTATTGCAAAAATGACATCCATTATATTTTTTCTTTATATTGTTGCTACTTATGATTTATAGGTTGAGAAAATGGATGTGAAAATTGCTTTCCTTCATGGTGATTTGGAGGAGGATATTTATATGACATAGCCAAAGCACTATGTGGTGAAAGGTTAAAGTAAATTGGTTTGCAAATTGAAGAAATTTGTGTATGGCCTAAAACAGAGTACTAAGATGTGGTACCAATAATTTGATACATATGTGTTGAGTTTGGGATTTGAGTGCTCTAAATCAGATCATTATGTTTATTATAAAATTGGTGGTGATTGTTTCCTGTTTATTGCATTATATCTTGATGATATGTTATTTATTGGTAGAGGGAAAGGTATGATTTTAGAACTAAAATCTCAACTTGCTAGTAAATTTGAATTGAAATATCTTGGTGCAACTAAACACATTCTTGGGATGGAAGTTAAAAGAGATAGATTGAATAGAAAGCTATGGCTTGGCTAAAGTATGTCAACTCTATTTTATAGAGGTTCAAATGATATGCAAGATTGTAGACCATTGTGTGTTCCTATTTCAATTGGAACAAAGTTATCTATTTCAGATTTTCCAACATCCCCATCAAATATGGTAGACATGAGAAGAGTGCCTTACCAGAGTGCAGTTGGAAGTTTGATGTATGCTACAGTTTGTACTAGACCAAACATTTCCCAAGTAGTGGGAATTCTTTCCAAATATATGTCTAATCCTGGTAGAGTTCATTGGGATGCAGTTAAAAGAGTCTTCAGATATTTGCGAGGTACCTCTGTTTATTCCTTATGTTATCATAATAATATGAGTGAAGATGGAATTTCCCTTGATATTCATGGTTATGTGGATTTAGATTGGGCAGGTGATGTTGATAGTACAAAATCCACCAATGCTTATGTGTTTACTTTATTTGGTTCTGCAATTAGTTAGATGAGTAAGCAATAGGTTGTGGTTGCTTTGTCCACTACTGAAGTAGAGTATATGGAAGCTACTCATGCTAGTAAAGAAGTCATTTAGCTTAAGATAACGTGTTCAGATATTGGAATAAAATAAGGTCTAGTGATAATTTATTGCGACAGTTAGTGTGATATGTCTAGCCAAGAACTTGACATCTCATGCCAGGACCAAACACATTGATGTACAGTATCATTTTGTTACAAATATGATCGAAGATGGTAGGGTGAAGATGGTTGAGGTAGAGAATTTGATGATTTTTTTTTTTTATTTAACTAAGCCTATGAGAAAAAATAATTTTAGAGACTATGGGCCTTTCAACCCCTAACAATTAAGAGGCAATGTTTACTCCATCCCGTTGCTCTTGCAAGGTGTTCAACAAGTGGAAGATTTTTTGGGAAAATGTGTCTCAACCTTGCAATTATATAAAGGTCATTGTTGATAGTATATATATATATTTCCTAGTTACACCGATAGGTGTAATATACAATGGGAGCATGGGGTGGCATTAAGGAGTGAAATGTGAGTGTGTTAACTTCTTCAAGAAACTCCTAAAATGGTTGACATAAATTAAAATGATATATTGTTGTAGACATCAAAATTTGGACACTTAATTTATCCAAATTTATCACTTTTCATCTAAACATCCTCGTATCCGAGTTAATTAAGTAATATTACTATTATTTAATTAATATCTTTAATTCTGCCAAATCCCTAAGGTATTTAATTAATAATTAAATACCTTACCCTCCTTAAATCCTCTTTTCATCAAATAAATTAAATAAATATTACATTTATTTAATTCCTCATATGTCATTTTCATCTAATCCTAATCTATTTCCTAATCTCTTCATTAAGGATGTGCACATGCCTAATCCTTGATTAGGATGTGTCACATCCTCCAACTTTTGCAAGTTGGCCTTTAATCCTAATTAACCCCTAATTATCCTCTAATTACTGATTAGTCAAACCTAATTAGTACCTTGGTCAACTCTTCCCCTCCAAGAAATTTTTAATTCTTTTTTATTTATCTTAGATTCCCCTATTTTATATGTGAATTTTTAATTCACATTCTATCCTTCCAAGGCTTCTAGAACCTTGGACTTGTCACAATCTCCACATGTGACCAAGTCCCACCTTTTTGGAGCCCACCTTTTATCCTTTAGATTCTCCTAAGAATGTGAATTTTTAATTCACATTTATGTTTTCAACCACCTTTCCTTTTCCCATGTAGATTTTTGAGGAATTCCAAAATTCCTCAAATGTCCCTTTCACTCCCACTTGGGGACAAGAAATCCCTTTTTGTGGAAATCTTCTCACTCCCCAAGGTGCTTGTCCTTCCTCCACCTCATGTACCTTTTTGACACCTCACTTACACCTCATATTCTCTTGGCCACTTCATCATCCACATGTCAAGATGTGAGGGCTTGTGAGTCCTCAACTCACCTTAGCCCTTCATCTTGGCCTTGTTGGATAAATCCCAACCATTGAATTCTATAGAGAATTCAAGTTCTTTTATAAATACCCCCTCCTCAAGGGCATTTTCAACACTTTTGGATTTGAGCAACCTTATGCTGCCAATTTGCCTTCTCAAACATTTACCATCTAGCTATCCATTCTAATCATTTTGCACATTCAATATTGCATTTAGTCACTCAAGAAACTATCTAAGGAGCACACAAAATCATCCCAAGCAAGGGCCAATCAAGGAGACATCAACAGCAAGGAAGGTGAAATCGTTTGTGTCTTGTTTTATCTACTTTCCTTCTTGTTTTATCACTCTTTTGGCTAATCTTGAAGTGTCCTTAGTGTTTTATCACTTGCATTTTAAAGTTATTTTGCACATTAGAGTAGGGTAAAATTCTTAGGATCACATTTCTGGCACGCCCGGTGGGACCCACAAACAGGTTCTTGCATTTAACCTCCATTTTTGATAAGTATTTTACAAGAAAAGGTCGCAGGAAGGCGGAAGTGCCCTCTGCTTTACCGCAGAAAGGTGGAAGCACCCTCTATCCTACTGCAGAAAGGCGGAAGCGCCCTCTATCCTACTGTAGAAAGGTGGAAGCACCCTCTGTCCTACTACAGAAAGGAGGAAGCGCCCTCTGTCCTACTGCAGAAAGGTGGAAGCGCCCTCTGCTTTACTACAGAAAGGCGGAAGTGCCCTCTTGTCCACTGCAGAAAGGCGGCAGCGCCCTACATCTAACAATTTTTATTTTCTAATAGTTTGCTATAGTTAGGTGTTTACGTAGAAGGTTTTTTCTAACGCTTTCTTGCAGTGGGGTGTACCACTTTCCTTTTAAAAATTTGATAAAGTTTGTTGTAGAAAGGTAGAAGCGTCCTCTAACCTCTTGTTGCAGAAAGGTGGAAGTGCCCTCTAACCTCTTGTTATAGAAAGGCGGAGGCGCCCTCTAACCTCTTGTTGCAGAAAGGCGGAAGCACCCTCTAATCTTATCATAGAAAGGTAGAAGCGCCCCTATTTTGCTGTAGAAAGGTAGAAGCGCCCCCATTTTTGCTACAGAAAGGCGGAAGTGCCCCTGTTTTACTGTAGAAAGACGGAATCGCCCCAAAACAACACAGTTTGGAAGGTAAAATAGTCATTTTAGCTTCGTTTTTGCTCTCATTTTTTGCTATCTTCAAGTAGTAACCCTCTAACGTTGTTTTGGAAAGGATATTGGTATTTTTGCTAATGTTTTGCAGCATATTATGGCATAATTGACCAAGGACGAAGGAGAAGACAGCTAACATTTGCTTGCAGGACCATCTATTTGATCGAATTTTCAAAAAATTATCTTTGATGTTTTGGAACATAGTCTAATTAGGGGGAATAAACTTCATTTGCTTACTGTGATTGTTTATTCTTGTGTTACCTAAGGGGGCATTAATTTGTTTTCACTTTCCCCTTGCACTTCATGTGAGCATGGGGAGTAGTTGGAAGCAGTTAGTGTCTTCTTTTTTTGTGGGACCTGCTTGGGGATTTCATCACCCCAAGGGACGATTCTAACCACGTGTATCGGTAGGGTATATAAAGGGGGGAGAACAAAATTTGTACCCCAATCTAGTCACATCGTAATTGGCAAAGCGTTGAAGCTAGGGTGATACCTAGATAGACGTGAAGAGTTGGTCTGAGCCTTTTAGTATCTCGCTGGGGTTCCCGACTCATGCTTGTGACGGACTAGTGTTCACGGTTGTGCCTCACGTACCGAGAGTATATCAAGGACTCCCTAGAAGCCTTGTGCATCCTAGATTAAGACCTTGCTTGGCCATACCCTTAATATTAATCATAGGATTGTGCTTGCTTGAAGTGTTTTCTGGTGAAAAATCTGTCAAATCTTTGATACTTTGGCCTTACTTCATCATTTTGCGTCCTTGCCATAGTCTTTACCATCAAAATCAAGCTTTGTCTTATTGCAAAAAGGCGGAAGTGCCCCTAATTCTGCTATAGAAAGGTGGAAGTGCCCCTAATTCTACTACAGAAAGGCGGAAGCGCCCCTGTTTTGCTGCAGAAAGGCGGAAGCGCCCCTGATTCTGCTACAAAAAGGCAGAAGTGCCCTCTAATCTTGTTGCAGAAAGGCAGAAGTGCCCCTGTTTTGCTGCAGAAAGGTGGCAGAGCCCTTGATTTTTGCTGTAGAGGGGCGGATTTGCCCTCCTGAGCACCCGAAATCGTCCCATTTGGATCCGTTTAGCCTCTAAACCATCATTTAATTGTTCCCAACCATTACCTCCTCATCCTAAGCCTCCATTTTGTCACTCTAAGCCTCTCAAAACCTCCATTTGATCCGTTTAAACCTCCATCTTATCATTCCAAACCTTTGTTTAACCATTATTAATCCCCACTCTTCACAATCATCTCCAATCCACCCATTCATTCTAATTTTCTCATATTCCATTCAAAAGTCCATACCCTCACCTAGCGAATATCATAATTTTTTCCATTTACATCACCAAACACCACTCATAATTAGCACAGAAAGGTGACTACGCCCCTGATTTTGCTGTCAACGCCCCTGATTTACTGTAGAAAGCTGTCAATGCCCCTGATTTTGCTGTCTACGCCCCTGATTTTGCTACAGAAAGCTGACTACGCCCCTGATTTACTGTAGAATGCTGACTACGCCCCTTTAACTTCCTAGGGCTATCATTTACAAACCGTACGTTGAATCAACTTCATCCAAAAACCAAAATTGCTCAATTTTTTGAGCTCTATCTAGTGGTACCTTTTGTTTCTTCCCATCTAATCAAACCAATCCATTCCTCCAATCATTTAATCAATCCAAGCACACCAATCCTATCAAGTTCATCCAATCACAATTATCCAATCAACATCATCTAATCATTTGATCCTATCCAATCAAATTGATCTAGTACTTTAATCAAATTCATCAAATCATCTACCTGATCCAATCATCCATTTACCGAATCCCATCAAAATCAAAATCAATCCCATCGCATCATCCAATCATCCTAATCTGAGCTTTTGTCTAATCCTGATCCGAGCTTGACCAAAATCCTGATTTGAGCTTTAATCCATTCCCATCTAAAATATTTTATCCGTCCTCTTTATCCTTTCACCATCATGAATCCTCATCCTCCATCAATAGTAGTCCAGGGAAACCCTAATTACATGGACGATGATAATGAAAGTCTTGTCGATCAAGAAGAATATGACATAGATCCCCTTGATGCTATCGTCACTAGTAAGCTTTCTCCACCCACTTTCCACAATCCAATCACCCCTTCCAGTTATCCCATTATGTCTTCATCCATGCCTAATCATGCTCCTTATGCCACCTTTGACAATGACTATCCAGTGTCTTCTTCATCCCCATATTTGTCATGTCCTTCATCTACATCATCCTCTTACACAACATCTACATCCTCTTATCCTAATTTTCCATCCCAATACCCCTATTACAATTCCCCATCCATGTCCCCCTATCATAGTCCTCTTTCCCAATCTTCCCATACTAATCCTACTTCCACACCCTTTTACCTTAATCCTACATCCACATCTCCTCATCCTAATCCACCATCCCAATACCCTTATTATAATCCATCCCCCACATCCTCTTGTCCCACTACACCACCTATATCCTCTTGTCCTAATCCACAATCCATGTCCCCCTATCTTAATTCACCACTCCAATATCCTTACCTTAACCCTCCATCCAATCCTAGTCCTCCATCTTCCTAGTCCTCCATCCAATCCTATTCATCCATCTACTCCTAGTCCTCCATCCAATCCTAATCCCCCATCTACTCATAGTCCTACATTCAATCCCATTCCTCCATCTAACCTCGGCCCACCAATCCATAATCCCTCATCCATTTCTACCACCCTAGCCAAGCCAACCATATGTAATTCTCTCATTTCAGAAGTTCTCCAAGGACTCATTACAAAGAAGCCATCCCCAACTCCACATCTTGAAGTCATGGAACCATGCCATCTAGATCCATCATCCACGGTCACTAGTGATGAGATCCTTCTCCATACCACACCTATTATTGATGTTACCACCCCTAGTACTGCTCAAACCATTGAAACCATTGAACCTACTAAATCCATTGAACCCCATCTCCTACTCCAAGAACCACCGAATCCATCGGAGACATCCAATTCCAATCCACTCCCTACTCCTAGATCCACCCAAATCCAATCCACTCCTCCCACCCCTAGTAGCACCAAAACCCATTCCAATGAACCTCATGAATCTTCCATCCCTCCATCTTCCCCACTTGAAGAGTCCCAACAAGACTCTGTTACCATGCCTCCCACACATGATGAGTCACGCCAAGAGTCTAATCCAAAGCATGCCAAGATATCCCCTTCTCCAGATCAAGATCCTACCATCCCATCTAGTCCACCTCAAGATCACAGTCCCCCATCCATTCCATCCCATGATCCCCTTGTCATTCAAGCTTCCACTGCTCCATCTCCATCTCCATCACATGAGCCTACTACCACAAATCCATATCCTATCATGGCCCCTACTCCCTCTCCTGATGTTGCTATCCCATCATCTCCTTCTCATGATCCCCCATCATTGCCTAAAAATGCTATCCCCACACCACTTGCATATCCCCTTGGTCCTCTCACATTCCTCCATGGTGGTCTCCTCGCAGAAGAAAAACAAAGCATATACACCAACCCTCCTCTTCCACCTCATAATGAACTCGCATCATTCTTCTAGAATAACAAAAATCCTATCCTAGATCGAATGCTCAAGAGAATGAACTATCAAGGAAAGGGTTTAGGCCTTCATGAGCAAGGTATTATAGAGCCCATCCAAGCTAAAGAACATTTGTATCTACAAGGTCTTGGATGTACTACTCATGACTCGCAATCTAAAAATGTTGGTACAACCTCTAGACATCCTCAACGAGCCTTTTCCAAAAGAAATGTTAGCTCTTCCCATCGCTCCACCAAACCATATGCTACCATCCCTCCTCCTCTATCGTATTGCCTCAAAACAACTGTCCATATTCCTCCTTCATCTGCTCCATCCATTTTGGGTCCTTACATCCCTCCACCCACCATCTCCCACCCTTCATCTACTCCATCAATCTTGGGTTCTTATGTCCCTCCACCCACTATGACTACTTTCGGTCCATATATCCCAAGATCACCTTCTCAGCCTTTCATCCATCCAACACCTATCCATCTCATCCATCAAAAACATCCCTCTCACATACCCCATAGTCAGGATCAACAAAGGCACTTACCTAAACATCCTCCATCTACACATAATCCCCATACTCCTACCCCCATCACTCCACATCATCCTTCTCCTCACACCCATCCCATTGCTACTAAAAGCACTTTGGTTGTTAAAGAAAAAATGCATCAATCTAAACATCCACATGAATCAAAAGCTTCCCATGTCCCCTCTAAAAGAGATGTTAAAGCAAAGCAAAATCAAATCCAAAATCCAAATCAAACCCGTAGGCCACAAAGACCCACCAAAGCAAAGATCAAAACCATGTGGATCCCAAAGAAAAAAGATGCAATGCCATCACATGAAAGATCAGTAAGAACTTCCAAAGTTGCTAATCCAAAAGCTCATCATACACCCCTTTCATCTCCTAAGTCTGTTTTGGGTCCTTATGTCCCGAAATTCACCATTCCATCTCCTCCATTATCCCCATATTCTCCATCCCTTAATCCTATTATCTTTCCACATTCACCACCACATGTGCCAATGTTGGTCCTGAACACATCTCCCCATCACATATCCACCCCATCATTCTATCCATACCCTTTCCAACATCCCATCCATTATCCCATGTATCAACCCCATCAAATCCCTCTAATTCATCCTCATGCATAATCCATTTATCCTAATAAAGTTGTACCAACATCCAACAGTCACTTCAAACATGGGCCCTTAACACCTTGATCCTTATCACATGTCTTCTAAATCTGGTTATCCACTTCCTTATCCTTACCCATCTCTTTCTGCATGACATCCAAAAAGTCAAAAATCCAAAATAAAATAAAATAAAATAAAATAAAATAAAAACAAAATAGTAAAGAGAAATACTTCGTCCAATGGTGAAAACTTGGCAAACAAGCACCTTGGATAAGTACCATGATAAAAACCTGGCAAACAGGCATCATGCATAAATCCCCATCTGCACTTGGGGGCAACTTCCTGATATGCATTCCCTCCATCCGCTATGCTTCCAACTATGCACCCATCTTCCTGTTATTCGTCCTCTTCATAAATCCCCCCATCCCACCTATCTTTCGCATCCTACCATCATATCCCATTTATCTCCCATCCCTCCATCCTTCTTGTGATCTTGATCAAAATAGGGGCACCTATCTCTACATGCTTTGGACACCTATTGGTATACATTCCCTTCATCCATGCTCTATCATATTCCTTAGTCACCCATCCTATCCTCATCTAATTATCTCCTTTATCTTCCCATCCACTTGTCTTCCATCCCTCATGCCTCCTCATATATGACATATCTAGAGTGGGGGCATCTGCTTCCTTTGTGACATAGTCCTTGGAGACATCATTTATCATAACATCCCTTCATCTCCCTATCCATCTATCATAGCATCCCTTCCATCTCCCCATCCGTATCTTCATATCCATCTATCCTAGCATCCCTTTCATCTCCCAATCCTTCTGTCCCTATCCATCTATCACAACATCCCTCCCATCTCCCCATCCTTATCTGTATCCATCTATCCTAGCATCCCTTTCATCTCCCAATCCTTATATTCCCATCCATCCAAACAATCCCTCCCATCCCCCATCCCTATATCTCTATCCATTCTTTCATCCTTATCCTCATCCCATCTCACAATCCCTTGTCATTGGTATCTGGCTATAGGCCTCCCCCCATGCAACCCAATGCCATTTATCTCTTCGTCATCACCCCTGCTTCTCTTGCACATCTTTCCAATCTCCTATCACTTTTCATCACTCATCTATCTATCATATCATCCCCCTAAGTCATTTTAATGCTTTGGATAACTATCACATCCCTGAGCTTTATGTTATCATCATCATCCTATCCAATCCAACAGGTCTATCCTATCTTGTCATATTGGTCCCATCTTTTTATCCACTTATCCTATCATCTTATCATCCTTTTTCCATTGTTTGCCTTTGGTCTTGTCGAACTACGTTGCCCCTGTGCTGTCACGTAGGCGAGGCTGATCATTCGATCTGCCCCCGGGGCATTTTTGGATCAACTTGTTTTGGTCCTCCATCACTTTGTCTTCACTAGTCCCTTTTCGCTTTTATCCATGGTCTTTTCATCGAACTACGTTGCCCCTGCGCTTTCACGTAGGCAAGGTTGATCATTTGATCCACCCCCGGGGTTCCATCATCGATCTTCATTGTCCACTTTTCTCTTCTATCGTCTATCATCGGTCTTTCTCCTTTTGTCCATCCTATCTTTACCATCCATCAAGGTCTCTATCTTGGTCAGTCATCCACCTTTCACTGAACTACGAGGGCTCTGTGCTTTCACGTAGGCAAGGCTAATCTTTGATCAGCCCCCAAGCCCCTAGGTCTTTAGGGTGTGTCAGTCCCATGTCTTGTCTTCCTTGTGTCATGCCATCAAGCTATGCCCTTATCTAGCCAATTCTTCACAAACGAGATCCTCTTGTATCATGAGATCCAATCCATTTTGAACATCCCACATCATAACGATCTTTTAGTTTAGTATCCATCATCTTTGGTCTCAACAGGATGCATCCTTCCTAACAGACCTCATCAATTCCATCTATCCCCTTGATCCTATGGCAAATGACATTTGAAATTGATTGCGATCTTTTGATGCTTTTGGCTTTTATTTATCATTTGAGCTCCCTATCATCACTTGTCAAGGCCGCCATAATCCATCATATTATGGTGTGTTTTGATTGGTCAACATAGGGGCATATCCTGATCTTTTTATGTCTATTTTGTCTTCTTGGTTGTCCCACGTAGTACCCACCAAGATCCTCGAGGTCTTGTGTTATGCTGGGGCATCCTTTTGTGCTTGTGGTTATCTCAATGCCCGGCCTGACCAAGGTCATCACGACTTTGGGGTGTTGGGATAGCCTTCTTGTCTGTTGTGTTTATTTCATGCATTAGACACTATTACACCTTGGTCCAACATACCTTGGCACTTGGTGTCTTATGCTATAGCAAAAATCAGTGCTCCAAAGATGGCAAATTGCATTAGGATTGCATTTCATTTTCCATTTCATCATCTTGCATGTATCCCCCATCCCTTCATCCTTTTTCACAATCCCCCCATCCCTCCATATTTTTTCCTATCTCTTCATCCTTTCTCTTACATCTTGCATTCTTCTTTTCTTGCCCCCCTGTTGGGTTGGTTTCACCCACTACTGGGGTGGCTCTGCCCCGGCTGCAGTGGGGCGGCTCCACCCCGGCCGTAGTGGGGCGGCTCTGCCCTCGGCTAGGGCGGCTCTACCCTGGCCGTAGTGGGGCGGCTCCGACCCTGCCGCAGTGGGGCGACTTAGCCCCCTGCCAGGGTGGCTCCGCCCTCGGCCGGGGCGGCTCCACCCCCTGCCGGGGCGGCTTCGCCCCAGTCGCAATGGGGCGGCTCCCAGCCCCGCGGGCGGCTCGCCCGGCGGCTTGACCGAGTGACTCAGCCCCCTGGGAATCGCCTCCCAACCTTTTCCCCCCAATTTCCCACTAAATTTTGAATTTTTTTTTCCAAATCAATTTCCCACTAAATTTTGAATTTTTTTTTCCAAATCAATTCCGACCCATTTTCTAATTTTCCTCTACGAACAAAACCCATGTGTTGAAATTTTCAAAATTGATTTTTGATTTTTACACTGACACTTCCGGAGGCCATAACTTTTGACTCGGGTGTCCGTTTGAGCTGAAATTTGATGGGTGGTTGTGTTATGAGATAACGAGTGGATTCCCAATTAGTTTCTTTGAAAGCCAGTGGAACTCATTTTGGCACATTTTCGGGGCCTCAAAGTTTCATCTTGACCCTCAAAATCCCAATTTAGTGTTTTTTTCTAGCATTTTAAAAAATTGTTCACTCATAACTCGAAATGCATCTCTCGCATTTGGGATGTTAGTTGGCAATTCATCCTATCTCAATATTGGGTATTTCTTGGAAAAAATTTGGACTCCCAAAAGTCTATCCTTGAGGTTTCCTAAAATGGCAAAATTTGACAATTTTTGAAAATTGCCAAATTGGGAAAAATCTGATTGTCAACACCTTATGCCCTTTAAACCCTGGAACTCGATGTAGAATCAATCCAATCATATCCTTCAATAATTCTAGTCTTCACTCCAATCGTCATCTGAGCTTTAATCTTATCCCAATCTGAGCTTAACCAAACTCCTAATCTAAGCTTTCGTGTAGCTACAGTCCAAATCTTTGGATATCGAACCAAATCTTAAAGATCCTTCTCTCCATCTCACATATCAATCTTCTCCTCATCTGTTCAATCTCGTACAAATCACCTAATCAAATCCTTGGTCTTGTCCCCAGTCCTGTTACTAGTCTTGACCCATCATCATCATCATCCATTAGTATCCTTCCCTATCCCTTTGGTGTTGTTTTGGGATGTATCCTTCCCTCATCAATAACACTTTCATCATCATCATCGGGAGGTATCCTTCCCTATCCTTTAGTGGTGTTTTGGGATGTATCCTTCCCTCATCAATACCACTCAGTGGGATGTATCCTTCCCTATCCTCGTGTTGTTTCGGGATCCTTCATTCCCTTATTGACAACACTCCATCCATCATCAACCCATTTTGGCTTGTACCTTGACTAGGGCAACATCACCTTTTGAAATCCATTTGTGCTTCATCCATCCCCATATCACTTACTCTCTTACCCATCACCTTGCATCATCTTCCTCATCTCCCCTTGCATCACATCATCTATTTCGAGAGCACACATGTGTTCTCTTCAACCCGCATGTACTCTCGAGGGGGCATCCTCAATCCCTACTCTTCATCTTCACCCCCCATCGTCTTCCTTCCTAGTCATCCCTTTGATGACTGGGGTAGTTTTTCCAATCTAACCATCTCCTTCTGGGTTCTATATTTTAATATTCTTTGAAATGATGCTACTTCGTAACACCATCTCAAAGAGGGGCAAAATGTAGACATCCAAATTTGGACACTTAATTTATCCAAATTTATCACTTTTCATCTAAACATCCTCATATCTGAGTTAATTAAGTAATATTACTATTATTTAATTAATATCTTTAATTCTCCCAAATCCCTATGGTATTTAATTAATAATTAAATACCTTACCCTCCTTAAATCCTCTTTTCATCAAATAAATTAAATAAATATTACATTTATTTAATTCCTCACATGTCATTTTCATCTAATCCTAATCCATTTCCTAATCTCTTCATTAAGGATGTGCACATGCCTAATCCTTGATTAGGATGTGTCACATCCTCCAACTTTTGCAAGTTGGCCTTTAATCCTAATTAACCCCTAATTATCCTCTAATTACTGATTAGTCAAACCTAATTAGTACCTTGGTCAACTCTTCCCCAAGGAATTTTTAATTCCCCCCTCTTTTATATGTGAATTTTAATTCACATTCTATCCTTCCAAGGCTTCTAGAACCTTGGACTTGTCACAATCTCCACATGTGACCAAGTCCCACCTTGGAGCCACCTTTTATCCTTTAGATTCTCCTAAGAATGTGAATTTTTAATTCACATTTATGTTTTCAACCACCTTTCCTTTTCCCATGTAGATTTTTGAGGAATTCCAAAATTCCTCAAATGTCCCTTTCACTCCCACTTGGGGACAAGAAATCTTTTTTTATGGAAATCTTTCACTCCCCAAGGTGCTTGTCCTTCCTCTACCTCATGTACCTTTTTGACACCTCACTTACACCTCATCTTCTCTTGGCCACTTCACCATCCACATGTCAAGATGTGAGGGCTTGTGAGTCCTCAACTCACCTTAGCCCTTCATCTTGGCCTTGTTGGATAAATCCCAACCATTGAATTCTATAGAGAATTCAAGTTCTTTTATAAATACCCCCTCCTCAAGGGAATTTTCAACACTTTTGGATTTGAGCAACCTTATGCTGCCAATTTTCCTTCTCAAACATTTACCATCATCTAGCTATCCATTCTAATCATTTTGCACATTCAATCTTGCATTTAGTCACTCAAGAAACTATCTAAGGAGCACACAAAATCATCCCAAGCAAGGGCCAATCAAGAAGACATCAACAACAAGGAAGGTGAAATCGTTTGTGTCTTGTTTTATCTACTTTCCTTCTTGTTTTATCACTCTTTTGGATAATCTTGAAGTGTCCTTAGTCTTTTATCACTTGCATTTTTAAGTTATTTTGCACATTAGAGTAGGGTAAAATTCTCAGGATCACAATTGTAAATATGGACCATTCATTATTAGGTTTTATATCTAATCATAGATATTTTGTTGGCCTTTCTTTCCCTAGAATGTAGCCCTATTTTATGAGGGTGTTGTATTGCGATTGCGGTAAGCGATGTATTATGAGTGTCTAATAGCATTCATGTTGTCTCTAGATCTTTGAGTGGTGATACTCCTATGAGAAGCTTTCTCTATAAGTATATTGTAATCGTTTTTATTTACTAAATAATATATTGGGAACCTTTTGGAGTGGGGTTTTTCTCCCGAAAGGGTTTTCCCCACGTAAATCATTGTGTCATGGTAGGCATGATATTTTTTTTATTTCTATTTAAGTTTTTGTGAATGTTAAAGATCAATAAATTTTTCCATTATTCTCCTATCAAGATTAGTGTAGGAAGTTGTTCTACTACCTTAGCTTCCTTACACTAATGTCCCTTCTAAACATCCCTCCATTTTCTCAACCTGTGGACATGTCGAACACCACAATGGTGTCTATTACAACCTCACCCTCTTCCTCCTTGAATTTCACTTTGACTGTGGGGATTTTGTATCCTCCAATGAAGTGTAAATTAGAGGGCATCCTCACTTCCAATGGAGGTCTAAAGAAGCAATTTCCTTATTCAGGAGAAGGTTCCACTTTAGCTTTCATCATCCTTGTGATGGAGGCAGCCCTAGCATCTCCTAAGTTGGTCACCATCTCTCTTGACGAGATTGATGGTGGATATCATGCGCCTCCTTCATCTTTCATTCAATTAACACATGAAACTCCTTTCAAGTGCATGTTTAACTTGGTGGATGATGTCCTTGATCTTTTGGCGATCTTTGCAAGATCAATGACATTCACCTCATAGGAGTTGAGTGAAGAAGACCTTGATGGGCCTTCTTCCTTAGCTCTTGTTACAAGAGAGTCAAAGGGTGCTCCCCTTGCTATCTCGCCCTTGTAGGATCATCTACCCTCTCCTTATAATGATTAGATTGGGAGAATAATGACCTCCTAGTTGATGATGACTAGTAGAGCACCTCTTATTTATCGGTAGATTATATTTTTGTGTGTGTGTTGTGTTCCTGCATGCTTCTTTTTATGTATTCTTGGAGTACCCTTGCACCCTTGTAGGTGCTTGGATATAAGGGTGAAATTTTTTCATAAACTTCCTCTATTTGTTGCATCATTCTTCTATTTTTCGTGTCTTGATTTTCAAAAATTGGGGATGATGCAAAGTGTTGGGGGCATTTAGGATTCCCTTCCATGCTGACCCAATTTTTTATTTTTATTTTTTTTCACGTACTCGTCTTCATGATTTGATATCATAGGGGATTGATGATAGTTCATATGTATATTTATTATAATTATCTATAGATCTATATCTATGAGTAGTTCTTTCCCTGAATTATCAGATCCCCCTGTCTCTTGATTTCTTCATCTTTTTTTTTTCCTTTTTATCTTTCTCTTTTCTTTACTTGGTTCTTGATGTTTTGGTTCCTATGTGTTGTCCCTCACATGTGTGAAAAAATTTCCATGTATACATCTCACCATGTATCATGGGTCATGACATCTTTGCATGTTCTTCGTTTCCTTAGGACACCATGAGCTCCTTCAGTTTGTGTGCACCATCTCAAGGGGGGCCTATCTCTTCAATTTTCAATAAGGTGTATTTGGTGGCCAACGAATCCATTTATAAAAATATTTTCATTTTTTAAAAATTGAATCCTTCACAAAGGATCCTCTTAGCAAGAATTTCTTTTGAAATCAAATTCATAACAAAAAGAATTGAGAATTCACCTTCGATGAGGCCATTCTTCTCTTTTCAGATTCCTTAACAAAAGAGAATCTTTCAAAAGGATTCCTTGATGATAGGATCATTTGAAAAAATGTCATCACTTCTAAAATATAATGTCCCTTGAGAACACCCCTCTTTCTTGTGAAGGGTTCTGAAGGGACCCCTTTGAAAGCTTCTACTTCAATTGCTTCTTTTATTATATGATGTTTGTTTGTCTATCTATGTGATTTTTTTCTTGCCTAACATGTTTTGTCTACAAATTAATATGTTTACTTGTAGAACTAAGCACCTATAAGGTTCAACCAAACTCTATGGAGCCTTTCACATTTGGTCTCCCTCAGGACTGAGAACCTATGGCACCTCCTTTGTAGGACCAAGCACCTATCAAGCATTTTCATTTTGCATGACTGAGCACCTATAGACCCTTTGATCATCCTCTACGAGACCGAGCACCTATAGAGCCAATTCTGTAGGACTAAGCACGTGCAAATCCTTTTTGTTCACCTTCCACAGGACTGAGCACCTACAATGCTTTTGTTCAAATCTTCATAGGACCGAGCACCTATGGATCCATCTCTCTCCTACACTCGAGTTCGCCAAATTACGACATGCTTCCTTGATGGAATTATATGATCTTCAACTTCTTACACTCTACTTTACCATGAATTCACTGACACTTATGCTTGCTAAAGGGGGGGGGGGAAATGTAATAGCATTAATTTTTACCCCTAGGAAAACTCCACATTTACACTACCTCCTACTTTAGAAAATTAAATCTAATAATACAATCCCTTTTTCTAACATTATTCCCTATCCACATGGTAGTTGTTTTATGTGTCAGTGGGGGATATTTTGTTTGGGACACTAGCATGACACATGGATGTTTGTGTGGTGTGTTGTTTTCCTAACAAGATTCCCACCTCTAGAATCCATGGAGGTGTTACACTCCTCCATTGGAAACAAAGTGTAATATTTGTTGCTCCCTAGACTCACTTCGAATGGCTCGTCTGCCTACATTTTTCTTTCAAATTGTTATCTCCTTCATTCAACTCATCTTCTTCACATCCCTCTTGATCATTCTTACCATCCACACACTTGTACACTCACTTTCAGCTCCTTCAAGAATCACCACCTTCATTAAAGCTACAAGTTGTGCTTTTTTTGGCTCATTCTCCTCATTGTTGTGGTAATGTTGGTTTTGGAAAGCATGCAAGCTCACTCCTTCCTCAATTTTCCTTGATTTCACATGGTTGAGAAGGTGATATCCTTGAATTTCCACTCACATTGCATTATTGTATTGATATTGTAGCATATTGTGTTTGCTTATTGCTTGGTATCCCTATTTCTACATACTCTCCTTTATCATATTTCTACAATCGTTGCTATTTGGCTATCCATGGAGGTGGAAACACCAAAATGGGGGACTGACTGAGGTAGTCCTCTAAACACAACCCCAACATTTTCTCATTCTTTTGTGTGAAAGTTACTCATTAAAGTGAATACTTTGAAGACCTCAACTTGCAGGTTTGAAGGTCCATTTCTACCAACCTTTTCTTGTCAAATTCTATCTCAATTTAATCTTAAAGTATTCTTCTTGTTGTGTTGTTATTTCTACATTTTCTATCTTTATCATATCATAAAAGTGTATTGGTCAATCTATTAGTTGGTTTCCTAGTGTTTCTATCTATACTTTACACTTTCTTCCTACACAGACACCAACATGCCACACTGGAGTTTGTGTCTTACACTTCCATCCTTAAGTAGTGAGTTGCTTAAGTTGCATACCAAACCTTGAGATTTGACTCGTTTGATCCCCTACAAAATTTGGGTTAGCAGAAAGATAGTGAAAGGCCATTTATCCTTCCTTTTCAACCCCTTAAACCTTAAACCTTTCTAAATCAGTAATCTAGCTTGAGTAGATCAACAAAACTTATTGTTTGGGGCCCTCCCATGACCTAGGGTCTTGAGCAGTCAGTCCCCCTCCTCTACAGTATTGAATGTGTAGAAGAATAATGTTTATCCTACATACATATCTATGAGTTCTCTTTTATGTTAATTAAAGGGAGCTACCCCTATCGTAGCTCTTAACTATCCTATATATATATATACTTTTTAAAGAAAATTTAATTTCTTTATTAAATTGACTGTATTAAGTATTATTGTTTTTAAAATATTTTATTGGTTTAATATTGTAATGGGAAGGTTCACAAAGCCATATCGAATTCTATTTGATTTTAAATTCATTTTAATGGAATTTTTAATAAGCTTGGATAATGACATGTAACATTTTGACGTTAATTTTGGTTCCTTTCCTTAATAATTTTTCATCTCTATTTACTTTTGTTGAATCTTATTTCTACCTTATTTACAATTTTTTCACATTTTCATTTACCAACATTCCTATGTATGAATCTTTTATCTTGAAATCTTGTATCAATCACAAACTCACTCTCACATGACTAAAAACATACTCTAAATTTAAATTTTGAAAATTGAAAGTAGTGAACTCATACACATTCTCATCAACCATTCAATTCTAATTGAATACATGATTATGTAACTATCTTTTGCATTATTCATTTAATTCTAATTGAGTACACAATTGTGTAACTATTCATTATTGTAGTATCTAATGCTACACTTTTTTGAATTCAACACACCTAAATTAACAAAACTCTCATATAGCTGAGCATGGTAAGGATATTCAAGAGGCTAGGTTCTATGCATTTATTATTTATGTTTATGACTCCATCTTTTATATTCCTTTTATTTTAGAGAAATATGTTGGTGGATAGTGTAGCACTGGAAAATATCATTATAATATAACAACCCCCATAATCACTACTAGTTTTAGAGCTCATTTCCTTGTCTATATTGTGCATGAACCATTAAATTCAACATATGATAAGGCCCTTTTCTTTTGTCTACTATTGTGTGCATGTGTTAATTGTGATCTCAGCCCTGAAAATAGCATAATATCCTATGCTAGATTAATAAAGTTAGGGGCTCAATCTGATGACACATCTAAGTGGGTAAGTGAATTCTAGGCAGTTAGGTCATGTTTCACACCCCAATTGAAACAATCATTCAATGATACACTATTCCAACACAATCTCCTAAGAACCTTAAGTGTGAAAAACTATTGAACTATGATATAATGGCTCCCAAAATATATGGCATCTACAAAAAATATGTCTAAACCTATTACATCACATAGGGTATCTCCAAAATAAACTCTTATTTTCTAAAATCTTCGATCCATTTGACCATGGTGATAATTTTAAAATGTTGCAAAAAGTATCAAATGCATTCAAGGAAGAAAAAGGTAAGCATATTTTTCATTTCATTGTCATAGGGTAGAATAAAAATTACAAACATGTCTTTTTCGGTAGGTGAAAACTAGCCAAGGCCCTTTTTCACGCCCCAGTTGTCCCAATTGTTCAAAGCTACACTATTTTGACATAATTTCATAAGAGCCCTAAGTGCAAAAAATTACCAAACTATGATGGAATATTTATTGAAATATATGTCACATAATTTTTTTTTTCTAAACCTAATAGGTCATGTAGGGTCCCTCTATAACAACCTCACTCAATTTTATAAATTTTTAATCCATTCAACGTGGAATTTTTTTTTCAATGTTACAAAAAACATGAGTTGCATTAAGAGAAAAGTTGCAGGAAACCAAAATTTTATGTCATTCAAACATTTGAACATCCAATCCACTTAGCATATTCAATTGTAGTAATAAAAGAAAGCATGAAACATTCAACAACTCATATCACATGAATACCAAGATTTTTATGTGGAAAACCCAAAATGGGAAAAATGACAGTAAGGTTTAGCTCACAATATATTACAACCAGTTATTGTATATTTACATAAGTTCTCACTACAAGTGAACTCACTATCCAAGTGGACTCACTAACCACTGAGAAAAAGATAGAAGAGATATTGTGGCTCACAGCCTACTTTGAACTATTGCAATTGCATGTATCATATGCATGAACTACAGTTCTAATGAAGCTCAATAAAATGACTTTACACACTTCATTTGATTCTGATCTAACACTCTACTTCCCTCAGTATTCACATCACTCTAATCTTGTACTCAACATTCACAAGTTAAAATCACACTGCTCTGAAAATATTCACATCACTTACATGTCTCTTATTCCTTGTATACATCAAAATACTAAAAAATGATCTAGCATATATATCCTCTTCAAGAATAACATCAATTAGGTTGGCATAATTAGATCTATCATACAAAATATAGAAAGTGTAACTTGTCGGCTCAAATCCTTTCACATACACCTCACACCAATATTGAAATCTCAAAACACTTTAAAATAGGTCAACCTGGACCTATAATAGCTCTCATATAACACTGTAATATATATTTAACCTTCTAATACCTTCACACCTATTAGGTTGGAACTGCAAAAGACCTAATGCAAAAAATCTTCTATTGTGTATCCATATTCAGACACGTGTACCTCAAAATATCATGAAAACTAGAATTAATACTCTATTGATATTTTTTAATATCTCCTTAAGACTGTAAAACAAAAAATTGTATGCGAAGAAGTGTGGACTCTCCTACTCACATGCACTATACAAAAAATAACTATAACTTGCTAGGTTGAGCTTCTATTACTTATATCTCTCAATCCAAGAGCAAAAAAATGATGAAATTCAATAATTGGATACTTCTAACAACCAAAAAAATAATGTTAGAAGTGCAAAGTGAAAATTTCATTCGTAGACCAATGCAGACCAAAAAAGTAGATGCCTTGTACCCAAAAAAAATGGTAAAAACCTTAGCCAATTTTCCATCACAACCAACTTTACAAGATCAAACCATCTTGTAAAAATATCTTTCAAAAACATTCCAAAACTTGAACATAAAACTATCCATAATGATCTACAATGATTTGCACCATGATCTCCACATCAGGATACAATGTTGACATCAATGACAACATGGAAACATAATAATATACCTTGTTCTTATCCCTCATACTCATGTTGGCAATAGTAGCATCAATGACATTCTTCCAACAATCTCCCCCTTTGTCATTGATGGAAACATGATAAAATATCTCCAAAAAATTCTCCCCCTTGAACATCAAGGGAAAAGGGTGCCTACAACAATTGTTCTAACATATATTGAATCTCCATCTCAAAAATATATGTGTATGTACAAACTAAAAGATTGAGTTTCAACTCCCCCTAAGTCATGTACTAGAGAAAAACAAAAATTTGTATAGGAAACTACTCTATATGCTTTGCATATGTACAAAGAATTTAAAACTGAAAACTAAAAATGCATAAAGAGTAAGAAATTTTTGTCAACCAAAAGATGTTGACTCTTGTAACTTATACACATGGGCCTGCCATGCATGTTTACCTTCTTCCTATTCCTTCTTGGCTAATCCAAGCAACTTGCATTGACTTTCAAACTCCATCAGTAACTCTTCTCCTTCTTTTGGAGTGTTAGGCAAAAGATTCATCTGTGTAGCTTTAGTAGCACTCAAAAGGTCTCTTGAAACAAGTATGAATTTGGGAATCACCAAGTCCCTTATATCTCCAAATTGTAGAATGATATGCTCACTTTGAGCCTATAACTCATAATTTTTTATGCAAATCTTCTATGACATTTCTTGTATCTCTAACCAAATCAAGTGTTGGATCATAGGCATTGGATGCAATATTGATATGTGACTCAATGGAGATCATCCCCTCTTTGATGTTTTGTGTGGATTTGGGCCACTTCATGTTGTAGTGTCAAAAATTTTCTTTGTGTACATTTTCACACTTAATTTGGGAATAATTAGTGAAAATTTGGACTTAATGTCACCTTGCTCTAGTGTTGTGATGTGTTTTACACACCCACATTAGGTCTAGGGCTCGTTTAAGCTAAATAAACCCAACTCTGCCCTAATTTAGTGTCGTAAAGTGTATTTATTTACACCTTCACAATAAATTTAGGAGGCTTGTAAACTAAATGGACCTAATCTAGTGTTGTAATGTGTTGTAAACATTCACATGGGAGTTTAGGCCTTTCTAAGCTAAATAGATCCAATTCGGCCTTAATTTAATGTTGTAGAGTGTATTTATTTACACTTTCACATTGGATTTTGGTCCCTCTTGCATTTATGACTTTAATATCATCATTAATAGGCCCCTAAGACCCTATATTATGCATCCCAAGGAATATTTCAATCAAAAACCTGACAATATCAACATATAAACTTAATTTACACACTCCCCGACACTTTAGCAAGCACAATAGACCTTGTGGGACCCATTCGCCACTTTGGGATAATGAGTCGCATCTAGGTGGGACCCATTCACCCAGCTTGGCGAATGAGCCCCATTTGGCCTGTTTTCAAGGTTTTAAGCGAGAAAAATTGGGTTTTAAGTTAAAATTTTATGTATGTTAGCTTTTGGGATCTAATACACAAGATATTAGGTGGATTCCCTATATAAATGAAATCTCAAATCATTATTTCATCAAGCATTCATGTTATCAAGTCAAGCACTCAAGAGATGCATTCCAATACTTTACAAGATCATCAAGGTAGCAATCAAGATCATTTTTAAGGCATTCAAGGGCCGAATTCTCCATCAACTATTACAGCAATTCAAGGTCCATCATCATGTCAAGAATATCAAGCATCAAGCATGTTATTGAGCTAGTGTTATGATGTAGCATTGAAGATCCAAGATCAAGGATTTCTCTACACCTATTGTCAAGATCAAGGTCTACATCCTTCATGACCATTTCGTGTTGAGTTGTAGATTTACAAGACATCATTTACAAGACATCATTCAAGGTATCATTTTTCATGTTTCATATCCTATATTTTTTGGGAGTAAATGGTGATTCCCCAACACCCCTAGGGATAGTTGCTAGACCAAAACAACTTCCACAAGAGAGACAATGGCAAGAATGCTTGCTTCACAATGCAAGATTGATTAATGGTTGAATATGATGCAAATGTACAAGAGATTCCTTGCTTATAAAGGAAAGATTGAGAGATAGGATTAGAAAAGATCATGACAAGTGTCTTAATCCTATTACATGAGACAACCAACAAACTAATCACCTAGGAATCAAGAAATATAGCTAGATAAGATAGGTTCTAGAAAAGCCAACTAAGACTTCTAGAAAGAATCTTATATCCTAAGTAAACTTAAGATGTGAATATGTCCCCTAATTACCTAGTGAATGAATTATCTAGGTACAAGACATATATTCACACCAACACCTCCCTTAAGTGAAAATTAGGGAGAATATTATTATACACACTATGCAAAGACTATGAGTATGAGTCCTAGATACTAGGCCATGTTAGGTACCCATTTACAATGCAAATACAAACAATCTCTCACAAGCGGAGAAAAGGAGAAAACCCAGTGGGACAAAAATCCTCTCCAAAAAAAAAAAAAAACATGATGTATGGAGGACTCAATGATACTCCCCAAGAACTAAATCCATCATGTATATACAATCATCCCCCCCCATAAGAGGGAAGTAGATAGTTATGATATCCCCCCCATAATGTGTGATCTCCTACAAATATGGTTAATGTCTGAAGACAAAACATAATCCAATGCCTACAAACAATGTTTCTCCCCTTGGGAAGAAGATACACCAAGTACAACTATAGGAATTCTTTCCATTCTAGATAGGAAGAGGTAGGAAGAGGAATCCATATGTATTGCATCTTTGAAATTTTCTATATATCGCCAAGTTCTTGGATGAAGATGATGCCACAATCCAATCAGGTACATGCCCAATCATAGAAAACTGTGACAAACTAGGAACCAATGGAAATTAATCTTGAACAAGCTCCAAAGGTGAACATGAAGTGACAATAGTTGATCCATGACTATCATCAAATATGAGAGATAGACCCTCAAGTTGGTCCTCCAAATCTAAAATGTGAGACTCCACAAACAATAAAGCAATGTCTATCAAATAGGAATCCCAATCAAGAAGACTATCAGATACCTGTTGCAATGAATCACTGTAAGTACTCAATGACTCATCAATAGAAGATGAAGAATTAGGAACCTCTGAAGCGTCTGTAATCTCCTCCAAAGGATCACAAGCACGGGTAATCAACTCTGAAGAATGAAGAAGCACATTAGAGTTGGAAAGAGGATCTTCAAGAGATGGAGAAGAATCATGGTCTCCATATTCCTATCTAATATGAGTCCAAAGAGCATGAGGACATTCAAAGTGAATAAGTGTCTCCAAAATGTCATCATTTATATTTTCAAAAATAACTCTAAAGAATCTAGCCCTAAAGCCTTTCCAAATTTAATACTCATCATCTGTGCTAGGACAAGTAACTTTATTAAAAAAATATGACAATAGATTCCACTCACTAAGATGAGTGAGAATTAAATTACTCCATTGCATATAGTTCCCTTTCTCCAAAGTAATTAAGAAACCCATTTACAAAGATATGAGCTCCGAAAGCCAAAAATGGAGATCTACCTTCAACCTGGAAAAAATGGTACAAAATTGGAAAATATTTGCAAAATATCTGCACCAATGAAAAGTTGACAATTCTAGCTTTCCTACGATATCTCGTTTCTTAAAAATGGCCTTTGTTTACAAAAGTTATGATAAAATGAAAAAAAAGGACCTATAAAAGGCACTATGGGGGGAAAAAAACAAGACTAAAATGAAGCAAAAAAGTTGCACTTGGGTGCTACAAATATGTCACCCATATGACCTTCAGGAAATCAGAGGAAAAAATTAAAAAGATTATACCGCTGCTTAAAAATGCCAAAAGATATTACAAATTTTTATTAGCAGCTAATACACATAATTGTCGGCTTTGATAAATTAACATGCAGGTTTTTTTTTAAAAAGTTTATAAATATAAAAACCTGTGATTAAATAAATGATTTCGTACCAACTACGTAGGAATGGTACCACATGATGCCAGCTGACACAGTACATAGACTTGACCCCCAACGAAAACACAAGCCGATAGATGATAAAATATGAATATTAAAAAATTTCTCAGATTTGACAATGGATGCTGACAAAGGTACCGGTGAAGATTTGATGTGACCAGCTCGATGAAGATGACGTAGATCACAAAGTGTTTTCCAAGGAATATTCTAATCCTTTTCAAAAAAATAGATGGAGTATCCGTGGACGTACGTTGTCAACCAATGAATACTGTTGATGGAACAAACAACTTCCTTGTGGCTAGATGATAGTGACCAACAAAAAGGACCACTGAGAGATCCCTCAAACCGTCGATGAAATACCCAATGAAGCCTCCAATATGACAACTCATACTCACCAATGGAAGTCGACGAGGATTTGTCTAGGTACTGCCAATGATCATAGACTACGGGGGAAAATAATAAGGCTGATGAGATCGTTGATGCAGAAGGAGAATCATTCATGGAATATTTTGATAGAACCGTGCTTTGACTACTGATATGTAGGAGGCAGCACCGATGTACAAACACGAAGGACACTGATGGAGGAGGGAAGGTATACAGTCTGACGAATAGTCAGTCTGAAAGACAAAACAACTTATTCGTACCTAGATTGATGGTGAATTTGTATTCGCTCAGAGAATATTCTGATCCCAAAATATAATAATTGCCCGAAATAAAATTTAAAATAAAGCCCGATTACAATAAAGCTCGATATTTTAAAATTTTCAATAAACCTACAGAAAATACTTTCAAAAAATAGTTTTTTGCGAAATTGGAAAAATCATACCACTTGGGAGGCTATCCCAACAAAAAAAATTCCTCAAAAACAACTTTACCCAAAATGGATGAATTTACAGTCAAAATTCATCTGTGCGGCCACCTGATCTGAACTGTGAGGTCCTTGAAACCCCAATCTACACCCAACAAAAATCTTCAAGCCAGCACAATACCCTCAGATCTAGGAATGAATCTACAACCTGGCTCTGATACCATGTGGGAGTAAATGGTGACTCCCCAACACCCCCAAGAATAGTTTCTAGACCAAAACCACTTCCACAAGAGATAGAATGGCAAGAATGCTTGCTTCACAATGCAAGATTGATTAATGGTTGAATATGATGAAAATGTACACGAGATGCCTTGCTTATAAAGGAAAGGTTGAGAGATAGGATTAGACAAGATCATGACAAGTGTCTTAATCCTATTACATGAGACAACCAACAAAATAATCACCTAGGAATCAAGCAATATAGCTAGATAAGATAAGTTCTAGAAAAGCCAAGTAAGACTTATAGAAAGAATCTTATATCCTAAGTAAAAAAGTAACATGTGAATATGTCTCATAATTACCTAGTGAATGAATTATCTAGGTACAAGAAATATGTTCACACCAACATGTTTAATGCTTCATGTCCTTGTTTCATTGTTTCATCATTTGGTTTAATTACCTAGAAGGGGTTTGACCAAGGCAAACCCTTATTCACTAACAATCAACAATTTTTCTCCTCTTTACATGTGTGATTGGAGATCTAGGTGTCTTGGAGCTTGAAGATCACTTGAAGATTAGGTTACAATCTTGAAGGAAATTGTTGGAGTTGTCCTCTCATTTGCAAGGTTGTAATCTTCATTAAAAGGTCACCTACAACCCTAAAATCAGAGTTTCAGATCTGGAGACAAAGAGGAACAAAAAGAGCAGACATTGAAGACTATATTTAGACTTTGAAATTCTAGAAAATTCTAACTAGACTCATTCGATCAGATTGGTGAATGAGTCCCATTTTAGGTCAATTTTGAGATATTTTCATTTTTAGATACCCTTTTTCTAGAAATATGTTCTTGTACAAAAACCCTAATCTAGGATTGATTCGCCTAGATTGGTGAATGAGTCCCAATAGGCCTAAATTTTAGGTTATTTAGCATTTTGAGCCTCCATTCAAGCTCTCTTAGATTTCTAGGTGCCCCTCTATACTATCTGATTTTTTGTTATGATTTATTTGCATTTATAGTTCATTTAGTGAAGTTTCTTGCATCATTGAGTTCAATCATTAGATCTTGCATTTCATACATTTTTCCAAGCCCTAGATTTATGGTTAACCCCTCATTAGTTTACATTCATCCCCTAGGACAAACCTATTACAAGATCCCTTTCTCCTTTGCATTAAGATCTCTAGGACGTTTGTTCTTAAATGAGAGAGAGTGAAGATTGTCATTTTAGGTCCTAAACCCTATAAAAGCATACAATTTTATACCTTTCACATGCCATATTGATAAAGAGAATTTGCCTCATCTGCACATATGTGTGCATCCTTCAAATTCTCTTAAAAATTTTCATATACAAGAGCACATTTCTTAGTGATCTCTAACATCTTTTTATTATTCATTTTCTTTTCAACCTCATTCTTAATTTTTACTTTAAGACCAAAGGCATATTCTTTAAAAGAATCAATTAACAATTTCAAATTCTTGATATCAGAAAGTGAAGTATCTATGTTTGCACTGGGTGTGTCCTCTTGCAATTCCTTCATTGCTTCTTCCATCAGTTCTCCACTCCTTTTGGTGCGTTTCTATGATCTCCTTCTGGGAAAATGCATTGAATACATCTCCCAGTTGTAGCTTGTGGAGGGGGGAACCTTATCTATATCTATATTTCCTTATTGCATTGGTAATTGTAGTAATTGTGATGAAAAAAAGTTATAAATTAAGCTACATACTGAGTAGACTCTTCAAGGAATCTCCAGAGGACCCAAAGGATTCACCAAAACCCTTTATAATCTCCATAGACTTTCCCTTTGAGTCCTCTTCCCCATTCTTTCTAGATTTTGCTAGATTTTCTTTTTCTATTTTTGCATCCATCTTCCATTTCTTGTTCGTCTTCCTTCTCTACATCAAAATTTTCTTCATCATCATCCTTATTTGTATTATATTTTACTATGGGTTTCTTTGTGTTAACCAGAGGAGTAATGTTTACTTCAGGTACTAGAGTAGGAGTGAATGTATCTTCCTTTGTTTCTTCCTCACTGGTAAAGTTTTATTTCTTGCTCAATGCTTTTCTCTCCTTCTTCATCTCCCTGTACCAATTCTTCCAATATTGAAGGAACATTATCCTAAATGTGCTCTTCTCTGCTACATGCTCATGTTGAGGATTAATTCCCTAAGCTTCTTCTCTTGTCGTGACTTCTGGAGCATTGTCCTTTGAGGTCATATCATATTTCTATGAAATATTTAAAATTTTGTCAATTGTTTCCTTCTGTAACTTTTCAGATTCATTCTTATCTCTACCCATAAGGGTAGTGAAACCTTGAAAAATGGTAGTTTTTAATGTTTTAGGACACACACAACCACCAATTTTCTATAAGTTTCACTCAAGGAAACCCTAGATATCTCAATCCAATGATGGAATAATGGAAAGAGTTTGACTAAAGGTTGTCCCAGGGTGTAAATAAAGACTAAAGAGGGGTTCACCACCAAGCTAGGGCTTGAAAAGACAAAGAATGTAAGAGATATATGCAAAACCTAACTACATGACCTAAAAAATGAAACTAAAATGCAAAATAAAGGACTGAGAAAGTACAAAGGTGCACCTAGAAGCTAAAGAGGCATGAATGAAGGTCTAAAATCCTAAAAGTACTAATTTTTTATGCACAAAGGGACTCATACATTAGTAGGGGAAATTTAGTCCTAGTTTAGGGTTTTAGGCTGAAACTAGAATCTAGAGCTATTGAATCAAGATCTATAGAAAAAGTTTGAAAATGGGTATAGTGGGACTCATTTTCTACAAGTGGAAATTTAGTCCCAGTATTAAGGTTTCTCCAAAACTCTGGTATCCTCTAGTGATCTGTTGTAACTTCCTTCCTTTCAAATCTTGAGTTCTAAAACACTAAATTCTACTTTGTAGGTGACTTTCCGTAATCTTGTATGTAGGGTGACAACTTTGACAACTTTTCTCCAATCTTTTCTCTTCAATGAATCTTCAACCTAAATCTACAAATCACACATCAAAGAGAGGGGAAAATGTTGTTTTGTTAGTGGATAGGTGTTTTCCTTGGTTAAACCCTGTTTTGGTAATCAAACCTTGAAATGAAATGAAATAGAATTAAGGAATGATGAATGAACAAATATGCAATGCTGCAACTCACCAAACCCTTGAATAAAAGGCTGCAATATTGTAAGTAATGGCTAGCATGAATATAGATCTTGACTCTTGATTGTATGTTATGAATCTTGACTTGAATGCTTGCTTGAATCATGAAATACCTACATCACAGATGTTAGCTCAAAAACAAACATGATGCATGATGACTTTGACATGATGCTTGATACTTGAATAATGCTCCAAAATGTTTGATAATCACTCTTGAATGCTCTATAATGCTCTCACATGAAATCTCATAAGATCGCTTGAATTGATAGGAGAAAATATGTGAAAATACCTTGTATTTATACTTGTTTATGTGAAAATTTCTCAAAATTACAACACTACAAGCTGACATTAGATCTAGGAGAATAAAATCCTGCCAAGAATTTGAATTTGAATTAGGTCTAAGCTAAGTGGGACTCATACACCAGTTGGGGATTATGAGTCCCATTAGGCTAATCTTGGGACATATTTATCAAGAAATCCCTAGTTTAATGTTAAATTCAAATCTAGGCCTCGAAACCTAGGTAGGACCCATACACCCAAGGTGGCATATGAGTGCCAGATCACTAAATCTGGGCCATATAATCCAAAATCGTTAAATTCTAATTGTTCAATTGATATGTTTTGGGATTATCCTCATAAAGATGCATTAATTAAGGCTTGTGGATGTAAAATAAGGCCAAGTAAGGCATAAAGAATCCTAATTTTAGTAGGGAGGGCCCAAACAAGTGTGAAAATTTATAGGATGACACTTTTCTACAATATAGGTAGTTACCCTTTTCTTCACCTTGAATTATGTGGTATACAACTCAGCCAATGTGAATTTTTTCTCCTCACACATAGAAGCACCAGATTTCTCTAATGCATATTCTTTTTTCTCTCCTTCTTCAATTGATTCTGGTATTCTCTTCACCAAAACATTCCAAAGCTTTGCAAGAATTTCCTTCTCAATGTTTCTCATATCAACTTCTAAATCAATAATATATTTGATAATTTCCTCAATAATGGTGGCCTTATCCACCTCATTTTCTTCATTATACAAAGTTTCAATCTCCCCTAACATCTCATATTGAAAAATGTTATTGAACAAAGCTTCTAGGTTCATGGGAGAGTGAGGCCTTACCAGTTCTATCTGCTTTTGTTCTTTGCTCTCATTTGGGGTATTTTTCTAGATTGTCTCCTCTCTTCTTCTTTGGTGAAACCTTCGTGTTTTCCTCTTTCTTCTTCTCCCTAATGTGAACAACAATTTTCTTCTTTACTTCCTATATCTCTTCTTCATTGTCTATGTCAATAATGCCAAATATTTTTGTTTTAGCACTTACTTCACCCTGTGAAGCTTCACTTCTCCTTTTACGGACCAATAATGGTCCTTCTTCCTCCACTTCTTCTTCTTCCACATTGACACTTATATTTATTTCTCTCACTTCCTTTTACTTTTTTCTTTTCTTGGTAGGGGCTACAAGTGGTGTTGTTGTAGTGGTTTTCTTCTTCTCAACTCTTGTAGTCTGTAAAATCAGAGGGGATTCCTCCTTTAACAAAGGGCTATTAGTTGTCTTTCACTTTTCTCTAATATACTTCATACTCTAGAAGACTTCTAGATAGAAGGAGGGGTGGTAACTACCCTACCAAATCTTCTTATTCCTTTTGAACCGTAACACTTGATTCTCCCTTAGATTTTTCTCTTACTTGTTGCAATTGTTCCTTTGAAATATCTATTTCCTCCATATACTTGTCAACCATATTCTCAACCTTCTTCTTAATATGCAACTTTATTTGTTCCATGTGCACCTCCATAGACTTCTCTTTATAGTTTCCATACCTTGCTTTGGTGATGTCTTTCAGAATCTTCAACAAAATGTCAGCTAAACTAGTAATTTCTTGTTCATTAATTTCATATCCCAAGGCAGGTATCCAAACTTTCCTTGATTCAACTACTTCCATAATACACTCATCTATTGACACTAGGAAGGTGATATCATTTTGATATTTTTCTACCAATTTCCTAGGAATTTTATCTCTTTCATGTGTCATGTTCTGAAATATAGCAAATAAAGTAGTAAGGGAATCATCTTGTTCCTTCACATCACCAAGACTTCTCATAAGTTTTTCAATTTGATGAACTATAGGTCTTCCTTGCAACCATTTCACACTTTGAGTTCTAGAAAGTTCTTTTAGAAAATAAAATTTAGAAAACAAACAACCAATGTCCCATACTTAAATGCATATTTCTTTGAGCCTTGGTTTGCTTCAAATTCTCCATTAATTGTTTCCTTTGTAACTCACAAAGATCATAGTCAACACCTTTTTCAACCATTTCATATGCCACATTGATTGCAGTGGTAGATACTAAGTTTTCTTTGTTTGTGAAGTATATTTTATAGCCAATCACCATTGCTACATATCTCATAGCTGATTTTCTTATGGGATTAATGGCTAGAGCTCTCTTACTATATGTTGTACACTTATTAATTCCAATACAACTTCATTTTTTATCAATTTCAATATAGGAACAGGTTTGGTGGAGCATAGACATATGTAACCTCTCTAATCACCTCTTTTGTTATCATTCCATGCATCAAGATTATCATGAATTACTCTTAGTGCAATCCTAACCCATTTGTAATAAAAATATAAATTTGGAAACCATTGCCATACATCAAGCTTCTTTGTGACTAAGTATTGGTATTATGGTTTTGGGACAAAGTTGTCTCTAGTCAATTCTTTCATCCACATATCTCCTATCTTGTTTTGATCATATTCATCCATCTTTCCAAGAATGTAAATCCTTATACCCTCAGTTGGAAAAACCCCATATAGAATATGAGAAAATGTGCATAGTGGGTCATCTTCTATTGATTTTGCACGGTATTTCTTAAACTTAGGTTGTGGCTTCTTAGTAATCTCTATTACCCTCAGTGTAGCCATTTTAAAGGAATTCAAATTTCCTTGAAACAAAGTTTTGTATTAAACTAGGGTAAACAAGATTCATAAATACCTTTTCTTTCGCTTTTCAAACTAGGGTTTCAATGCATTGAATCTTGAATTGCCTTGATCACTCATTTTCTACCCTACTCCTCAAATGATTTTTGTAAATGAATTTTCCTAAGTGAAATCACTTTATAACACTTCCAATTTGACCTAATTTTGCATTGAATGTAATAAATCTAGCAACCCTTTATATGTATGCATAGTCAACTTCTGATGCTTTGTAAATTTTTCATTAACATATTTTATTCTACAATCTTCACGAATAGATCAATCATGTCAATCCACATTACATATCTTTATGTTGAGGCATCAACACCATTTCCTTTAGAAAGGGATAAAATATTTTCATTAAATATCCCCTAACACAAACATATCATGAATTTTGCTTAGTGCAATCCTAACCCATTTGTAATCATAATAAAAATTCAGAAACCATTGCCATCCATCAAGCTTCTTTGTGACTAAGTTTTGGAATTCTAGCTTTAGGGGAATTTTTTCTCTATTCAATTCTTTTATCTTATCTCCTAAATTTTTGTGACTATATTCATCCATCTTTCCATGAATGTAAATCCTTATATCCCCAGTTGGAAAAACCCCATATGGAACATGAGAAAATGTTCCTAACAATTCATATTCTATTGATTTTATAGGGTATTTCTTAAAATTAGGTTGTGGCTTCTCAATGATTTATATTACTCTCGGTGTAGCCATTGTAAATGAATTCAAATTTCCTTCAAACAAAGTTCTCTATGAAACTAGGGTAAACAAGATTCGTAAATATCTTTTCTTTCACTTGTTGAACAAGGGTTTCAATGCATTGAATCTCGAATCACCTTGATCACTCATTCATTGGTCTACTCAAAATATTTTTGTAAATGAATTTCCTAAGTGAAATCACTCTATAACCCTTCCAATTTGACCTAATTTCACATTGAATGTAATAAAGCTAGAAACACTTTATCTATATGCATAGTCAACTTCTGATGCTCCACAATCTTCTGCATTAACATATTTTATTTTGTAATCTTCACCAATAGATCAATCATGTCGATCCACATCACATATCTTCATGTTGAGGCAACAACACGATTTCCTTTGGAAGGGGATAAAATATGTTCATTAAAGCTCCCCCTGAGGCAAAGCTCTTAACTTAGTTTTCAAAGGAAACATCTGCACCAAATGCTAGTATAAATTCATCCTTAATCTCTATTTCTTCCATTTTTCTCCATATCTTTTCCATCTCCTTCTTTGTTTCATCAAGATCAATCATTTGCACTGGTTCATTCCTCTTTGCTGGATTATCCTTCATCATATTTTTTCTTTTGTAAAACTTATAAATGTGTCTAGTCCTATTGCAGTTGTAACATGTGATGTTCTTCTAACCAATATTCCTTCCACTCATTCTAGATCTACATTGATTAGCCTTATTCCTGAATCCATATCATGTATAATGGTATCCTTTGAAATATTTAACCATTCTACCAATCTTATAGCCATTCATCATTTGACTTCTACACTCAGTAGCTCTATGACCAAATTTCTTTCATTTAAAACATTGACCAAAAAAATGTGCAACATTCTAATTCATTCTACTTCTATATTCCATTTTCTTATGTCCAAATTTATTTTAAGAACAATAGAAACCCTTAAAAAATGGTTACCTTTGTGTAGTTGGTTGTCTGACCGGTGGTCTTCTAGCTTCATTCCTTCTATTCTAGATCTTATTTCCATTGTTCTTCTTGTCTTTAGCATTTGATGTCAGATTTGAACTTTCACCCTTTTCAAGTCCTAAACCTTCTTTATCAATCATTTCATCAAGTTTTGTAGAACTCATATTAAATTTTTCTTCATGACTCCTTGCTTTCTCCAGATTTGATCTCAGTTTCACAACTTCTTGTTCAAGCCTTGTACATTCCTCATATTTTATTTTCACCATTGCATTTATACATTCCTCAACTCTTTTCTTTTCTTCAACTTGCACCTTCAGAATGGTGATAGCTTCATTTGATTGCTTCAAATTTTCACTAAATTCCTTATGCATTTCTCTAAACATTTGTTCTCTAAGTTTTCTGATGCATTCATTTTCTTCTTTGACAATTTATTTTAGATCTCTATTTTCACCTTTAGTCCTTTCAAGATCTTCAAGGGAAATTTTGAGTTCTCCATCTTTTCAAGTATGCAATCTTCTTCTATGAATCCAACAACAAGAATCTCTTCTGGAGGAATGGGTAGTCTTCTAATAGCCATGTTTTCAACCTCCAAGATCTTCCCCAAGAGGTTAAGCTCCTTCCAAGGAACCAAGATCTGATACCAATTGTTCAACACCTAGAATACTCAAAGTGGGTGAATAAGTATTATTTTACACCATTCAAACATTTAAACATCTAATCCACTTAGCAGATTCAATTGCAGCAATGAAAGAAAGCATGAAACATTCAAAAATAATTCATAACAAATGAATACTAGGATTTTGACGTAGAAAATGCAAAATGGGAAAAACCATGGTGAGGATTATCTCACAATATATTATAATCAGTAATAGTATATTTACAAAACTTGCGTTCACTATAGGTAGAATCACTACCCAAGTGTCCAAACTCATTTCCCACTGAGAAAAAGATAGAAGAGATATTGTGGCTCACACCTTAGTTTGAACTGTTCCAATAAAGCTCAATAAACTAACTTTACACACTTCATTTGATTTTGATCTAACACTCTACTTTCCTTGGTATTCACTTCACTCTAATCTTCTACTCAACATTCACAACTTAAATTCACACTACTCAGATAATATTCACATCACTTACATGTCTCTTATTGCTCTCATACATCAAAATACCAAAAACTATCAAGCATATATATTTGCTTCAATTATAACATCAATTAGATTGGCCTAATTAGATTTATCATACAAAAATAGAAATTGTAATTTTTTAGCTCAAATCCTTTCACATACGCCTCACGCCAAGATTCAAATCTCAAAATACTTTGAAATATGTTATCATGGACCTATAATAGCTCCCATTTAAAACCATGATACATATTTAACCTTCACATACCTTCACACCTATTAGTTCAACAACGTAGAAGATCTAATACAAAATTTATTCAATTGTGTATCCGTATTCAGACACGTGTACCTAAGAACACCATGCTAATTGGAATTCATACTCTATTGAAATATTTCAATATCTCCTTGAGACCACAAAGCCAAAAAATTATCCACAAAGAAGTGCAGACTCTCCTACTCACATGCACTATACAAGAAATATTTGTAACTTGTCTGGTCGAGCTTCTGTTACTTATATCTCTTAAGCCAAGATCTAAAACATGATGAAATTATGGAATCAAAGACTTGGGACAACCAAAAAAATAATGCTAGAAGCACACAGTGAAGACTTCATTCATGGACCAGTGTGGAACCAAAAAATTGATGCCCTATACCTAGAAATACTAGTAAAACATGACCAATTTTCCATCACAATAAAGTTTACTAGATCAAAGCATCTTGAAAAAATGTATTCCAAAAACACTCCAAAAATTGTTAAAACCAGCCAAAATGATCTGCAATGATCTGCACCATGATCTCTACATCATGATACAATTTTGACATCAATGACAACACTATAACATATAGTATAATATACCTTGTTCTTATCCCTCATGCTCATGTTGTCAATAGTAGCATCAATGACATTCTTCCAACAAGTTGGATATGAGAAATTTTAATGGAAAGGATCCAACCAATTGGCATGCTAAGTGGACCAATTCTTTGATCTTCATCGTGTTCCTAGTCAATAAAAGGTGGCTATGGCATTATTGTACCTAGAACCAGATCAATTTATTTGGTATCATTGGTTATGTGTGGAGAAGAGAAAGAAGGGTTATATGGTCACATGGTCATTTTTTCAAGAAGAACTTACTGTCCATTATGGAGATAAATTTATGGATAGCTACTTTTTCCAACTCACTAAATTAAAGCAAACATGCATGGTCAAGGATTATATTCAACACTTTCAAACCCTTTCTCTAGGAGTAGAGAATGTGACAAAATAAAATTTGAAGGAACTATTTATTGGTGGGTTAAAGGATAACATTAATTATGAAGTATGGTTGTTCCAACCACAATACTTATCACAAGCAATAGTAATGACAAGACAAGTTGAGGAGATGTTTTTGGCTAGTAGACAACAAGGGAATGCAAATGCTAGTTAAAGGAGATATCCTACACGGTTAAGTGCACAAAGTTGAGTCCACGAAACGTGGAAGTTTTTTCCTTAGCCAAAAAAATGAAATCAACATTGCAAAAATGGGATCTCGATTTTTATAAACAAGATCTCAATTTTTAAAAATCAAGATCCTGTTTAGCTTCGGGATCCCGAGCCTAAATGTAAAACAAGATCCTTCTTTTTACAAATTAGGATCTCGTTTGTTAAAGGGTCCCGAACTAACGGATAGGGAACGAGATCCCGATTAGTATGAAACAAGATCCTGATTTATAAAAATCAAGATCTCAGTTTGTACAACTTAGGATCATGTTTCCTAATGGTATTTAATTTCTTAAAAATGAAAAAAATTCATTTTACCTACACACGGGATCTCGAGTTCTGAGTGATAGTAACCTCCACAAATAGTCTCCAGGTACCCGTCCACCCCCACTTTTTTGTATTTTTTCATTTTATATTGAATTGTCAATAGAATAACTGATTTTAGCATGTTTTTTTAATTTATTTGACGTTTTGAGCATTTTATTTCCTATTATAATAGAAATGAGGAATTGTAGAAACAGATGAGAAAAAGCAATGAAACCTAAAGAAATAAAAAAATGAACCTCGAATTGTATTTTAGAAACATAATTTAGATTTTGAAGCCTAAATTGTTCGATCAAACCAAAGAAAATTGTATTTGAAAACCCTAATTGAAATGAAACAAAAAAAATTGCATTTCAAACCCTAGAAATTGAAATGAAATAAAAAAATTGTATTTAGAAATCCTAATCAAGCTTTTTGAAACCCTCAATTCAAATCAAACAAAAAAAATTGAATTTGAAAACCCTAGTTAGAAATGAAACAAAAAATTGCATTAAAACCCCTAATTGCTTAGAAATTGAAACCCTAAATTGAATTGAAACAAAAAATTGCTAAAACCCTAAATTGAAATAAAAAAAATCATTTTAATTTTGAAAACCCTACTTTCGAGCTCAAGAAAATTTATTTTCATTTCTTAAATGTTTTAAATTTCATTTGCATTATTTGGAGAAAATGATATGTTAAACGTTAGTTTCAATGTTAAATTATAATTAGATTAGAAAACAATATGTTAAATAATAGTTACAATTCATAAATTTTATCAATGTTTGTTTGCAAATTTAGTTAGAAAAATCATAAATCCAAGTGTACAATCGATTTCCAATTGGAACTAACTTGCAAGTCCATTATTCCAAGGGCCACCCAAACTTCACCCTAAGTTCGCTAAACCATAAACCCTGAACTGTAAAATCTAAACCCTTAACACTAAAGCATTCATTTTGTCTTAGGACCTTAAAATGAAATTTGGTTGCCTTAAAAACCCTTTGTTGTCACCATCCAATAGAGATTTTTGTAATGTTTCACTCATTGGAAGACATAATATAAAACCTTTTGGTTTCTACAAGTTTATGAAGAGTGGATGATCACTCTCTATGGCACCTACATGATTAATAGGGATCTAAATCATTGAAAGAAAACCTTATTCTATTATATCCACAAGATAGGAGAGTGTGAGTGAGAGTGATATGGGTTTATTTCATTGGAGATACCTAAAATTATGTAGGTTCAATGTTAAGAATGGGTCTATTTGGTATATTTATGAAAACTATTATGAATATCTAGAATACCATAAAAGTATAATTATAGCAATTCCAATTGGAAACACTTGGATATATATCATATGAAATTTTAGTAAGGTGTCTATTATAGGAGAATTGATAATACATGGAAAGAGGTTTGTATGGGAATATATGTATTAAGAAACACATACCATGACCTCTATAGGATTTTTAAGATGTGATCCCAGATAATAATCCACCCATCCTTGCATAATGGGTTCTTTAGCAATGAAGGGAGATGATAACCAAAAAATTACCTATATTTTGATACTATATAGATGGACGTGGAAGGATATAAATGCATCAATAAGGAGACCAAGATAGAACCATTTAAAACCTAATGTAACTATTACATGGGAAAGGGGGGAGGTATATGATGATATGTTGGAGGAACTAGGCTATTATTACAATAGAGAGAGGAGGAGGATTCATATTATGCTCCTATAAATAAGAGGTCAATTTAGAAGATTAAGAGAACTCTAATAATTTTCAAAGGAAATAATTCTATAGAGGGAGTGAGTGGGATTGTTGAAAATATACAAGGAGAGAGGTGAAGGTCCCAACACCTACATAGAGTCCTACATGAAATACACCAATCTAGGTACTTCCTAGAAGGATCAAGATCCATGTGAGTAGCCTCTTTTTATTTTTGTATCTTCTACATATGTATTTTTATTTCTTTACTATGTGATTAAAATTATGTTTGATATAATTTATTAATAAGTGATTACAAGTATAATTATTAAAATATTTTATATTTATTTTGATATCCCCTAATTTAGGAGGAAATTTTTACTTGTTTTGATACATGTATATTATTTTTGTGATATGTATAGATTGATTCATTTTTAACATGATACTTTTTTTATTAGAGGGGTAAACACTTTTGACCTAGAGCTATGAACCAATGAGGTCACAATATGACTAAATTTGGACCTCACTAGACATAGATCCCATTAATCCATCCTATCACCCTTTATCGTAGATCAATGTCTTAAGGGGTCCTAAAATGGCATTTCTTAAGGGGATCAAAGATGTTCTCAAAATGTGGTGAAGTTGCCCAAGGAAACCAAATTTAACAATAATAAGATCATGCAAGATTATCATATGAATGAGATTTCATGATCTAGGTTGGTCAGTTGAAACAAGAGCTATCTCAATGAACTATTCCACACTTGAAAATGTTCTTCACTAACTTGCAAGTTAATTATATTCCAAGGGACAACAAAACTTCACCCTAAGCTTCGTAAACCCTAAACCTTGAACTCTAAAATATAAACCCTAAACACTAAAGCATTCATTTTGTCCTAGGACCTTAAAATGAAATTTGGTTGCCTTAGGAAACTCCACCAAATTTCATTCCCTTCAGCCATGTTATTTTGTCGTGGGATCTTACTACATAGATCCCCTTAAGCTATCCTATTACCCTAAACCCTAAAATCTAAACTCTAAACCCTAAACCCTAAAGCCATCATTTTTTCTTAGCCTCTTAATTAAATTTGGTTGCCTTAGGCAACTTCACCAAATTTTATTCACTTGAGCCATGTCATTTTTTCCTAGGACCTCACTAGACATAGATCCCCTTAAGCCATCCTATCACCCTAAACTGTAAATCAATTTCTTAAGGGGTCCTAATATGGCATTTCTTAAGGGGATCAAATAAGTTCTCAAAATTAGGTGAAGTTGCCCAAGACAACCAAATTTAACGATAATAAGATCGTGCAAGATTATAATATAAATGAGATAAATCATGATATAGGTTGATTAATTTATAGTTTAGGGTGATAGAATGGCTTAAGGGGATCTATGTCTAGTAAGTTCCTAGGACAAAATGACATGGCTCAAGTGAATAAAATTTGGTGAAGTTGCCTTAGACCTTAATGAAATTTGGTTGCCTTGAGTATCTTCACCAAATTTTATTCACTTAAAAGCCATGTCATTTTGTACTAGGGCCCTACTACATAGACCCCCTTAAGCCATCCTATTACCCTAAAACCTAAATCCTAAACTCTAAACTGTAAACCCTATAACATTCATAAATTGTCCTATATTAATAGTTAATTGTATTTTCATTCAAGTAACATGCCTTAGACATAAATGGGGCTTGCATATTTTATCATTTGTATTAAATTAGTCAATTTATATTGAATGGTTTTAGGCTATTTCCTAAATAGGTATCTTACATTTTGAAATTGCAAATCTAATGCAGGTTCACTCACATCTTAGAGATCACATGGATCAAATCAATAATATTCGCAATCCACCTCCGTGCCATCCATCTCCACCACCTTCACCTCCACCTCCACCCACTACACCTCATAACCCCCCATCTCCACCACCTAAAATTGATGGTGCTCATTTGCAAGCACAAATCAATTCCAATGTTAGAACCATGCAACATCAAATCAACATTATTCAAAATGAAGAATGTGTCGCACCACCTATGAGGATGATTGCATCTAGGATGCAAACCATTGTTGATGTTGTTAGGGCTATGGATGGGATATTATATGAGCATCAACAATGGATAGAGGAGAGAACTTCCGATTCTAAAAAGGAAAATGCAAAGAAATGAAAAAATGCAGTAGAGAGCCACAATAGTTTCTAAATTAAGACAGTGATCTTAAATAGTTTTGAATTTATGAATTTGGTGAACGATGGATATTTTGTGTGATGAATTTATAAAATTGGTTGGATGGATATGTTTGGTGATGTGAATTTATGATTTTGGTTCTAGATGGATACTTTTAGTGACATGAATTTATGAATTTGGTGGAATTTATGAACTTATAATGATGAATTTATAATAGTATATATTTTATAACTATCTACTAGATCATGATTTCTCATGTTAGAAAATTGTATAATATATATATATATATATATATATATATATATATATATATGCGTTAGACATAAAATGAGCTTTTTGTGAATGTTTCAAGTTTATTGTTTAGTATGTACACATGTATTAAAATTGCATATAGTTCTTAAATTTTGAAATTTGTATGTATGTACATAATTTAGTTTAATGATGTATGCATGCAAATTATGCATCCTATTTTTTATTTTAAATGTATGTACATGTTAAATTTTGAATTTTGTATGTACATGCTCAAGTTCAATCAATGTATACGTGCGTTTCAATTTTATATGATCTTAATATATGTATGCACATCCTATTTAAACAAATTTACATGTGCATTTCAAATTTAACTATTTCTTGTCATTTTTTAAGTTTTTATGTTAAATTTGTATAATTTAATGCAGGTGCACACGTATATCTCATATCATGGATGATTTTAACATTGATGACATCATCAATCCACCACCTCATCCACCTCCCCCTCTACCTAATATGCCACCTCCAACACCTATCGCATATGATGAGGCTCGCTTGCAAGCACGCATAAACAATCAGGTTGCATCCATACAAAATCAAATCAATGTTATGCAGAGTCAAGCATTGATTCCACCACATGTGATATTTTTTGCATCTAAACATTGTGGATTCCATCAAGACCATTAATTCTGATCTAGATAGGCATTGATGAGATAGAGAATAGATGAGACAATTTTATGTTGACAGTATCTCTTACAAACACATTTTAGAATTTAAAATAATGAAATCCCACCTAGCCCCCTACTTGCTCGACCCTGTTACTCAACATCCCATTCCTCCCAAAAAATCTAGAATATCCATGAGGAGGTGCATACATCTATAGATGAGTGCATATTTTTGGGATCGATGGTATATGGTTTTTGATAGTCCCCCACATGCTAATTGGGAGTTCCCATTGTATTTTTTGAAAAAATTGTATGTAGAGTTTGTTATGGAGAAAAATCCCAATTATTTTTATTTTAAATCATTTTAGGGTGTTGGTGGCGGCATGCCACAACAGAGGTTAGGGGAAAGGGTTGATCCCCAACACCTTGTGCATGCGCAACCCCTTGTTGTTGATCCTGGTCCTCCCATTCCCGCACCTGTGCATCATTGATCTCTAGTCTCAACATTAGGTTCCCTTAGTACACTCATAGGAGACCTTGATCAACATTCTTCTGTGATAGTGGGTGGGGAGCATAGAGACGATGATGATGGAGGATTTTTTTATGGAGTTGGTTCAAGTACCACTCCAAGAGTGTCGAGGCCCATCCCCCATATATGTACTAGTTGTCATCAAGTATGCTATGGACCTGATTAGGCCACACCTACTTCAGGTGGATGTGGAGATTATGGTGGTTCATTTGGTCGCATCAGTTCATTTTTAGAATTTCTTACAACAGACCACCATCTTAAGGACAGTGCGACACAGGTATAAATATGCATCTACATGTTCATTTTATAAGAATTTTGATGAATGTTATATATCAAAGAAAATTTTGCAATACATTTTAACAATCAAATTGTTTGGTGTACAAATGACACTAATGATGGGGAAATCATTTGTTCCACAAGTACATACATCGACATCAGTCCTACTCAGTAACCCTTATGGGGTATTTCGATTTCAATCTTTAAAGTTATATATGAAATGCTTTTTAACTTGAGTTTTAAATTTATAATTGAATCACATATATGTTTGAAATATTTATATTGGTTTAGTCGAGTCAATCGGCTTCCACGTCGATTCGACTCGAGGGATTGTCGAGCACTCCTCCATTATCGGGCATAGTAGATCAGGGGCATGTACATTTATATTGTAAATTGTTTAAAGTTTACATTAGTATAGTTACAATTATGAATTTTGAATTCATTATATATGAAATACATGCATGTACACTTGTAAATATCATAAGCGTTAAATGTATATGTATGTATGTCTAGGTTCATACCACAATGAGAATGGGCATTGGGAAAAAATTAGATTTTGTGGCTACTCGTGAGGCCTCTGATTTTCAGGTTGTTTAAAAAAAAATTTACACAAAATGTGCAAACTTGAATATATATATATATAAACCTAATTCAACTATACATGCTTTAATTTTGATCTTGTAGGACTTTGTTAGTGCGACTTTCAATCCTAACCCATACATAGTTACACCTCGAGGAGGACATGCAGAGCATGCTCTCGATCAAATGGTAATTTAATTTTTTTATTATATTTAAAGTCAATTATAAATTATATATTTTGAATATAACTTTAAATAATTTTAAATTTTAAATTGAATATATATATATATGAGCTAATACATGTTTTAAAATCTTTATCTTTTATAGCATGAGACACATCTTGTAGTTGAGCATGTATAGATAGGTCCTGGAGAAGAGGGTGCACAACCTTAGAATATGGTACAATTAAAATATGATAAGGGTATGTGCAGGATCATTATGGAAAAAAAATCCCTTAAGTGGCAAAAAATTCAAAAAAATCAGAGTTCTGCAACTTGACATAAAAATTTGAATAAGTTATCTATATTATTTCAAAAATATGTAATAATAGAATATGTAGAAAATTAAATGTAGTTTCTACACTACTAGGTTTATTTTAAAAAAATAAAAATCTATTTGGTGAAAATTTGAAATTTCAATGCAGTAGTACTTCAATTTCAGGGAAAAAATAAGAAGTAGGTGTCTGTCTGACCACCCTAACCATAATAAAATGATAATATTTTTTTATAATATTTTATACAAACGTAGAGGACTCATGTCCAGATGTGATGCATATTTTTTGTAATTTTTTTCCAAGTAAATAATTAATTATGATTTTTTTTATTACAACTTTTAAAAAATATAAAAGATCGTATGTCTGACCACCTTAACTTGGTCAAAACTTCATGAAATTCATTTTTTCTTTTTTTAATCTTATAGTATGTGAAGCATAGAATGTGATGCATATTTTGGATTCCAAAAATGTGATATTATTTGAAAGCTATAGATGTTTTTCAATCAACCTATCAATCAGGACTTTAGTCATAATCCAAATAGAAAATGAATAATAATTATTTATTAAATTCAAAGCAAACCATAATTTATATTGGTGGAAAGATGAGAATCTCCATTAAAAAACCTTTTCATTTCTTCAATTTTGGGTAAAAAAAAGTCGTTAGCCACATACCCTACAAATACCCACCATATCACCACTTTTTGGCCTATCATGATCCTGCACATACCCATAAATTATAAATTAAATTGAATTAAATCATTTTTAATTGTAGACTTGTACATCTATTTTCAACTTTCTTTTTCTTGTTTATGTAGATTGATTCAGAGAATTTAGAGGTTGCTTCAGGTGCACCAGAGCATCTAGACCCATATATGATGGTAATTTAATTTTATGATGAATTATAAATTAAATTGTCATTAAATCATTTTTCATCAAGTCTTACATCTGATTTCATCTTTCTCTTGTATAGAGTCTTTCAGGTCATCCACATAGTTTGCATGGTGTGCAGAGGTCTCTTGATTATAGAGACAATACATGACCTAGAAACATGATTTTATGGGTTATATTTGTTTATTTCATGGACTATATTTCTAGTTTCTTATGTACTCTATTGGACTGTATATTTCATGGCTCAAGTACTTAGTTGGACTTTAGTTCATGGGTTGTACTCTGATGGACTTTATTTCATTTGCTTAATATATTGGTTTCATGCACTTAATATGTTACATAAATTATGGACTTTATTATTGTTTGAAATTTTAATTTACACTTGTACATTTATGCATTTTATGTTCATAGTCAAGACATTAATGTGAAATTAAATATAAATACGAAATTAAAGTTGAAATTAAATATAAATATGAAATTAAAGTTGAAATTAATAGGACATTTTAATATTTATACTTTAAAAATTTAGTGATCTCATACATGATATACATGATATGTACATTCAATAATTAGCGATAATTATTCAATGAACTTATTCAATTCACGTTAATCAATAATTAGTCAATAAATCATAATTTTCAAACAAAAGCAATATGTTTATATACTAGAAAGGATAAAATTTTAAGAAATAAACAGTACCATAGAAGATTAGAGAATAAAAGCATTAATAAATTCTATAAATAATAACATCCAACACTAATTTATAAGTTGTCAAAACAAATAATGACATCCAATACTAATTTATAAGTTGTCAAAACAAATAATGGAATCTAATACTAATTTATAAGTTGTCAAAACAAATAATGGCATCCAATACTAATTTATAAGCTGTCAAAACAAATAAATGCATCGAATACTAATCTATAAGTTGTCAAAACAAATAATAGCATCCAACACTAATTATAGGTTGTCTTAAGGGGATATCTTAAGGGGTCATAATACAACGTCTTAAGGGGATGTCTTAAGGGGTCATAGTATGTCTTAAGGGGATGTCTTAAGGGGTCATAATACAATGTCTTAAGGGGTCCTAATATGACATATTAAGGGGATGTCTTAAGGGGTCCTAATATGACGTCTTAAGGGGATGTCTTAAGGGGATGTCTTAAGGGGTCATAATACAACGTCTTAAGGGGATGCATTAAAGGGTCTTAAGGGGATGTCTTAAGGGGTCATAATACAGTGTCTTAAGGGGATGTCTTAAGTGGTCTTAAGGGGATGTCTTAAGGGTCATAATACAACGTCTTAAGGATATAACTAATTTAACAATAATGTATGCATGATATTTAGTGATTATACAATCAAATATAAAGTTTCAAAGTAGGAAAACATGCACATTTAACAAACAATATATATATATATATATAGAATATTGATTTTGATACATAGAAGTACATAGAGTACATAATTGTGTATGCACATGTATTTGTGATTTGTACAATTTTTTTTAATTATGTAAGTATGTATGTACATATATGTCATCTCAAAACAATTTTTACAAAATTTGGATATGCCATCTCAAGAACATCTCAAACTCATGCCTAGAATGTAGTAGGTCTTCACACCACCTGATATCAAAAAGGTACAAGCAATATCAATGAAATCATCAAAACATACATATTTTAATTTATATAAAACTATTTATATGTAGACAACTCAAGTACCTGCATTTCAAAGTATTCCACACATGTGTAGGTTGAATCTAGACATCCTCTCCTTATTGTTTCAAAGTATGAGATCAATGCAATGATGGCTTAAGGATACAAAAAAGGATAATAAATCAATTTTAACTATTAATCTACAAGCAATATCAATATGTAATTGAAACATGTATTTAAATATAAATTAACTAATAATTACCTATATTTACCAAGTATTCCATGTTGTCTAGATTGAATCTGCATAGACTAGATCCTTTTTCTGATTATGGCTTAAGGATCTATAAAAGAACATTTTAAATCAATTTCAACTAATAGCACACTTGATCAATATCGAAACATATACTTAATCTATTTAAAAGGACAATATAAAACTAAAACTATATTTACCTGTATTTACTTATTCCATTGTACCATTTGCATCCTCTCTTTTTTGCAATGCATCTATGATTTTCTCATGCTCTTCCATAGAAATTTTCTATAGCACTTTATTTGCAGGTCTTCCATGATACCGATCTAGTTTTATATTTGTTGCCACCACCAAATGTGAATAATGTATAATTTTTTATGTGTTTCATAATCTTTGAATGCAGGTAGACCATTCTTCCTTGCCAGGTATTTTCATGTCCAAGTGCCAACAATGACCACCGATCCTATTGGAAAACATTAAATCCATCATCAAATAAGTTCTCAAAATTTTCTTAAGGGGATCAAAGACTTGTTCTAAAAAATTGCTTAAGGGGATCAAAAACTTGTTATCAAAATTTTCTTAAGGGGATCATTGTACATGTTGGATAATGATAGCCATCATCATCTTCTCGAGGTGCTATTAACTTATGTTTAGTCTCCATACAACGAGCCAACAAATATTTTGTTTTCTCTTCATTCCCCTCAGGTGCAACAACAACATACACATGTCCTGCAAACAAAAATTTATTTAATAACTTGTGCATATCCATATAAATAATTTAGTATTACAAAATAACTTAATAAAGTGAAATAAAATTAAATAAATTGAATTAAATTACCTTTTTGTACAAGGTCTGAAACATGGTCATAGTCTTCAGATGCAAACACTTGATTATTTTCTTCAATAGTTCTTTCATATTCATCATGTGCTTGTGCAGGTGTCAACAATCTTTGCTCCCACTGCTCAACCCATTCTGTATTTTCACATGTTTGCCAATATCCTAAGATACAAAACTAGAAAAAAAATGCAATCTCCCTTGTCCAGATAGTCCATGTGCTTTTTGTCGAACTCCTAAATGAATTCCATTTAGTAGATCCACTAATTATCTTAAAGTCAACTCTATGTACAATGTTCTCTTCTTCAACCAACCAAAAGAATCGATGAACTATAGAGTACTCACTCGAACCAGGTGCAGATAATCTTGTATTACACCAATCCACAATCCCACGTGCATCTTTAAATTTTACTGCATCCTTGAATTTTAATTGTTCTCTAGCAAGAATTCATTTGACACACGCACCAGCTCCATCATGTTCTCCTTTACCATGCCCAACTTCAAAAACACTCCATATATGCTGGAAATTAAGTTCCTTGTGAACCCTACTTAACCAATAGAACATTTGAGCATTCTTGAATTGCCTCGTACAATTATCTGACCATATGAGGTTTTCTTTCATCTGGATTCCCCTTTCTCTTAAATTTCTATAAAATATATTGAAACAATATTGAACAAACTCTAACGATTGTAATCGATTGTCACTCAAATAAAAATGATACTCTCTCAAAATTTTTTTATCATCCTCAATGCTATCATCTGCATGTCTATAAACAATATGGACAAACATAGCTACTGTCACGGAATTATAATACTATGATTGAATTTCCTCTTGCGAGTATAATTTTCACAAAATAAACCACTGAAAGTATAGTACCAATTGGAAATGTGTTTCTACATGCACGAAATTGGCCATCAAGCCATCAAGCATGTTGAGAGTGCATGACATATTTTGGTACAATCTTATTCTTAAATTCACTCATGAATGCATGAACACTAACTTTTTCTGTAACTAAATCACAACGCTTTCCTATTTTTCCATCTTTTAATGAATAGCGAACATTCTTAAATCTTTTAACATCTACTAATTATTGTCCAAAATCATTATCAACACTTTCATGCATACAAATTCTTAAGAATGAATGATTTCCACAGTCAATGCATTGTCCAGAAATACAAGAACTTAAATAAAACAATTTACCATTAGATCTTTAACAAAACAAACTTGAAATAAACTCCCTTATTACTTCAGGTGGCATATTAATACCACATTCTTGTATAATCATGTTAGTATGCAAGGTACAACCTATATATCAAAAAACATCATAAAAATAGCGAAATTGAACATGTGTTTTACAAAAACAAGATATTCATTGCTTATTAATTTTTACATACCATGGTTTAAATTTTTCCAAAGACCTTTGACTTATTTTAATATTACCAGGTAACACTAAATCACCACAAAATTTTCTATAAAATTCAGTTTGTGTTGTATCTAATAGGTGTTTTGGGTGAGGATCACGAACTTTGGACCCCACCCTTAATTTGAAAACATCTCTAGCATTAGATGAAACCCTAGTATTATCATGTCAATATTTTTTGATCAAAGATTTAATTTCAACATTCAATTTCATATCAGACCTCGAGAGTCGACCAATGAAACTCCAACATTGGTTGATAGGATCATTTTCTATACTCTCTCTTCTTTTTTCCACTCTTAGCAATGTTTTAGGATGTATTTTTTAAATTCACTAATATTTCATACCATTATTTTATTCAAAGCTATTTTATTAACAATAGCAATTGGTATAGCTCTTCTTGCTACATTTTAATCTTTAGATCAACTATTTTTCCCAATAGATTGAATGGCACTAGCAACAGTAGACATAACATGTTTTAATGATTGATCTTTTCTTTTTGGTTTAACAAAAAATCCTAACCTTTTCATTATTTTCCTCATTTTTTGCATTCTCATCAATTGCATCATTAGTTGACATTGAATTGCAAATATTTTACAATAAAAAAACTCGTATATTTTATTCGCATGTGTTCTTATTTTCCTCCAAGAAATTTGACCAAGAAGATTATCGAAAACACCATTTTCAATTTTTAAAAAAGTATTTTCATTAAATTCAACATCACATTCTATATTTTCATCTTCATCTTCATTTTCATTTTCAACTTCAAAATGATTTACATTTTCATCTTCAAAATGATTTACATTTTCATCAACAAAACGGTTCTCATTTTCATTTACATCAACAAAATAGTTTTTGTTTTCATTTTCAACAAAAGGATCATTCTTATTTTCATTTTCAAAAAAAGGATCATTCTCATTTTCATTTTCAACAAATTCTATAAAAGTTTCATCTCTTTGAATATTATCAATGTCAGCATCGTTAAGTCCAGCATCTTGTAAAACTTCTACATACAAATTTACCATTTCACTAACATGTGGATTTGAAGACATACTTGGATTTGTGCATATTGAAACATTCTCCATAGCATTGAAAGATGGATTTGAAGACATAGTAGGACTTGCTTGTATAATCATATTCTTCTCCAAATTGACTTCTTGCAAATTAGCTTCATCTACAACCATGTTCTCCTCAATGTTTTCATCTTCAATAGGTGTGGAATTTGGATGCTCCCCCATCATTCATTGATTTAATTCTTGTTCTTCTTTCTCTTTGTCTTTGTCTCTCCTCTTTTTTTGCTTCAATTTCTTCAGGAGTCAATGTCTTCCTCCTCTTATTATGAGCTTTATCTCCCATCATTATAAAATTCTCAAGCACAAATGAATGTCAATAGTGAAATTCTTAAAAAAATTCAATCCAAATTGGAAATTGAAGACCTATAAGGAAAAAATTCTTCCTCTTGTCTTCCATAAAACAAGTAGAAAACTAGCACAATTCCACTTCAAAAACTATTTTCTTCATGTCTCCTTTGAAAAAATCAATCCATATTGCAATTTGAAGACCTTGTGTTCCTCCAAACAAGTACAAAACTAACAAAATTCCACTTCAAAAATGGTTTACACAATGCCTCCTTTGAAAAAATTAATCAAAAATGCAAGTTCACCACCTATAAAAATAATAGTTGATGAAAAATATCCCAATTTTACTACTCTTGGTCGTACATGTAAAGTTGCAGACTTCACGGTAATTTTTGACAGTAAATTTAAATAAAACGTTTAAAAACAAACAGGATCTTGTTTATAGAATGGGATCCCGTTTATTAACAAACATGATCTCATTTAATAATTGGGATCTCATTTCTAATATTTAATGTGGGGACCGTTGACAAAGGAAGAAGATCCCATTTATAAAGCGGGATCCCATTTCCCTATCAATGGTCGTGTGATTTAATATTAGGAAACAGGATCCCATTTCCAAAAATTTGAATTTGAATTTGCTTTATGGTCGGGTTTCTACCTTGTATTTTGGTTCGGGAAAAGCATTGGGAATCTGAACCTAGGCCTTCAACCTGGTTTGACTTGCAAGTTGAAGGTCCTAACAATGTCAAAGAAAAATACCGAGTTTGGACATATGGCTAACGACTTTTTTTGGAGAATTTTTTGATGAAATTAAAACCCATTTTAGATGAGACAATGCAGATTCCAAATATGTAATTTTTTTTACAATTGGATTTTTTTTTTCTATTTTTCAATTAATTTTTGATGAAACTGGTCCATAAACTTTAAATATCAGGGTTTTTTAATATTTTAATAACTTTTGATCAACAAAAATTTTGACGAACGGATTGTACGAGAACAAAATTTAGAGAATTCTTTTCAATTTAAAAAAAAATTAAAAAAATGATAAGTTTAGGTCATCTTATGTGTGTCGTACACGACAATTTTTCAAAATGACAAAGATTCCTAATAAAAATTTAACAAAAAAAAAATTATTCAATAAAAAATTACTAAAAAATATCAAGAACAAGCTTCACTGAGTCACAAATCTTTTCCAAAAAGGATTTATAAAAATATCATAATTTAGTTCAAAATATGGATGTTGTATAGGTGCATGGTATGGTATAAAAAAAGTGACTTTTAAACAATGGTTTTTAGAAATTCCTATTGAAACTTAATTTATACAATCTGGGTATTGAAATAAATTACATATTTGAAAACTAGACTCCGAGTACTACATTTTATGATCAGTGACTTTTTTGAAGATTCCATCTCTAAATGCTTCAAATTTTAAGGTCAAATGTGTCAAATTTTGAAAATGAGGGAAAACACTTACACTTTTTGGCTAAAAAGTGGACTCAACTTCTTGCTAGCACCCACACATTCATTATCATAACCTACTAGGTTGACTCCACAACAAATTGAGGAGAAGAGAGAAAAAGGGTTATGTTTAAATTTTGATAAAAAATATAGTAGAGGGCATACATGTAATGAAAATAAATTGTCTTATATTGAATGTTCAAGTGAGGAAGAAGAGGAACCAATATTAGAGGGTGATAGGGAGTTATATGATGAATCACATGATCCCTAGCCAATCATTTCTTTTCATACACTCCCTAGTTTCAGCACTCCACAAACTCTCAAGGAAGTGGGTTTCTTAAAGAAATGGAAAGTAAATGTGTTGATCAACTTAGGTAATTCTCATAATTTCATCAATAAAAAGTTGGTTACTTGTCTAAATTGTTTTATATATCCATATCCAAAGTCTCAGGTGTTGATTGCAAAATGTGGTATTATTAATTGTTATAGAAAGTGTCATAGCATTAATTATCCATCAGATATTATCACCTTAATATCTCAATGTATGCTATCTCCATGGGTACAATATGTATTGTTTTGGGAGTATAATGGATTACTAATTTGGGAACAATTGAGATGAACTTCCAATAATTATTCATGAGATTTCAATAAGAAATAAATATAGTAGAGCTAAGAGGGTTGAATGCAAAGTGCCTATAGATGGTAAACTCCCATAAAATGTAGAAGTTTCCTAAGGAAGGAGTTGATGGATTTGTGGCGAAGTTATGTTCATTAGAAGTCTCTCAATCTAATGCTTCCACCCATCTAGATTTACAAGCAATAATTGATCATCACTTAGTGATTTTTTTCAAATATGCCCAAAGGACTTCCTACTAAGAGGGATCATGATCATACCATACAACTAGTTCTAGGGAGCCAATCACCCAACATCAGGCCTTACAAGTACCAACATATACAAAAAAGTGAGATAGAAAATATTGTTGAGGAGACATTAGAGGATGGAATTATTAGGCATAGCCAAAGTGCTTACTCCTCGCCTATGGTGATGGCACAAAAGAAGGATGAAACTTGGTGCATGTTCCTGCACTATAGAGTAATCAATATGTACATCATCAAAGATAAGTTTCCTATTCCAATCATTGCTGATTTGCTAGATGAATTAGATGGAGCTATGCACTTTACAAAGTTAGATCTTAGATCAAGTTATCACCAAATCTGAATTAAGGAAGAAGATATTTGTAAGACAACATTTAGGAATCATGAGGTTCATTATGAGTTTTTGGTGATGTCATTTGGTCTCACTAATGCACCATCTACATTTCAAAGTTTGATGAATTCCATCTTTAAGAAATTCTTAGGAAAGTTTGTATTAGTGTTCTTTGATGACATATTTATTTATAGCATGACATGGGAAGAACACTTTCAACATGTGGGTCAAGTATTACAAGTTCTCAAAGATCATAAACTCTATACTAAGTTATTCAAATGTTCTTTTGATCTCAATGAGGTGGAGCACTTGGGACACATAGTTTCACATGAAGTAGTAAAGGCGGATCCTAATAGAATTAAGGCTATCATGGAATCACCTATTCCCAAAACCATTAATAAATTGAGGGGTTTCTTGGGATTGACTAGGTGTACTATAGAATGTTTTTGAAGAATTATGGTCATATAGTAGGACCCCTCACAACTTTGTTGAAGAAGGATTCTTTTCACTAGAATGAATTCACTAATGCATGATTTGAAATGTTAAATGAGGCTACATGTACAACTCTAGTGCTTGAAACTCCCAATTTGACCAAGTATTTTATTGTGGAATGTGATGCTTCAAGAAATGGTATAGGCACATTTCCATGTAGGAGGGTCAACCCATTACTTTTGAGAGTCATCAATTAAAGGGAAAGAATCAAATCAAACCTAGACTTATGAGAAGGAAATGCTAGTTATTCTTCATGTAGTAAAAAGATGGAGGCCTTACATAATCAATAGACACTTCAAGATTAATACAGATCATGATAGCCTAAAATATTTGGGTATGTACAGGATCATGATGGGCCAAAAAGTGGCGATATGATGGGTATGTGTAGGGTATGTGGTTGATGACTTTATTTTTACCCAAAATTTATGAAACGAAAAGGGTTTTTAAAGGATATTCTCAACTTTCCACCAATATAAATTATGCTTTACTTTGAATTTAATAACTAATTATTATTCATTTTCTATTTGAATTATGACTAATGTCCTGATTGATAGGCTGATTGAAAAACATCTATAGTTTTCAAATGTTATCACATTTTTTGAATCTAAAACATGCATCACATTCTATGCTTCACATAATATAAGATTAGAGAAAGAAAAAATTAATTTCATGAAGTTTTAACCAAGTGAAGGTGGTCAGGCATACAAGTTTTTAATATTTTTTTAAAGTTGTAATAAAAAATTCATAATTAATTATTTACTTGGAAAAAAATTACAAAAAAATATGCATCACATCGAGACATGAGTCCTATACTTATATCTAAAATCTTATAAAAATTATTATCATTTTATTGTGGTTAGGGTGGTTAGACAAACACCTACTTCTTATTTTTTCCCTAAAATTTAAGTACTCGCATTGAAATTTCAAATTTTCACTAAATAGAATTTAAAAAAAAATAAACCTAGTAGTTTAGAAACTACATTCAATTTGTTACATATTCTATTCTTACATATTTTTGAAATAATATAGATAACTTATTCAAATTTTTGCGCCAAGTTTCCTAACTCTGATTTTTCTAATTTTTTTGCCACTTAAGGGCCTATTTTTTCCATGATGATCCTGCACATACCCATTTTTAGAACAAATTTTATCCTTAGAAGAACAAAAAAATGGGCTAATAAGATGTTGGGATATGATTTTGAGATTGTATATAAGAAAGGGAAGAAAAATGTTTTAGAAACTGCACTATCAAGTAAGGATGAGAAGGATGAATCTTTATTGTGTTCCCTTTCAATGTTACAAGAATATTTGGTGGTAGAATCCAAAGAAGGGTGGAAAAATGATGTTGCTACAAGTAATCTCATTCAACAATCAGAGACTAATCCTAGTACTTTGGATAAGTTTTGTTGGAAGGGAGATACATTGTGGTATAAATAGAAATTGTATATTTGCAAGAATTACTCTCTCAAACAAAAGATTCTTGCAAAGCTTCATGAGTCTCCAATGGGTGCTCATTCAATATTTTTGAAGATATATCATCAGGTCAAAGTCTTCTTTTGGGAAGGGCCAAAAAGGGATGTTCAAAAATTTATGGCAGAATGTTTTTTTTGTCAAAGAATAAAGGGGGGACAATTAAGACACTTGGTCTCTTGCAACTATTAGTTATTCCTAGCCAATATTGGGAAGAGGTCTCCATGGACTTCATCATAGGGATTCCAAGATATAATGGTAAGAATTTCATCATGGAAGTAGTGGATCACCTCACTAAATATGCATATTTTATTGCATTATTGAACGTCCTTTTACTATATAAGTATAATGGAAGAAGAATTTTTGGAGAATATTCAAAAGCTACATGGTATACCTAAGGTTATTATTAGTGACCATGATTCTATCTTTACTAGTAACTTTTGGAAAAATTTATTCAAATGTTTGGGTACTTAATTGGCTCATAGTTCTTCACATATAATCCTTAATCTTATTGGCAAAAAAATGTTGTTAATAAGTGTTTGGAAGGATATCTACATTGTTTTGAACTCTAGATAAACAATCTCAATGGGTAGATTGGTTACCAATAACATAATTGTGGTATAATACTTCCTTGCATAGTTCATAAAAAATATCTCCATTTATGGCAGTGTATGGATATCATCCTCATTTCATCACATCATCATTGAAGGTGTCAACAAGATTTTATGTTGTGGAGAACCACATGCTTCCTCAATAATAAGTACTTTAGGACTTAAAGATGATCTACCTATGGCACAAAATTGAATGAAGTATTAGGCAGACCAACATCGTAGTGAAAGAAGTTTTGAATTTGGGGTTGAGTTTTCTTGACATTGTAACCTTACAAGAAAATGTCCCTGAAGCAATAGCCAAAGAATAACAAGTTGTCTCAAAAATATTATGGCCCATGTCAAATAATGTAGAAGATAGGTATTATTGCCTACAAGCTTGAATTGACATCAATAAAAAAGACACATCTAGTGTTTCATGTTTCTTGTTTGAAGAAAGTAATTGGGAATAATATCACTACTCAAACAATATTACTAGAGCTTGATGAAGAAGGAAGAATCATATTGGAACCAAAGTTTATTCTTCAGAAATGCATTAGGAAGATAAGAACTAGAACACTCAGTAAGTGACTCATCCAATGGAATAATTTACCAATTGAAGATGCTACATGGGAGGATGAGTTCATTCAAAAGCATCAAAACTTTCCTAGCATTAAGGACAATGATTCTCTAAAGAGGGGGACATGCTATGCCCTTAATATTAGAGTACATCAAGTTATGAATAGTCAACTTGTGGCTATCTTAACTCCTAATTAAGTCATATTATTATCATTATATTTTTATTTAGTTAATAAGGTTGACCTAGGGCTTATATTGGGTTATCTAAGTTGCCCCGGGTGATATCCTAGGCATAAATAGGTATATATGGGAGGTTGTGAGTCATATTTCATCATGATATGGAAAATTCTATTCTCATTGGAGATATTTGGAGGTTTATCCCCTCTAAGTGGCTTGTTATTCTTAGTTATAGTCAAGTATTTGCAACATATTTTCTATCATATTCTTCTATTTTGCAAGTTATTCCATTAAGAGTAGTAATCCAAGAGCATGCAACCATATAGAAAATTCTACAAGTAGTAAAAATTCTAAATAGAAATGGTGAAAAAATGACCACTTACAACAATTTGAATTTTATAACATTTTGAAAATTGGTATATGCGCAATTCTTGATCTGTGGACTTTTTCTATTAGTTTTATTTTACTACTATGGATTGAGTAGTATTTCTTGAATTTCGATAGGTTTAATTTTTGTTTTGTGTACTTGGTTTCATTGATTAAAAATATTAATTACTTATTTTTTTATTAAAAAATGTATTTGATTGTAGCTCAATTTAAGTTGAGTCTTACATGTCTTATCTTGTAGATACAATGGTGGATGAGAGATCAAATAAGTGACATAAATGAACCAGTTGGGAGAAAATTGGAATGATATGTAGGGATAGAGGGCTTGCATTTACATGGTCCTAATATTAATACTTGAAAATTTGTTCTATGATATTATGTATCTAATTACTTATAGATTTCACTACTCAAGCAGTTGTACATTGTCAAACTATATTGAAAAGAAGGATTGTTAACTTGTTCAAATTAGGATAAATAACTTTGAGAGGTACTCCAGTAGTTGTATACTATGTACTGGTTAACTTGTACAAGTTGAAATTTTTTTAATTACAAATTAAATCTTAAATTGGAATACATTGGATTTGTATTAGTGCAAGTTGGATTTAATATTTATATATTTTATTTTAAAATGTGATATGCAATGGAATCATTTATTTTTCACATACTGTTAAATATTTATGGAGATAATTTATTTTAAAATTGATGTACGCATATTATAAACAACCTATATTATATTAATTAGAGGTCATTATATTACATAAAATTTAACAGTATATGTAGATATGACATTTTTACTTTAGGATCATAAATTCTGAAGTGAACAACTATTGATCCCATATGTCACATATTTGATAATATTTTGATTAATATGTGAAATAAATATTTACAAGATATGATTAGTTGATAGGATTTTTATAAGTGGACTTGTAAGTCCACAATTGATCACCAAACTTGTCTCATGGTTGGAAACCATATTTGGCGATCGTTAAACCATATTCAAGTAAGCAACTCTAGGGAGATTTTTTAAAGTTAAAACATTTATTGTGTCTAGCATTCATTAAAAAAAAATTTAGCTAGAAACCAATATTTCATTTAAGAATCAGGTATGACATCTAATCTCGCCATATTATAGAAAAAAATGTTCCTCGTGTCACCCCTGATCATTTCAAAAAAATTTATACTCAAGCTCAAGAATTGAGTAGCATTGAAACCTTGATATTTTTAGATTATAATTTCACTTGAAATAAATGTAGCTCCTTTGATCACCACCCAGCTTGTCCATAAATATCAATGATTTGTTGCTCATAATTTATTAGAATTTTTTTGAAATTTTGTTTCCACATGCTTCCTACAAAAGAGATTAGGAATCAATTTATTTTTTCTTTGTTGATAATTATTTCAGACACTCTATTTTGGTTTGGATTTGGACATACAAGGAGCTATAGAGATATAACAACTTCAAACAGTACTACATTGTTTCCATGACATTTGTATATTGTTTTTATTCTATTTTTTATGTTGAATTTAGACTATCTATCATAACTAACCAAAATTAGAGAAATAAAAAACTTAGTGGACAAATGTATAAAAACTATGAAGAATTTTTTATCTAGAATCAAAGGCCTCTAGGAATGGTGTTATTTTTATTTATTTTGTAGTTGGATATCTTAAAAATCTATTGTTTTGGTATTTCATAATGTTTTTTACTACATAAACTTGGGAAAAATAAAATGCGATGAAATATATACTGTTTCTAAAAAATTAAATATAAAATCTTTTTAAATATTGATAATTCCTTCATAATATTACACAAAATTACATCTCAACATATAGCCAATTAGTTAGCTAAAATTTCATTGCAAGGTGTGTTCCCTTGGTCTCCTTGTGTTGTGCAACATAGCACTTAGGTTCATGACATGGATTAACTACCTCACGTTGATTCATCAACTCTAGTAGTTGTATTAGGCATTAACAAGATGATCTTTTGGTGCAACAACAATCGTTTGTGCAACAATTGGTATCAAATTATGGGTCATGGGTTTGAACCACTCACATGCATTGGGGGGATTATTGAAAGGTGTGCACCCTTGGTCTCCTTGTATTGTGTAGCACAACACAAGGGTTCATGACATGGCTTAAGTGCCTCTCATGGATTCATTAACTCTGGTGGTTGTATCGGGCATAATAACAAGCTGATCTTTTGGTGCAACAACAACTGTCTATGTAACAAATTCCACCTAATTCTTTATTTGATCATATGAGGCATCTACAAGTAGTTAATCTCCTACAAAAAGACTCAAAACCACCAAACCTTTGCTTGTTAGTTCATAGTAATAGGGAAAACAAGTGGAAAATAATGAAAATTACTATTTCATGTCAAATATGGTAAACAAATTGAATTATTGTCTAGTATTTTCATTGCAAACTTACTTTCCCTTGAGGATTAAGTGTCATAGTCATCAAAAACCTATGAAATTTAGCCACAAAATCTAGCATTTATGAAGATCCTCCAAGTTGAGTTCCAACAAGACATGAAGAAGATGCAAAAAATTAGGCCCATTCTACGATATTTAGGGCCTGCAATGCACATAGTAGCAAAAACTAGATGATAGTCTAAGATTGTGGTCTACAAATTTATTTTCTTGTCAAAATCCCTTCAATATCCCACATAGCACCAATATGTTTATCCAATTTATACATTAAGCTACAACAATGGATAACCACAGAAGCTTGATGAAATTTGGCATCTATGAAAGCACCACTTGTGTTGCTCCAAACATTTCCCATGTATAAATTATTTGAAATATACCAATGATTGAATCTCTTTCTTTCTCATGAAAGAATTTTTATTTCACAATAGACCTATCACATTATGCCTCATTAATCAAAATTTGAGGTGACTTCAAGCATTATAAGTACAAAAACATGAACATATCTCGATTAAAATTGTCACATTTTTGCAATATAAGATACTTGTACATGTGTGGAGGGTATATACTTACACCTTGCTAATCGAAGTAGTTATAATGTATCTTGTAGTTGTGCCTTGCTACTGACCTCCACATAAAATGCTATAGCGTTGTAGTTTATAAAAAAAGTGAGAATCACTAACATCATTGAGACCAATCCTACAAAGGGGAATTTAACCCATGGATTCTCTTGGAGGTATTCTGTCATTAGAGACTCAAGCATATCTAGTAATGGCATGTTGAACATGCAACATACTAGAGCACCACATGGAATAAAATTAGTTTATAGGACACCCATATCTAACTAAGGTTCTGAGACACTTGTTTGAATGTGCCTTGTTAAGCGCAACACTTGTTTGACCAATGGATTCCTATGTCTGACTATTGTTCCCTACATTTTTTTTTTTGAAAAATATTGCTTGTCTCTCTAGGCAATTCCCAAGTTCCATGTGAATTATGCAAAAAAAAATTGAGGCAACTGATACCACTTTTCAATGGCTTGATGTGCATATATTTTTTAAAAATTATTAATTTACAAATTCTATTCTTTGGTGATTTCCACACTATGTGAAGAAATGGACATGGTATTTGGATTATGAAGTCAAGTGTGTGGGGTGATTTTGCTTGTTGAAATGCTACCTATAACCCCCAAATTAAAGTAGGTGAATCTAGACATCCTTTTATCATCCTCTTTGCTAAGCTTGAAAGAGAACCAAACCTTTCTAATCCCTCAAAGTTGGGAGTGTTTCCAATAAATTTTGAGATGTATATCTAAAATGAAATAAAAATGTTAGTGAGTTGTAGCTTCTTAGAAGATTTTGTGACTAAGTGAATTACTTTGCAGTGCTAGAGTGAGTAGAATGCATTCACGCATTGTATTCTACCAAGATGAGACCACTAGGTAGCAAATAATGCATATAGCCTTTAGTAGGTCAAGCATGTGTAGGATTTTTGAAGATTTGAAGCCTTTCTACATATATAATATGTGGAAACAATGAGGAGGTTAGAATGTAATAGTTCAGATGGAATATTTTATACTATTTGATTTATATGATGATTAGTATAAATTTATTGATTATACAATTTTGTTGGGGTTGAATGCATGTCTTTGAGTAACTAAATTCTTAAATAGATCTATCATGAAATCATAAAAAATTGCTTTGGAATATCATGAGACAATTGTAAGATCCTCCATTGAGCTTTCAACTTGTTTAGACCCTTAAACATTAAATAAAGTGTATATTAAACATTTAATAAACTACATATTTAAATTATAGAGCCCACAATTAAAAATATTAGAGAGAATATAATTTTTTTCACTTGAACATAAATATTCCTTAAAACCTTTTTGATTTTTTATAATTTTATGGAATATATCTATTTTATATGCAACAAAATATGTATGATGCTATGTATAAGGATTCAATAGTATTAACTCCAACTTGAGATTGTACGATAGCTACTAACCTCAATATGTTGTGGTCACTTTTAAATCATGCATTGGTAGCAAATAAAAATAAACTTCTAAGGTTCTTTCAAAGTTTATCAAACCCTTCCAAGGTTGTGATTAATCTTCATTTCATACGAAAATCTATTATAGCTACTATTAAAATATCAATGGTTGGAAAATATCATAAAATATGTTGATATCAAATGCACCATTAGTTTCTTTCAGAGGTTGTCCCCTAAACAAAGGCGGTGCAAATTAATTTAATGCCTTCAAGACTTCAATATATTGAAATAGATACAAAAATCATAGGATATCAAGCAATTGGGACAAAAAGGTAACAAAATATATATTAAATTGGTTGCAACTTCTCTTTGGCCAAATACCTTTCTTTTATATTGTTTAGCAAAAATTAACAAAAACATTAGGAAGTATAAATAATTTGAATATGATTTAACTATAAAGTTGTAATTCATATTTTTAAAAGATAGGATTGTTTCTTTTATATATTAATTAAATCTATATAATGGCAATTTCTTTGTGAAATCATTTTGAGTAATTATGGGTTTTCATCTTTCAATTTTAAATCTAAAGAATTTTTGTCTTCATGTTAGTTGAACCAAATTTCAATGCTCCAACAAGGAGTAGAAATCAAAAAATAGAATGTTTGGTCAATATGACTTGTTCTCCTTATTTGACCTCTTTTAAATAATTTTTTTCCAAAGACTTAACTCTTCAAATTTCCTTCCCGATCTTTGATAGATATTTGAAAAAAAAAAAACTTTAATTATAAAATACCTTATTTTATAATTTAACTTTATTTTTTATCCTCTTTATTATAATTTTAGTTCCATTTTCTTAAAGCAAAATTACCAAACACCTAAAGAAAATATATGATTGACATTTTAAGTTTCAATTCAACTTAATGATAGAAGCCCATGGTTGTTATTTATTTAACTTTATCAATTGAACAGTTGCATGTAGTTGAACTGTATTAAACTGTATAGAACTTAACTAAAAATTCAGTTAGGATACAATTTCATTCTTTTGCTGATGTTTGTTTGTCACAGAGATGTTGTCCCATGTATAGGAGGTATGGCACTATCTAAAACAATCCCCACCATGCAGCCAACTATCTTTTATCTTGTTTCTAAATAGAAAGCATTAGGTATTTTCAATGCTTTATTTCATTAGCATTTTTCAACTTTTCTCACTGATGAAGTTGAGCTCTGCATCAAATTAGGGCACTTTCAATCACCTCATAAGTGAGTACATCTCTTTTTAGAGAGCAAGTATAGGGAAATTACTGCTGCATCTTATCGTGGAGCTGTTGGTGCATTACTGGTTTACGATATCACCCGACATGCTAATCCGTTGCTAATATGTTTGCTTAATGTTTCTGTTAGTTTTATTGTATTTCTATATACTTTTTTAACTTTGATGTTCTCCCTATTGAATTGGTTCTTCCTCCTCTATTCTCTTCAATTGTAACAAAGTTTCTTCCTCTACATTTCTAATTACTTAATAGAATTGTTTATTATTACACAAAAAAGACTATAATTGGCTTTCAACTAAGAAACGCATCGTTCTCCATTCACACGCTTAGTTAATATAGATTGAGATGGAAAATTGAAATTTTATTTAGTTAATTTAAAAAAAACTTGGAAATTATATTTATATGATTAATTAATTTCTTGTAATTTAAAAAACACGACTATTAATATATATTTTAAAGTATTATTTTTATTTTCTATTGTAAAAAATTATATTTTCCATGTTACAAATATTATTGCATGAATTTTTTAAATTCATTAATTTATAAATTATTTCATTAACAAAGACTATTGAACCATAACCATCATCTTAAACTTTTCTCTTTCAAAATTTACAAAACACTATTTTTCTCTACTTGAATCCAACTAAAGACATATTTGGAAGATGAATCACTGAGTGCGATTCAAAATGTCAATCCAAATAAATACACATGATTGAATCTATAAAATTTCACATACTTTTCTTGGATTGTGGAAAGATTATACCTACTATGTTATATGAATATTTATTAAATCTACCTATTGCACTCTATGTTATTGTAAATACACAATGTAAATTATGTACTGATACTAACAATGAGCACCTACCCCGAAAAGTACTACTAAACAAATGTCAACATGTCATGCTTACAACAAACCTATGGATCTAAGGTGAACTTGTAAATGGATCTCTTGGAGAGGTCAAAGATATTGTATATCCCATTGGATCTAAACCACCTGAATTACCAACATATGTTAGAGACACATTTGATAGCTATATTGGTCCACCATGGGATTAAACAAACCTAAAAACTATACAAATACAACCCGTTTCTTGAGGTAATCATAGACAAATACCACTATCTATGGAATGGGCTATCACTATACACAAATCACAAGGCATTACACTAAATAAAGCAACAATCGATATTGGGAAAATTGAAAGACAAGGCCTCAGATTTTCAACAATGTCTAGAGTCAAATCCATAATAGGCTTTCCCATAGCGCCTACATTTACTTTTGATTGCTATTTCAAAATGAAAAAAATCCATACAACATTATTAGAAAGAAAGAAGGGCCTACAATTGCTTTCCCACTGACATGTTCAAGTAAGTACATTTACTATATTGTCTTTCAAGGTTATGAAATTTTATATACTCCCTCTAATAAAGTACATTTACTATATTGTCTTTCAAGGTTATAAAATTTTATATACTCCCTCCATTATTAGAGGAAAAACACTACAACTAATCAATAACATTTTTTCCTTGGCTCAAGAAAAGAAAAAATGAAGATTTAACCTCTTTCTCTAAACAATTTTTTTTACATTTTTAAAATCGCTATACTTACATATGAAGAAACATATTTCCAAGTTATATTTTTCCTAACTGAAAACATTGTTTGCAATGTTTACAAATTTCAGGACATCAAAAGAGGAGCTTCAAAAAGAAAATGACACTCTCATTTCATTTTAATACATGTAAATTGACTACTACTCAATCACATGAATTTACTTGTTTAAAAATGATGAAGACGTCCACAACAATTATATAATGTAATTATACATATTTGTATTTAAATATAATGAATTAGGTAATGTTCAAATTCATTATTGTTTTACCTTTACATTCCTATCGGCGTGTTCCATAATCCTTCTATGGATGCAAGTGCTAATATTGACTCATTCCAATACTAATATGAATAATCACAATTGACCCCTTCACAACTACTAACCACTCTCCCCTACCTAACACGATTGACATTGATTAAATAGTAAAGTCAAATGTGTGATTTGAATTCCACACGACGTCTATACAACCATTAGAATGCACCTTTGACTGTACGCGGCTTCAGCAGCTACCATTCACGCGGAGAGAAAGCCGACATAAACAGCGTTTTCTCGGAAAGGTTAAGTTAAATAGCTGAACTCCAATGGAAACAGAAACGTGCACGTTGTGTCGGACCGTATTGAAACTTCTCCGTTGAATGTTAACTCCAGCCCTCTTATTTTTCAAACCCAACAAGTCAATCGGCCTGTGGGCAGAATTGTCAGTTTGTCAAACACACATTTTGACCGAACCCAGTCGTACTTGGCTCTCGTTAAAACTGGTATAACAACTAGCTTATGTGATATTTGAGTCTGAAGGCTTCCAGAAAAATAATGTTGTTACGTAAACAAATTCAGTTGCAAGTCGGTGGCGTAATTCTTATTTGCTGCTATTTGGCCGCCCATGCCGTTGCACTATGCGATCCTGAATGGTGTGGATCGCAGCTGAATGTGAGTTACCCATTTTGGATAAAAAATCCAAGGTGTGGACTCCCGGGTTTTCAGATCCAATGCATGGAGAAGGAGAATGGGAATTCGAGCGGGAAGCACGGTATATTTCTTCGCACTTATGTAAATTCCAGAAAGATGGAGCTTGAGATCCTGAAGCTCGATTATACGGGCTTTCTGATCATCAATTCCACTGATCTAAAAGCCATGTCGTGTAATGGAAAAGATGATGCCTTTGTCCTGTTCGAGTTGCCTCTGGATGGCCCCTTCACCATCTCCTGTGTCAACAAATTCGTGGTCGTTGGTTGCAAATCAAAGGGTTCTTTCACTCTTAATGATCAGGTAGGGAAATGTGAATCTACATGTTTAAATCCACGTAGTCCAGCCTACTGCAATACCTTTTCGTGTTGTGAAGCTGGTATTCCAGGAAGTGAGAGGATCATAAATTTCACGGGTGGGGGAAAAAAATATGAGGATTTTCGCGAATGCGGATTCTCCACTATTCTTGAACCACTTACTTGGTATTTACCTGAAGGAGACCATCGCTTCCTTGCCAGAGGACATTACGGACTCCGCCTACAGTGGGGCATCGGCGATGGGAATTGTTCGACGGTTAAAGGAACAGCCAATTACTCTTGCGACGGTGCAGCTCAATGTTCTGACGCGATAGCGGCTGGCCACGTATGCAAATACCGTACGGGCTATCAAGGGAGTGGTTACTTTAACGGCACCGGTTGCAGAGGTATGATCTAGAACCGTTATCTCGTATCATATGCTCTCTTTTACTATCACTGCCTTTTAGATTCCCCTCACTCGATGAAAATCGATGTACAGATGTGGATGAATGCAGTCAAGGAGAGTTGAATGAGTGCGTTGAACCATCGCAGGGGGGTGTATGTCATAATTTGCCTGGTTCTTACAATTGTTAATGTGCAAGGGACTACAGCGGAGACGGCTTTCAAAACGGGACAAGATGCCAGTCAACGAGCTCAAATAACTCCGCCATTAAATATGCAACGATAGGTAACGATGCGTCATGTCTGTGTTTCTGATCGTTTTTGTAATTGGCCAAAGTTTACCTCTAATCGTTGAATCGGATAAGATTTAAGAATTTATTTTATGGCTAACTATAATTTTATTTAACTGGTAAAATACACAGGATCCGTCTCTTCGTTTGTGGTTGTGTGTTTAGCAGCATCTCTTATTATTTGGTGGCTAAAGAAACGCCACTTGAAATTTGTGGAGGCCAAGTATTTTCAGCAGTTGCAACAATTCATTGCTTCTAGAGTGGGTAGAGAAAGTCTGAGAATGTTTTCTGCGAAAGAATTGGCAAGAGCTTCTAATAATTATTCAAAGGAGATGGTGCTGGGAAGTGGTGGCTTTGGAACTGTGTTCAAAGGAATTTTATTGGATGGTACTCTTGTGGCCATTAAAAAGTCCAACCAAGTTTTAAATCTAGAACATGACCATGAGTTTCTTAATGAAATTGCAATTCTCTCCCAAATTAATCACAAAAACATAGTGAAATTATTAGGATGCTGCATCCAAACTAAATTCCCATTGTTGGTATCTGAATTCGTTCCGAATGGAACACTGTTTGAACATTTACACTGCAAAGAGAGATCTTTGCCTTGGGCGTCACGTCTGCAGATTGCAATCGAGACGGGGGAGGCTTTGGCATATCTCCACTCTGGAGCATCTCAACCAATTTTCCATCGGGATGTAAAGTCGTCTAATATTCTTTTAAATAAGAGATTGTCTCCCAAAGTTGCAGACTTTGGGATTTCTCGTCTCATCTCTGCTTCCAATAACACACATCTCACCACTAATATAATGGGCACAAGAGTTTACGTAGATCCTGAGTACTTCCAAACGTATCAGCTCACCGACAAAAGTGATGTATTCAGTTTTGGTGTTGTCCTGATTGAACTTCTAACAGGACTGATACCCTTGAGTGCAGAAAGGATCAGCGAGGAGTGGAATTTATCTACACTTTTTCTTGCCAGAATGAAGGACAAACGCATCAGAGAAATCTTAGATTCCAAAGTATTGAATGAAGAAAACCTGCAAGAGATGGAAGATATGGCAATGTTAGCAAGAGAATGCCTTCATTTGGAAAGGAGGAAGAGACCATCGATGAAAGAGGTGGTGGAGGAACTTGTTTGGATAAGAGGTGGCACAAGAAGGACAAAGTTCCATGACAGTGACGACGAAATACGTGAGCAGGCAAGTATTTCGAGAGAAGCATCACAAACATCAAGCGAATTCAGGAGTTACTCTTTTCCTTCTACAGCAGAGAGTACATCGGAGGAGTTTCAGATGTCCATCATTGGGAACTCACATGCCAAAGTTTAATAATGGGGGCACACAGGCTTGAAGCTGCCCCCATAATAAACATCTACTGTAAATTCTAATATTTTTTCAGAATTACTGTTCAATATTTTTTTAAATAGAATAAATATATATGGTTGCAAATCATAATGCTACTTGGGTTCTCAAAGATGTCAGCAATTAGTACTAAAAGAGAATGGGTCCCTACCTTGCATAGGAAAGAGCAATGAATAGGCCTAAACAGCATTCAAATCCAACGCACAATGACAGCAAAGGGATGCACAGCATAAGGCTAACTAGAATTACTATGAATATAGACATTTATTATAAGGGACATGTCCCCATTGTAGACGCAAGTATAGAATAGAGATACAAAATATAAAATAATAGAAAAAGATTACATCTAATATTGTAATATGTGATGTACTAGACTATGTCAAAATATTTTTAGAATGAGTATTCAACATTTTTTAAAGAGAAATATAAATAAAAATAAACATGATTGTCAATTGTAATGCAATATTTGTGTTTTAAAAGTTGTTAGTAATTATTTTTTTAATTAATTTTTATTTATAATAAGGTTATTTAATTTTAGCTTAGATGAACAAGTCAAAGTAATCATAGAAACAAAATTATTTTATATTTCATAGATAAAAGAAAAGTTGAAGATGAAATATCTTAGTTATTCTAAATTTATCATATGAATTATCTTAAAATGATCAATGATGTATTATCTTTAACTTTATTTTAATATATATATTTTCTAAAAGTTAAATGATTAAACTAAATTTAAGATGAAACTAATTTTATTTTGTAAAATACAAGACCACAAAGTTAACACAAGTTATTGATAACTCTTTTTTTAGAAGCTATAAGAAGGTGGAACTAATTGAGAATTCAATTATTAATTGCAAGGTAGTATGACCCTAGGGTGAGTTGTAGTAAAGTCCCTTTATCTTTAGACTTATTTAATTGCATTGTAATGCTAAAATTTACAAACCTATGTCATTTTCTTTTTAGTTTTGTGTATTTTTTAAAGAATAGTGTCTTGATACATAGATATACTGATAGATGACATAATTTAGTGCAAATTCATGTTATTTTCGCCATACTACCTATCTATTTTAACATGTTTCTAAACACTTATTGTTTACCTCAATCTTATGTTTTTTAGTACCCCATAATTTCCCATTTTTTAAAGACTTTTATTAGAAATGAACCCTAAGTAATTTATGTGAAAGACCCCATCATTGGTCATTAAGAAACCTTGATTTGAATGATGTAATTTGTAATAATCATGTTTTGATAATCAAACTTTGGCCTTGATGGATATTTTAACAATGATTAACGAGACTTCTTCATTAGTTGGTAATAGTTTCTTATAGTACATATTCTAATGATTTATTTTGGAACCAACTATGTAATTTTTAAGAAAATGTTTTTATTGCACTTAATGATCCATCATTAAGAAGAGGATGGTGAGGAATTGGATTGTAGAAATATTCTTAAAAAGATGTAAGTGACTAGATGGCTAGATAGCTAGGGATAATTATTAGTAAGAGGGGTTGGGGAAAGATAAAAAATAGAGAAAAAGAAAGAGAAAATAAGAATAAAATAAAGTGTTAAAAAACTAATAAGAATTAACATTTACATATATATAAATGTGAATATATAGGTATAAAAATAATAATATAAAAGTAATAAAAGCATGGGAATAGACACAAACACATATAATTTATACATATTTTATTCTAATAAAATTATATTCTATTGTAATAGAATAAACTTATTTTATAAACATATGCATGTGTATATGGATGGATGGACATGGATGTATGCATATGTTTGTATGTATAAATACATACATGATGCAAGAGACTCACCATGCTCTGATACCACTGATAAAGTGAGAAACCAACCTTCATTCACATGCTCACAACAATTTGAAAATTCAACTTATAAATGGTTTGAAACAACTCAAAAATCTATAAGAAGTATTTGTCTTTGTTCATTCAAAATCTCCTTCAATTACATAAAAAGAAAAAATTATGAAAATACATTATTTCATAGCCATATGGGTTGATTAAAAACATTAAAAATCTAGTATGAGATTGAAACATGATAGAAAAAATCAAATACAAAATGGTTTCTCTCAATCTCTCTTGTTTCACTCAATTCTAGCTCCTTCAACCTGCATTCATCATTAGAAATCACTGCATCAAACAAACGATGAAATCATCAATCTTGTTGTTGTTGAAACACACCTCCAAACTTGCAACAAAAATGTCTTCTTGGTCTTTATCAACCTTCTTTCAGCTTAATCTCTCATGCTCCCTTCATACAAACTTCATTCCACTATCTTCCAAAATGTGGAGCTCACTATCTCCCTAAAACATAGGCTTCTATGCAAATAGAAATCTGTAACAATGGAGTCTTGAAATCCTCTCTTCAATCCAGTATCATCTTATCATCTCACCAAAAAAAAATCTCAAATCCATCTCCCCAAATGAAAAGGCACCATAATATAGAAGTTCTAGAATGAAAAAACCACTATGATTTTCCAAAACCACAAGAAAAAAACCTCCTTGGAAAACCCATGCCCCATTTGGAGAAATAATCATAAAAATAATAAAATTACTCAATGATCATATGGCCTTCACATGAGAACCTAAACCATGGACAATAAAATTTGGTCAATTATAACATCTCCATTGATCTTCGATAGCCCCAAGGGATCCAAATATGAACATGCACCAACATGCAAAGATGTTGGTACAAATATGCAAATGCATGCAAAGCATGCAAAAGAACATGCAAGAAAATGAATGCAAAGTGTTCCCCACCTAGAAATGGATGCCCCAAAGAGATTATTCCAATTTAAATTCCTTGGAAACATTTATCTTAGCATATTTCCTCCAAAAATTGCATTTACATATCACCACAAGGGAAAATCACATTATTGCAAATCAAAATATTTATTTTCCACACACCTTATCTCTTATTGAAAACAACAAAAATAAAATAGCAATATTTTTGGTGATGGAAGATTTCTTGTACCCCTAGATGCTCTTGCATCAATACATGTGTGTGTGTGTGTTTGTATATAAGTTATCATATATGTGTATTCATATATACACATATATACATATACATATATATATATATATATATATTGAAATATGAATGGCCAAAATTATATTGCTATAATTGTAATATTGCATCAATTCTCTCTCATCTACTAGGTAAGTCAAATTACATGATCAAGGACTTCATCAATTATATAAATTTTATACACAACAAAAAGGTTGAAGAAAATGTGATCCTTGTTATCTTTAATGTGGTGTCTTTAGTCACCAAAGTTCCTATGTGTATCACAATGGGACTTATGGTTTCAAATATCATATCAATATTTTATCTCTTCTTTGATAGGTAAGTCAAATTACTTCATCAAGTGCTTCACCCATATTATGAATTTTATACAATAAAAAATATCAATGACAAGGATATCCTCATTAGATTTGAGGTTGTTTCCTTATTCACTTAATTTCATCTATGTGACTCAAATACAAAACTAGTGATGAAATCACTTTTCTTGTCAAATTGTGTCTTCAATCCATATTCTTTACTTTCTAGGATGTGTTCTATGATAAATATGATGAAGAGGACATGGGTTCCCCTTTCTCCCTAATCATCACTATCCTTTTTATGGAATATTTTTAGAAAATATGGTTCAAATGTTTACAATGAATGTTTAAATTCTCTATTATGAAGTTTTAGTTTTTTTAAATTATCACGATGATTTTTTCTACCTTGAACCTTTTTACTATTCTCTTACTAGAATCATCAGTGTATAAATACAACTAGCAAGACTTCCTGACTCAAAGCTTTGGTTTTTGACTTTCCCTTTTCTTAGCAATGTTTTTCTCTACTTTTAAGACCCTCATAAAATAAAAAAATAATATATTAGAGCACCAAATAAGAATTGTAGAATAAAAGAAGTTATTGAGAATGATATTATATATAATAAATATTTTTTACAATTTATAGCAGACTTCCTTAGGTCTTATCCTTGTGAGATGGGGGTTATGAACCTAGGGGATGGTGAATTGAAAGTGGGGATCTTGAAGAGATTCCTAAAAATATATGAATTTAATCAAAGTATGACAAGCATGAACACCATGGGGTGCATAAAAATATTAATGAAACTCTAATATTTAAATAACCATGACAAAAGGAGATAATAACAAATTAAGTGATATTCTTATTAAGTAAATTTGATAAAGTGAAAGTGTCCCACGCCTATAGAGAAGCCAATAAGGTGGCGGATTACTTCGCCAATGAAGAGGTTAAGAAGGGTGGGGAAAACACATGGAGGAAGAATGACTACCTCCATCCTGAAGTGAAAGCACTAATTTATTATGATTCAGTGCATGGAAGAGAAGTCTGTCTTTGTCATGATGAAACGGATAAAGATCAGGTACATCAATTTCATTAGATTTGATGGGACCGACATCATTTTCTTTTTCAAGAAGAGTCTCCAGCACGCTTTCTGGGTGTTTGATAAGATATGCCTAAACGAGACCTAGAGCAACTGTAGAGTGTTGTCAAACAGAGCTTTGAATATGGGCGGAGAAAGAAAACATGTGGAGCCGAGCAGTTTCCAGGAGCACAGAAAGAATTCCAAAGCATGGGAAAGAATTGAAAAGGGAGGCTTAGTCCCGTATATGGAAAAGCTCCATGGTACGGATGAGGGGATGCTGGACTATTTTGTTAAAAACTGGAAAAATGGTGAGATTGTGTTGTTTGCCAGGAATGTTAAGTTGAATGAGGAATTAATCGGTGAGATAACTGGTCTTTTGACTGAGGGTGTGAAATTCTATCGGAACTGACGATTCTCTGATGAAGCGGTCATTAAATTTCCAAAAAAAGACAAGGAGAAAGCTAAGATGGTTATGGCTGCCAATAGCTACTTTGATGTCCAGTCCATCAAATCTATCTAGAGGAAAGTTCTAAGAGTTATTATGGAATATATCATGGTTGACGGACGCTTCACCAGAGTTTATGGTTACCACTTTTCCATTCTGAACCACTTCCGTCACAAGGCTTTTTTCTCTCTGCCTTTTTACTTATTCTCTTCTTTGAAGAATTTCCTTGATGAAGTTGAAAGAAACCCTAGGAGGACTGCTATTATTCACCCTGGTCTTGTTAGGCTCATTTTTGAGCATTTTCAAAATTTACCTGCTTTTCCTAAAACTGTTGAAATTGAAGATTTGGGTGATGAGGAGACAGAAAGTAGTAGGGAGATCGACCCCCGAGTCCCCCTGCTTGTGTTCCTGTTGGTCCTGATACCACTGCTCCCCAGTCCCCGTCTTGTCGAAAAACCCTTAAGGAGTTTGCCCCGCTGTCATGTCCTAAATTGTAGCCTCTGCATAAGTGCCCTAGTCCGGGTTTTGCCTCACCACCCTGTTTTAATCCCTAGCCATCTCCTGGTTGCCCTACTTCGGGTTTTTCCCTTGGTTTTAAAGGTACCCCTGTTACGAAACTTGTTTCGTATTCTGGGAATTCAATGGAAATCCTCTCTGATAAGCCCATGGTCAGTAAGGAATCGGCCCCTAGTGCCCCGACATCTGGAAGATTTGGGAATGGACCTTATGATTCCCCTATTCAGGATGAAATTAACTCGGCCCTGAATAAGCTCAAGCCTGAGGACATGGTGAGTATGGCAGAAAAAAGTATGGATGGCCTTTTCACTGTTCTCAAGTGGACCCAGAAGGAAGTCTATGATTTGAAAGGCCGTAATACTGATCTCAGCAATAGGATCATGGATTTGGAGCAGAAGATTAGCTAGAGTCGTAGAGAGAATGAAAGATAGGAAACTCCCTTACCAAGGAAAAGACAGCAATCACAGGAGGAAAGATTGACTAGTATCGAGTGCAGTATGTCCAAGATTGGCCAAAACATTAGGGCCATTGTAGCGAACAATCACAAAATTGCTAGGCATAACACCATTATCATCAATGCTATGGTGGAAAAGCTTGAAAAAAACCAAAAGGGTTCGCTGGTCGTGGATTTGGTTGCAGATAGGGGAGGCAGTAGATTAGCTGGTGAAGGGATTTCGACTCGTACCTGAGCTAACATTAAGAGGAAGACCCCGACTTCATCACATACGGCTCAAATTCTCAAGCAGGGGTTACAAGATATGAAGGATGTTGAAAAGGAGGCTGAGGAGTTACTGAACACCTTGGAGTAGCGTGGTGGTGTGTTGCTGGTTTTTTGGGCGGTCCTTTTTTGGGCCCTGTTGTCTCTTTGTGCTGTCATTTCCTTTTTTGGGACAACCATTTGCTTGTTTGTACTTTTTCTGTTATATTTTGTTGTTTAAACTCTGTGGTTTTAGGTCCCTGTAAAACCTATTTTTTCCTTTTCAAAAATAAATTAAGTGATATTAAAGATGAAAATGAATTTGAACATGGAAAAAAATTGATAGAAACAAAAACAAGAATGAAAAGAAAGATACCATGAAAGTTGGAGATATTGAATTAGAGCACACAATTAGGGCTATGATTGAAAAAGATAGGAAGGAAAAGTTAGATCATGACAAAGGGGTTATAGTTAAATAGACTTTTTTTAACAAAATCCCAAAGAAAGGGGTATAAGTGAGCATGTTGCAAGGGTTGTAGATAGTGATAAAGAAATAGGACTATGTGGCACTTCAAATTAACATAACTCAAAGATAGATAAACCAATAGATATCCTAAATAATTTAGTAGAAAACGTCGAAGAATATGCCACCTTTTAGAAAGCATGTGAAGATGGTTGTAGTAGCTTCAAGGCTCCAATACTTCTAACATTAAATTGAACATCACACCTTGAACCTAAATTGCATAATCTTTATATGAGCATTTATGAAAATTGAAGAAATTTATGAACCCCATGGAAAATTTAGAATTCCTGAGATTCGATGTGGCACATCTAGATCAATTATTTACCAAAAGTGAGATAAATTTAAGAGAAAAAGGATAACATCAATAAGAACAAAAAGAAAGTAATAGTATGTTCAATTTGGCTAATAATTCAATTAGAATAAGGCAAGAAGATTGAAAAAAATCATTATCTAATTAGGTATCTTTAGCTAATGGAAAAATAAATCCTAAAGAAAAATTCCACTTTAACGAATGGTAACCCCTAGACCAAGAGTCATAACCCATGCCATATAAGTCAAGAAGTATTTTAACATCAAGAAAAAAAAAAATGAGACAATAGAATCCCAATACCAACAACTTATAGGAGATAGTGTCACAATATTATGAGTGAATAATTTGACATACAATTATCCAAAGATAATTGAAGGAATAGGAGAATATTGTAATAGAAATTGTGAAGAAAAGGATAAATCACCAAAGAATGCCACAATTAAACATTAAAAAAGTGATAAAGAGGCTCAATCCAACATGAACTCACCAATCAAATTCCTAATCTTTGGCACAGACACAACATAGACAACATATGATATCTTTGTTCTAGAATCACTATGAAAAATAAAAGGTACCACTAGATACAAGAAAAACTATTTGATTTTGTAGGAACATTAAGAAATGATGCATTAAACTAGTCTAGAAGGACATTCCCTCAATGTGGAAAATAATGATTACAAATTAAAATTGAGTTTCTATCAAACTTTGAGTTACTGGAAATTCCTATTAAGAGTGTAAGAAAAATGAGGTTTATGGTACAAGAAGAAGTTGAATCTATAATAAACTATGATAAAATATTTAAAGATGTATCTAGGAAATTAGAAGAATCTCCAAATAAAAACCAATGCATTAAATGGTTCATCTAGATTAACACCAAAAATAGTATCATTAGATGGAAGGATATTCAGTATGTGCTTAGAAGTAGTGATATTACCCTATCATGTAGAATCTCAAACATGGAGAAAGAAAGATAAAACTATAATAGAAAATAGAGAAATAGAAAAAATAAAACTTGGAGAAAGAAAGATAAAACTATAATAGAAAATAGAGAAATAGAAAAAATAAAACTTGAATTAGAATAAGTAAAAATTAAATAATAAATCTTGGCTAAAAAAGAAACAATCCAAAAAAAAATGATGTCTAGGGAAGGACACATAAAAAATGAATGTTTGACCCTAAATAAAGTTTAAAAGAAAGAACTACCACACATAGGCTACTACACCAAAAAGTAGCTCCAAGAAAACATAAATAATTTATCATTGCATATGGAAAGAATGGGATGACTACGGAAAAAATTACTATCCATCACTAATATTAAAGTTTATAGGAGAAGAATAATAGCATTAATCATAGTGTAATTATTATTGCAACAATAAAATAAATAATAGACCATGCGATTTGTCATATGTGAAAGGTCTAACTATAACATTTTTTATGTCCAAAATCGATATAGAATATTGAAAGCTATAAAATTAATGGAATAGTAACACTAAAGAATAAACCACCTAAAACAAAATATTGTACCCACATACTTACTCAAATGAAGATAGAGCTTATTATAAAAGTTATAGAGGTGGAAGAGGAAGAGGTAGGAGTAGAAGAAGAGAAGAGGTCAACTACTACAAATACAGTGAATAAGGGAAATATGCAAATAAATATATGGAAGAGAAGAAGAAAGAATATGGATTATATAGAAATCTAAAAAAATACGTATATTTAAATATGAGAGAGAACAAGAATACTTCGAAAATACTCCAATGCACTCAAAAAATGATGAGATATCTTGTCCTAATGCAACTAGAGGAGAAAAATTAATGTTAAAGGTACCTAAGAATCCACCACAAGGGGAAAGAAGTAGCTGAAAAGAAGAAATTAAACCACAAAAATATAAGAATCCCTAGACTTTAAATGGAGAAAAAGCTCTATAGAAGGAATAATAGTAGAAAAATGAAAAATTAAGATAAAGAACCTTGTCAAAATATAAAGGAAAAAACATTCTTGTGATAATCACAAGATGGGGCAAAGATATCACTAAAGAAAGAAAAAAAAATAAAAAATTAGACTATAAAGAAGAGGAAGAATAATTTTTCTCCACTAAATATAATGATGAGACATAGTCAAGAAAGCTAGACAAATATAATTCACAAACAAGAAAAAGAACAATACTGTGAGGCCTAATTTTTAGAAAAAGAAGGAAATTAAAACAACTAGCCTCTTTTATATAATAAAAAATTCCTAATAGAGAAAATTATATAATTTAATAAAATATTGGAATAAAAAAACATTTTCATATATTAGAAAAATGGCTAAAAACACAAAATAATGGAAATCTAAATCATTGATGATAAATACACATAAACCATAGGAAAACCAAATAAGTGATCTGATTGATTTAGGCATACCTTGAAAAACCTCATTTAACTTTAATTACAATGGTTTTTGAATTCTAATGGCATCATAGACTAAAGAAAAGAATAATTTTCCTCTGTAGACAATGGTAAGATAGTTCATAGACTCTTGGATATAACCATGCATAACACATATATAGAAGAAATGGTGCAAGAAGCATATGAAGATGAATATGAAATGCTCTAATCACAAGAATAAAAATATAAACAAGAGTCGGTTGAGGAACCAAAATTTGAAGGAAAAGTATGCATTGATAATAGTAATGAAAGTGCAAATAGTGTCAACACTTGGTTAATATAAAAACTAGAATTACAATCCATGATGATACTCTTGGGGAGAGTGACCCACCATGTATTGAACTTGGTGAGTCTCCTTGTACCACACTTGTTGTAGTTCCTTTAGCATATTGTTCTCCTACCATTTATGATGAGAAATATTGGGATGCAGACAATATTCTTTAGATCAAATCGCATGTGTAGTACCTCTTATCTATCTTGATGTATTTTTTTTCAAGTAATGAGATCTTGCATGACATGATGTTTGGCATGTATTAGGTTTTATTAGTTTTATTTGGATGGCCCTTGTTGTTCTTATTGACACAAGGATACAATGAAAGTGAATCTATTGTGGAATTAATGCATTTATACCTCCATTCATCTTTAAGTTGTGAACATCATTGACTTTTTATTTCCTTTTGGGAATGATGCAAGGTGTTGAGAAATTTAGGTCTCTTCCATGTTGACCCAAAATATTTTTTTCTTCATATGTCATTCCTTCATTATGTTTGTAGTTCCACAAGTATTTGGGGAATGATGTTGATTTCGAGCATGATCATATCATATATTACCCCTGGTTTATACTAACCCTAGATCAATGGATCCCTCAGGTGTTATTTGTATTTTTTTGGTTATGTGGCTTTATCTTGGGGGAAATCCCTTGTCATGAGTCAAATTTATTGGAGAAATATAATTTGGCATAGGCTTTTCCAATAATCTCTCATGAAATTTCCTATGGTATATGTTGTTTTATCATAACTTAATGTAAACTTAGATCACATTGGTGTTAGCAATTACTTCAAAGTGGGTTTATACATTGCATTATATGCTTCACTTTGTTCAAAATTGTTGAAATTTATGATGTATGTTTTGAATATTGATCATTTTGTAATGCTTATCAGAATATTGGAACTATAATTCTTGGTATAGATGACATGAGAATGAACCTAGTGAATATTGGACTTCACTAGCCCTTGTGTATTTTTTATTTTCTACTATTGTAAAAACTCACCTAGAGAATATCAAACTTCACTAGCTTATGTTGTTTCTTATCAAAGCTCACCTAGTGAATATTGGACTTCACTAGCTTGCGATTCTTTTATTCATGGGTCACCTAGAAAATATCGAACTTCACTAGCCTATGATTCATGAACACCTTGGGTATAGATCCTATTAAGAATTCTATGGAGCTTCCTAATTAGTGATTGTCATACCAAATTTTGCATGTTTTCATTGTGTTTGTATTATTTTTGCAATGTTCTTGCATCACACAATTTTTGCATTGTGTTAGTTTTGTGTCTTTATTTTATATGCTTCATGTTTTTAATGATGTAATAACCCTCCTAGTTGCTAGTCGGACTCATTAGTTTATGCTTTGATTTGATACATTGATACTATGATGGTACTGTTTTGTGTGATTGGTTAGTTAGACATTTGATGATGCTGTTACTCCTTTTGTGGACATGATTATTTCATATGACATTGTGGTTGGTGATGTTAGTTGATTTTCATATTTATATTATGATGTAGTGAATTAATAGATTATGTCATGAGATGAATTGTTAGTTTAGAAATGTTATTTTATCAATCATATTATAATTGTTAGGATAGATGTGATGAAGGACAGTGTAGCATCACTCATTGCGAGTGCTTGTTACGCTGCGATTCCTTCTCACAATACAATGCTTTGATTATATATATATGCACATGTACACGACTTCGTTTGTATGCAGGAATTACAGGTACATAGTCTCGATTCCACCTGCTTCGGCAGGACAGGGCGAGCACAAATAACCCAATGGTATCAAGTTGAAATAGAGGTGACAATGAAGTTATCCCGTTCCATGATGTCAGACCGTCTTGTTGGAATGGTATTGTATGTTTTGTAGTTGTCATTATTTTGGTTGTGGTTGTGTTATGTCGTATATAATTAATGTTGGTATTTTATATGTTGTGGTGTATTTGATTTAAAATTTGTTGATTAAAATATTAGATTAAATTGTATTTAAATATTTAAATGTTTATTTATTTGAAAAGTCATGTATTTTATTAAATGTTAATTAAATATTAAATTGCGTATTGTTAATGTAAATAAATTACCGGGTTGAAGATAATAATAAAAATAAATAAATAAATTTAAATTTTGTGCATGAGCAAGTAAGGCTGGCAAAATGGAGTTTAAAAAAAGAAAAGAAAATAAGGACAAATGGAAAATCATGTGTGGGCAGCAAATGCAATGCTGATAATAGAAAATGTTGGTTGGGTTGCATGGAGGAGAGGAAAATATAGAGAGGTTTTGAAAAGGGAAGGGGGATTCTTCTTTTGGCGAGAAAATTGTTTTAGTATTCTGGATTTTTATTTTTTTTGGAAAAAAAGGGGAGATTGTGCTGGTTAAGTTTTGGGGTGGAGAATCTATCAAGAAAAACAAAAAGAAGAAGAAGAAGAAGCTGGAAAGAAAGTACTGAGGAAAGCTATTCAAAGGGCTAGTTGGAGCAAGAACTTCATCATATTTCCAACAAGTTGGAGTCCAGGTTCCAAAAAAATCCCTTTTTCTTTATTGTTTAAAATTTCAATAAAAATCATATTGTTTTGGGTAAAGAAAATAATCTGGGTTTTCAAATAAATTAAGAAAAATTTAGGTTTTCAAGTAAATATGGAAAAATTTGGGTTTTCGAATATAATAGGAAAAATATGGGTTTCAAGTAAATTTGGAAAAATCTGGGTTTTCAAACAAATTAGGAAAAATCTGGGTTTTCAAGTACTTAGGGAAAAATCTGAGTTTTCAAATAATTTGGGGAAAAATCTGGGTTATCAATTAATTTGAGAAAAATCTGGGTTATCAAAAAATTTGGGGAAAATCTGTTGTTTTGAAAGGATGGGGAAAAATCTGTTGTTTTTCGTAAAACTCTGTTATTTTGAATGTCCTGAGTTTTTTCTTTAAAATCATGAGAAAAAAAAAATCTGCTCTTTCTTTGAAGCTATTAAATCACCATAGTTAAACTGATTCTTAAGGTTTTAGGATTTAATATAATATCCCTCTCTGTTGCAAAATAAAATAAAATATATATTACAGATTATTGAGAGCAAATAGTATTTAATAAAAAACTAGGTTTATCTCTGTATTTTTGTTGAGGAAATTTTATTCCTTTTTTGAAAAAATTTAATTTATTCAACGCCTGTTTATTGATAGATACATAATTATATATATATATATATTTATATGAAATTTGTCTGAGGTTATATTCTGGACACTGTAATTTTTAAATTTATTTTAGAGCCGAACTGCGTCGGCGTCCGTGCTCATTAAGGATGGAATGGATGTTTAATACGAAATGAAAATGTTATTAAAAAAAAATATATAAAAAAAATATTTTAAAGAAAAAGAAAAATTTGTAAGGGTTGGGAGGGACGGACTGCCGCCCCCCCCGTACCCTGGTGTGGGGTATAACTGCCGCACAGCAGTCCCCAGGACTGCTGTGTGCAGTCCCTGCAGGGACTACCGTGGGCAGTCCTTGCAAGGACTGCGACGCAGTATGGCGTAGGGGTTAGTTTTTTTTTTATATTTATTTATTTTAATTTAAATTTAAATTACTAAAAATTGAAACATTTATATAATCTGTTTTATTTATTCATTTTTAGTTTAAATTTAATTTAAGAAAATTGATATATATATATATATGTGTGTGTGTGTGTGTGTGTGTGTGTGTGTGTGTGTGTGTGTATGTATGTTATTTTTATATATATAAAAATATATGATAAATTATACTATATTTTTTTTACATATGCAATGAATAGATTGTAAAATTAAACGGTTTCTTTTAATAGAAATGTAAATTGTCTTTGAAAATAAAATGTTAATAATTTTATTATAATAGAAATTTAATGTATTATTTACATATATCAATTGTTCCTTGCTTTTTACGAATTTAATAATTGATCTTGAGAAAATTGTAGTGCTTCATTTCTTAACTGCTTTGAGTAAAGTTGATATGGTGTTTTGAGATCATCAAATTATGTGTAGATGCATTTTGTTATTGTGTTGGCTTTAATGTCGATGTGGGAACCCAGTTGTTGATTTGAAACCTTGTTCCAGAGGCTTGTTTATTTTTGAATGTTATTCTCATTTTGAATTTCTTCTTTGGAGTTGAAAACTTATGGTTCATATTTGGAAGGGTTGAACGGTTGTTAAGACTTTTTGGTTCTGAGTTGTTGCGAGAGGGTTAATGCCTCGCATGTTCTTGTTTTAGTGTCATACTTATTTGTTGAGGTTCAACCCTTGTCTTGTTTCAATTTTCTGTTAGGGGTCTTAGGGAGAGTGGCTCTTCGTGGGGGCCGGTGCCTCGGTTAAGAGGAAGTGCATAGGAGAACCCACGTAAGAGTAGTTAAACAAGTGATAACCTAAAAATAGAATTAGGGGGATGGGTAGTAAAACACTCAAGATAATAAAAATTGGATTCCCCGTCTATGCATTAGGGCTATCATAGACTAATGATAGATTGAGAAGGCCGTGGTCGGCAAAATCATAATCTCATCTTCATGAGAGGTTATTGACTCTGCATGAGCTACCCTATGGTGCCGGCGTCTCAAGTAGGAGGAAGAGCCAGGAGATCCATAGATGGGTGCCGACGCCTCATGTTGGAGGAAGAGCCAGGAGATCCCATGAGAGCTATGCGATGACACTCTCCACTAGACTTCCTGTTTGCCTTGTTGCTCTTTTTGCCTCTGGAAATGTTTTTTGGATTTTGGATGTTGTATCAGTTTCCTTAGCTTTGTACTCCTATTGTTGATTCAGATTTTGTGAAAGTGATTATGAGTATACTTTGGTGACTTGTTATTGTCATTGCTTGATTTAATTGTATTCTCTGAGTTTGTATTTGAGTTTGTACCTTGTTGTCATGGAGTCGGTTTGACAATCATGGTCGAGTTATCTTCATTGTCACCTTTGAGCACAGGGGGTGAGTTATCTATAATTCACATGGTTGGGTGGAACGTGCTCCGCACCCGTTGGGTTCCCCATCAGCATCCTTTGTTCGCAGCATTTCCGCAGTTGGAGTTGTACCATTGCTCATTTTGTTATTCAAAATTTATTATAATTTGTACCATCCCACTTGTTTGGGAAATTTATTGTAATTCTTATATCAAAAGATTGTAATGTAACATTATAACAATGATGTAATAGTTAGGATTCTATGTAATTTTATTTGATGAGATTCATATGATTGCATTATGTGGTATCTTAATATACTTGCTCTTGGTTCTTGGATGTACAATTATTCATGGTTATTATTTTATAATTGGTTACATGGTTTATCATTAGCTTTTATTTCTGTTTTGTGGTTGCAATGTAACCCCGCATGCCCCAGAGAACTAAGTGTGATAATGTAATGTAATATGATTATGTGATTATGACTAATGTATTGTATGTTTAACTTAATTATTTAAAAAAAAATCATTTTCTTTTGTGTGTTCTCTGGGGTTTGTACGACGGGCGTTACAACTTGGTATCAGAGCCAGGTTTGCAAACACTGGGGTCTCTGGGTAGTTAGGTCCATTAAGCAACCTCACGTTTGAACTCTGGAGCTTATTTGTACCTTTATCTTGTTGTGCAGAAATATGCCTCGAGGTAGAGGACGTGGCCGAGCAAGAGGCCATGGTGCTGGTCGTGGAGCAAGTCAGCAAAGTCCCTTAGTTCCCATTTCTCATGGTTCTAAGCATGAGGAACAGCCAAGTCCTCACAATAATCCATCAGGTGGTCAAAACCCAAGACAACCTAGATTAGACGGTTCATTACAGCATATTCTTGGAGAAATTTTGGCTCGTTTGGGACCCAGGCCAGAGGAGGAGCCATGGATTGAAAGAGAAAGAGAAAGGTCACCGAGGCAGAGGGAAATAACTTCTGATCAGGATGCAGTCTTAGCAGGCCATATGAGGGATTTGTTGAGAGCTCACCCACCGACATTTGATGGTTCGGGAGGTGGACTAGAAGCCGAAACTTGGCTAATTGACTTAGATCGTTGCTTTGCCATGCACCCTTACGGTAGCAATACCAAGGCTCGGTGCGCGGTTATGCACTTGAGAGGCTTCACATCTACTTGGTCGCGCCTTGAGGAACAGAAATTGCACCTTGATATCAGTATGGTCACCTGGGAATTGTTCTTGGACAGGTTCAGGGCTCGTTTTCTCTCAGACCATTGGAGGTAGCGCAGGGCTGACGAGTTTCATGATCTCAAGTAGTTGTCTATGTCAGTGGAACAGTATGAGCGACGCTTCTATGAGTTGAAGCAGTATGCAGGGATTAGCCACGATGAAGGCATGTTGGTTCAGCACTTTTTTTTGGGGCCTTAATGCCCGCATCAGTGGTGGAGTGCGAGTCTTCAAGCCGAAGACGATGGAAATGGCAGTTGAGAAGGCTCGTTTGGTGGAGGAGAATTTGGCCATGGCCTTGGGTGGCCACATTGGAGTGCAGATTAGCAGTGCACCTACTCAGGGTTTTAGCACTCATGGGGGTCAGTCTCAGGGAGCAGGATCTTCTAGAAACAGGTTTCAACCCTCGAAAGGGGGTCATCAGCAGTAGTCAAGACAAAAGAACTTCCAATCTCCACAGAGTGACAATTCGTAGTTTCAAAAGGATCAGAACAGGAATAGAAACCAAGTTCGACAGGAACATTTTGCACAGCCTGCACCTAGTATCTAGTCAGCACCGAGTCGTGGGAGCTTTCAACAGTCAAATGCTCCATCAGGGGGCATAGCTTTTGGTAGGGGTACTGGGTGTTACTCTTGTGGGCAGCAGGGGCACATTGCCAGATTGTGTCCTCAGAAGAGCACTTCAGGTTTTAATCAAAGGCTAGCTGGATTTGAGCCAATAGTAGGTGATGTAGGGAGATCTCATCGTGTATTTTCTGCAGTGGATAATTGGTAGGCAGACCACCAGAGCACCGTCATTAAGACTTCAGGTGTGTTACATGATTCTAGCATTTCTATACTTTTTGATTCCGATGCATCTGATTCCTTTATATCTCCTTTAGTGGTTGAGCGATGTGGACTGGTGGCAACTAGTGAAGGTGAGAAATGGCAAGTTGAATTGGCTTCAGGGTCAAAGCTTGTTGTAGAGAAGCTTGTGCAGGAATGTAGCTTGAGTATAGGGGCTTTGTCAACTAAAGTAAATCTCAGAATCCTACCACTCAGCTCATATGATGTCGTCTTGGGCATGGACTGGTTGAGTGCACACCATGCTATAATTGATTGTCACCGTAAAGTGGTGCGGTGCTTTGATGATTTCAAAAAGGAGGTGGAAATCGTGGGTGTTCAAAAACCCATTTCTTTGCGAATGATCTCTGCCATGTAGCTCAAAAGGTACTTTCGACAGGGTTGTCAGCTCTTTGCTGTATCTTTGAGTGGATTGGAGTCAGAGGATAGTCAAGGGGTGTCATTGGAACAGTACCCTCTCCTTAAGGAGTTTTTTGATGTGTTTCCAGAAGAGATACCTGGTATGCCACCTAAGCGAGATATAGACTTCAGGATTGATCTGGTACCTAGAGCTGAGCCAATATCTCGAGCTCCATATCGGATGACAACGCAGGAACTTTAGGAACTCCATTTGCAGCTGGAAGAGTTGTTGGCTAAGGGCTTTATCCACCCAAGTGTTTCTCCTTGGGGAGTACCTATGATTTTGTGAAGAAGAAGGATGGTTCTCTTCGCTTGTGTATTGACTACAGGCAATTGAACAAGGTAACAGTGAAGAACCAATATCCATTACCCAGAATTGATGATCTTTTCAATCAGATAAAAGGGGCAAAGGTGTTCTCTAAGATTGATCTCAAATCGGGATATCATCAGTTGAGGATTGCTGATCCAGACATTCATAAAACAACATTTCGTACTTGATACAGACATTATGAGTTCACCGTGGTGCCATTCGGGTTGATGAATGCACCTTCAGTCTTTATGAGCCTAATGAATGGAGTGTTCCGAACATACTTGGATAGATTCATCCTTGTGTTTCTCGATGACATTCTAATTTATTCTAGGTCTATGGAGGAACATGAGGAACATCTAAGATAGGTGTTGCAGTGCTTAAGGAGTAATCAGTTGTTTGCTAATCTCAAGAAATGTGAATTCTATAAGACTGAAGTTTAGTATTTGGGCCATGTGATTTCTGGTGAGGGAAGTTCGGTTGATCCTACAAAGATCCAAGCTATTGTGGATTGGCCTGCACCCACAAACATCTCAGAAATTTGCAGCTTCATGGGACTTGCAGGATACTATAGGCGTTTTGTCCAAGGGTTTTCTAGGTTGGCTCATCCTATCACCTCCTTGCAGAGGAAGGGAAAGAAGTTTCTTTGGTCCGAACAATGTCAGTTGGCTTTCCAGACTTTGAAGGACAAGCTGACTAGTGCTCCAATCTTAGCAGTTCCAGATCCGTCAGGTGATTTTGTTGTGTGTACTGATGCTTCGTTGGAAGGCTTAGGGGCTGTGTTGATGCAGGAGGGGCGAGTGATTGCTTATGAATCACAAAAGCTTAAGGATCATGAACTTAATTACCCCACTCATGACTTGGAGTTAGCTGCAGTTGTGCATGCCTTAGTAAGGTGGTGACACTTTCTCCTTGATCATCAGTTCGAGTTGCATACAGATCATCGTAGTCTGCAGTACATCTTTACGCAGCCCAACCTAAATGCAAGGCAGAGAAGGTGGATGGAATTCTTGTGCGAATATGATTTTGAGGTAAAGTATATTCAGGGCAAAGAGAATGTGGTGGCTGATGCGTTGAGTAGACGCAAGCATGAGATTTCTGCTATGGCTCTTGAGGTTGATTTGAAAAGTCAGATCCTTGCAGCTCTTTCTTCAGATGATTGGTATCAAGCAGTGAAATCGGAGATTGAGTTGGGCAAAACATTGGAAGGCAAATTTTCTAGGTTACTCTATGGATTCTGATGGTGTTTTGCATTATGGAGGTCGAATGTATGTACCTCCTGCAAAGGGTCTTCGTACCCTAATCTTGACCGAAGCTCATAGATCTCCTTATTCGGCACACCCAGGAGTTAAGAAAATGTACGCTGATCTTTGCTCACTATATTTTTGGGCTGGGATGAAGCGTGACGTTGCTAATTTTGTGGCTAGGTGTCTAGAATGTCAGAGAGTTAAGGCCGAGCATCATCATCCGGCAGGTTTGTTGCAGCCTCATCTTGTTCCGGAGTGGAAGTGGGACATTATTTCTATGGATTTCATTGTCGGGTTGCCTATGTCTTCCAGGCGACATGACGCTATCATGGTCACTGTTGACAGGTTGACCAAGGTAGCCCATTTCTCTCCCATTCGATCTTCCTATATTGCTTCTGTGGTGGCTAGGGTGTTCATGGAAGATATTATTTGATTACATGGGATACCGCGTAGGATTATTTCTGATAGAGATCCGGTATTCACATCTACGTTATGGACATCCTTGCAGCGGTCTTTAGGGACTAAGTTGAATTTTAGTTCTGCCTACCATCCTGAGACAGATGGTCAGACTAAGAGAGTTAATCAGGTGCTTGAGGATATGCTTCACATGTATGTCATGGACCAACAATCTCGTTGGGAAGATTATCTGCATTTGGTTGAGTTTTCCTATAACAATGGTTATCATAGTTCGATTGGCATGGCTCCATTCTAGGCCTTATATGGTCATCCTTGTCATACCCCTTTGAGCTAGGATCGATTGGAGGACAGGGTTCTTCTTGGACCTGAGATGCTTCGTGATATGGAGCAGCAGGTAGCTCGCATCCAAGAGCATCTTGTAGCGGCTCAGGACAGGCAGAAGAAGTTTGCTGATGCATACAGAGTTGATCGAGTGTTTCTTTGAGTTCATCCTCGGAAGAGACCTATTCGTTATGGAAAGGGTTCTAAGCTTGCACCCCATTTTGTGGGTCCGTTCGAGGTGTTAGAGCGTATTGGTCCTATTTCCTACCGCTTGGCCTTGCCACCCAGTCTATCGCGGATTCACGGTGTGTTTCATATTTCTGTTCTTAGGCCTTATTTTCTTGATGTTACTCATGTACTTGATTGGAATGCTCTATAGGTCGAGGACGGGTAGCTAGCTCTAGAGCCCGTGGCCGTGGTGTAGCACAGGAGACTTGTTCTCAGAGGCAGGGATATTGAGCAGGTGAGGGTCTAGTGGGACCCCAATGATGAGACTTCAGCGACATGGGAGGATGCTTCCCGTATCAGAGAATCCTACCCTTACTTGTTTTCTGGCTTACAGGAGTAAGCCGGATTTAAGGGGGGGAGGATGTAATAACCCTCCTAGTTGCTAGTTGGACTCATTAGTTTATGCTTTGATTTGATAAATTGATACTATGATGGTACTGTTTTGTGTGATTGGTTAGTTAGACATTTGATGATGCTGTTACTCCTTTTGTGGACATGATTATTTCATATGACATTGTGGTTGGTGATGTTAGTTGATTTTCATATTTATATTATGATGTAGTGAATTAATAGATTATTTCATGAGATGAATTGTTAGTTTAGAAATGTTATTTTATCGATCATATTATAATTGTTAGGATAGATGTGATGAAGGACAGTGTAGCATCACTCATTGCGAGTGCTTTGTTACGCTGCGATTCCTTCTCACAATACAATGCTTTGATTTTATATATATGCACATGTACACGACTTCGTTTGTATGCAGGAATTGCAGGTACATAGTCTCGATTCCACCTACTTCGGCAGGACAGGGCGAGCACAAATAACCCAACGGTGTAAAGTTGAAACAGAGGTGACAATGAAGTTATCCCATTCCATGATGTTAGACCGTCTTGTTGGAATGGTATTGTATGTTTTGTAGTTGTCATTATTTTGGTTGTGGTTGTGTTATGTCGTATATAATTAATGTTGGTATTTTATATGTTGTGGTGTATTTGATTTAAAATTTGTTGATTAAAATATTAGATTAAATTGTATTTAAATATTTAAATGTATTTATTTGAAAAGTCATGTATTTTATTAAATGTTAATTAAATATTAAATTGCGTATTGTTAATGTAAATAAATTACCGGGTTGAAGATAATAATAAAAATAAATAAATAAATTTAAATTTTGTGCATGAGAAAGTAAGGCTGGCAAAATGGAGTTTAAAAAAAGAAAAGAAAATAAGGACAAATGGGAAATCATGTGTGGGCAGCAAATGCAATGCTGATAATAGAAAATGTTGGTTGGGTTGCATGGAGGAGAGGAAAATATAGAGAGGTTTTGAAAAGGGAAGGGGGATTATTCTTTTGGCGAGAAAATTGTTTTAGTATTCTGGATTTTTATTTTTTTTGGAAAAAAAGGGGAGATTGTGCTGGTTAAGTTTTGGGGTGGAGAATCTATCAAGAAAAACAAAAAGAAGAAGAAGAAGAAGCTGGAAAGAAAGTACTAAGGAAAGCTATTCAAAGGGCTAGTTGGAGCAAGAACTTCATCATATTTCCAACAAGTTGGAGTCCAGGTTCCAAAAAAATCCCTTTTTCTTTATTGTTTAAAATTTCAATAAAAATCATATTGTTTTGGGTAAAGAAAATAATCTGGGTTTTCAAATAAATTAAGAAAAATTTAGGTTTTCAAGTAAATATGGAAAAATTTGGGTTTTCGAATATAATAGGAAAAATATGGGTTTCAAGTAAATTTGGAAAAATCTGGGTTTTCAAACAAATTAGGAAAAATCTGGGTTTTCAAGTACTTAGGGAAAAATCTGAGTTTTCAAATAATTTGGGGAAAAATCTGGGTTATCAATTAATTTGAGAAAAATCTGGGTTATCAAAAAATTTGGGGAAAATCTGTTGTTTTGAAAGGATGGGGAAAAATCTGTTGTTTTTCGTAAAACTCTGTTATTTTGAATGTCCTGAGTTTTTTCTTTAAAATCATGAGAAAAAAAAAAAATCTGCTCTTTCTTTGAAGCTATTAAATCAGCATAGTTAAACTGATTCTTAAGGTTTTAGGATTTAATATAATATCCCTCTCTATTGCAGAAAATAAATAAATATATATTACAGATTATTGAGAGCAAATAGTATTTAATAAAAAACTAGGTTTATCTCTGTATTTTTGTTGAGGAAATTTTATTCCTTTTTTGAAAAAATTTAATTTATTCAACGCCTGTTTATTGATAGATACATAATTATATATATATATATATTTTATATGAAATTTGTCTGAGGTTATATTCTGGACACTGTAATTTTTAAATTTATTTTAGAGCTGAACTGCATCGGCGTCCGTGCTCATTAAGGACAGAATGGATGTTTAATACGAAATGAAAATCTTATTAAATATATATATATATATAAAATATTTTAAAGAAAAAGAAAAATTTGTAAGGGTTGGGAGGGACAGACTGGCCACCTCCCCGTACCCTGGTGTGGGGTATAACTGCCGCACAACAGTCCTAAAGACTGCTGTGCGCAGTCCCTGTAGGGACTGCCGTGGGCAGTCCTTGCAAGGACTGCAACGGCAGTATGGCGTAGGGGTTAGTTTTCTTTTTTATATTTATTTATTTTAATTTAAATTTAAATTACTAAAAATTGAAACATTTATATAATTTGTTTTATTTATTCATTTTTAGTTTAAATTTAATTTAAGAAAATTGATATATATATATGTGTGTGTGTGTGTGTGTGTGTATGTATGTTATTTATATATATATATATAAATATATGATAAATTATACTGCATTTTTTTTACATATGCAATGAATAGATTGTAAAATTAAACGGTTTCTTTTAATAGAAATATAAATTGTCTTTGAAAATAAAATGTTAATAATTTTATTATAATAGAAATTTAATGTATTATTTACATATATCAATTGTTCCTTGCTTTTTACGAATTTAATAATTGATCTTGAGAAAATTGTAGTGCTTCATTTCTTAACTGCTTTGAGTAAAGTTGATATGGTGTTTTGAGATCATCAAATTATGTGTAGATGCATTTTGTTATTGTGTTGGCTTTAATGTCGATGTGGGAACCCAGTTGTTGATTTGAAACCTTGTTCCAGAGGCTTGTTTATTTTTGAATGTTATTCTCATTTTGAATTTCTTCTTTGGAGTTGAAAACTTATGGTTCATATTTGGAAGGGTTGAACGGTTGTTAAGACTTTTTGGTTCTGAGTTGTTGCGAGAGGGTTAATGCCTCGCATGTTCTTGTTTTAGTGTCATGCTTATTTGTTGAGGTTCAACCCTTGTCTTGTTTCAATTTTCTGTTAGGGGTCTTAGGGAGAGTGGCTCTTCGTGGGGGCCGGCGCTCGGTTAAGAGGAAGTGCACAGGAGAACCCACGTAAGAGTAGTTAAACAAGTGATAACCTAAAAATAGAATTAGGGGGATGGGTAGTAAAACACTCAAGATAATAAAAATTGGATTCCTCGTCTATGCATTAGGGCTATCATAGACTAATGATAGATTGAGAAGGCCGTGGTCGCAAAGTCATAATCTCGTCTTCATGAGAGGTTATTGACTCCGCATGAGCTACCCTATGGTGCCGGCGTCTCAAGTAGGAGGAAGAGCCAGGAGATCCATAGATGGGTGCCGACGCCTCATGTTGGAGGAAGAGCCAGGAGATCCCATGAGAGCTATGCGATGACACTCTCCACTAGACTTCTTGTTTGCCTTGTTGCTCTTTCTGCCTCTGGAAATGTATTTTGGATTTTGGATGTAGTATCAGTTTCCTTAGCTTTGTACTCCTATTGTTGATTCAGATTTTGTGAAAGTGATTATGAGTATTCTTTGGTGACTTGTTATTGTCATTGCTTGATTTAATTGTATTCTCTGAGTTTGTATTTGAGTTTGTACCTTGTTGTCATGGAGTCGGTTTGACAATCATGGTCGAGTTATCTTCATTGTCACCTCTGAGCACGGGGGGTGAGTTATCTATAATTCACATGGTTGGGTGGAACGTGCTTCGCACCCGTTGGGTTCCCCATCAGCATCCTTTGTTCGTAGCATTTTCGCAGTTGGAGTTGTACCAATGCTCATTTTGTTATTTAAAATTCATTGTAATTTGTACCATCCCACTTGTTTGGGAAATTCATTGTAATTCTTATATCAAAAGATTGTAATGTAACATTATAACAATGATGTAATAGTTAGGATTCTATGTAATTTTATTTGATGAGATTCATATGATTGCATTATGTGGTATCTTAATATACTTGCTCTTGGTTCTTGGATGTACAATTATTCATGGTTATTATTTTATAATTGGTTACATGGTTTATCATTAGCTTTTATTTCCATTTTGTGGTTGCAATGTAACCCCGCATGCCCCAGAGAACTAAGTGTGATAATGTAATGTAATATGATTATGTGATTATGACTAATGTATTGTATGTTTAACTTAATTATTTAAAAAAAAAAATTATTTGCTTTTGTGTGTTCTCTGGGGTTTGCACGACAGGCGTTACAAATGATGCATTACACCTTATGTGTGTGTTTTCCTTTGTCCTTACATTGTTGTCCCATAGGATTTTGAGCTTGGGAACTAGCACATCCCCTAGATTCGATGTTGTGTTATCTCTTCAATGTTTGGATAAATAAACCCTTGTTGGCTTATCCTTACTTTGGTTTGAGCATGATTGTAATTTCATGCTCTCACTAAAGTGGGGGCCAAATACAACATCATAAATTGTCACCCTTTAAAATTTCACACTAGGTTTAGATCCCTCTTATGTGCTTTCACCTAGTTGTGCTTTTAATTTTCCTATTTTATAATATTATTTAGAAAAGTAGAGTTAAATTATAAACAAATATTTAATATTTATTAACCAATGCTTAAGGCCCCAAAATAGGCCTAGAATAGGGTGCTAATATCCATTTCCAACCTATTTTGACCCCAATTCAAATATGTAAATAATTGCATATAAATACATGTCTTTTTCATCATTTGAAAGTCTGGGGATTTTGAGAGGTAAACTAGTTGAGAAATTGAGCATCCTAAAAGTAGTCAAGAAAAGAATTAGAAAAACTATTTTAGAATTATTTTAGTCAAGCATTATTTTAGCAATGCATCAAGCTATCATGTGAGTTTTTTAATGTTTCATATCCATTCATTTTATGAGTACTAACACTTGTAGGACTTTGAATCAAGTATCCAATTCTCCATGAAGGTGATGAGCACAATGACTTCAGTCCATCAAGGAATATAAATCTATACATAGTAAGTTGAAAAAATTATCAATTTGTCACTTTTTTATCATTTAATTTATGCCTAATTGAGGGTAAGCTCACTTTTACATCATCATAGCCATTGTGGAGGTAAAAATACCAAAATTGGGTTTGACTTAGGCAAGCCCTATATGGCACAAGCCTTTCCCTTTTTTCTTGTGTGTAGGTTACAAATCAAAAGTGAATTTTGAAAATGATTGAAGACCTAATTTCTCATTCAAGCATTTAACTCCTACAAGTCAAAAATTAGGGAAAGTGGAATTGATCAACAATAGACAAAGTTCTGGCACTAAGTCCAAAGGAGAGGAACCTACTAATAGAGGCCAACTAAGATCTAAAGTTTGATCTTGAGTGTTTGCACTTACAGTTCTTGGGTTCCAACACCCCTATCCTGTCATTTCAAGCTTAGATTTACATGTCAGGATTCTTTGTGTCTACACTCCACTCTTATGAACTTTGTTTCTAGTTTCTAGTTCTATTTTTTCTTGAAATCATAATAGTTTTCCATATTTGTACAATTAACCTAGGTGCATCTTTACATTGTCAGATTAATTCAATTAACAAAAAATTAATCAATATCAAATCATCTCCCCCCACATCAAAGGATTGAAACTTTTATCCCCTATTATGACTCTTCCAGTGAGGCTAATAGCCAAGTGGGTGTTGAGATCAATTTTAGTCTATTGCATTGTGATATAGGAAGAGGTGTGATTTAGACCTTAGATCTCATTTCCTACATCACACTAGGAATGCCCTCATAAGACCAAAAATGAAATATTTGGATAAGAATATAAAATATCATAATATTATTCTTGTTATTCAAAAGTGAGACATTTTCCATTCTAAATTATTTTTTAAGAAGAAAAAGGATACATAGAAACTTTAATAGTATATTCATTAACAAGCTTACTATAATCCTAAGGATCAAGATTTTTAAAATTATTATTAGTGTTCAAAAGAGACATTTTATCATTTAAAATCATGATAGGTTCACCAAAATACGATTGAGAATTAAAGAAATATGGAAATCTATGGTCATGATTTGATAAGTAGATAAACTTGAATATACATTGAGAAAATCAACTAGAGCTTCTTTAGAAGAAAATACATCTGGAGGGGGTATAGAATAATCTACGCTATCTAGAATAAGCTCAAGATGAATAAGAGGAAAAGATGAATCACCTAAAGAGATCATGTGTACACTCAACCAAGGTTTTTTGATTTAGATGTAGAAGGGTGATACCCAAGGCCCACATGGCCCACATTAGATTTATGTGGATTTTTCTCTAATCAAATCCAAATACCTTGCTCTATATGACCACACTAATTACTTTTCATATCTTGTTTTACATAGAATATTGAATCCATAACCATAACCTAAATATGACTCCTCAAAAGGAGGCTTAGAGTCATTTGAAAAATCAATATGAATTATATTTAAGAGAAATAATTATTATCAACATCACCTAAAGTAGATGAAATTTTATTTTCTATACAGGAAGTTGATGGAATTTTTGAAATATCAAAGTGACTTGGGTGAACTAACTTATATTGTCCAACAAATAAAGGAGTACATTCCAATGAGATCCAATCATCACCAAGACATGCATTATCATTAGAAACAAAAGGACTAGAAAAATAATCCTTCGAAAAAGGAGTTGAAGAGAGTGTTATACTTTTAGGGGTTAATGAAGGAATGGAATTCTTAATAGTAGAAGTATTTGAAGACCGGCTAGCTTTAACCAATTGACAATAGTAAGGGGCCTCAAGGTCATCCTTTATTATTATGACCTTATTATCATAAATAAATTTAAGAGATTGATGGAAGGTAGAGGGTACAACAACCATAACATGGATCCATGATCTACCTACAATAATTTTATGTGGTAAAGCACCTAGCATAAAATATACTAGGTGTTACCCCAATTTTGGTCATGAAAATTTAAAACTTCCCCTTTATTGTGAAATGCCATTGTTTTTAGTTTTTTATTAGGAATTCACCTTGTATAGTGCAGGTAAAAGAAAGATATTGAGGAAGGAAACTTATGTGCAAAATGTGTGACCAAATGGTGTATTGGTAGATTCTTTGTATAAGGCAGGATCAGGTCAGAGTGATGAATGCATTGCTATCATTAACAGTCTTGGTGAAATAGGTCAAAGACATAGTACAATTATAACAAATAATGGTGCTATACCAGCCAAAATTATGGTTAACACATCTCAAGTCAGAGCTCTATTGTGTTCCAACAACACCCTTCCTTCAAGGTCATCAGGCACTATTGATAGGAGATTAAAGAGTCCTTGAGATATACATGGGCCATCTTCATTTTTCAGTTAAAAATGAGAAAGGGTAGAAAGCTAGAATTGGGAGTTTGAATCACAGTTGTAAAAGCTCTAGGAAAATCAAAGAAAGTCCTTGAGTGCAAAAGATAATGCTGGGGATCTTTTTGACACAGAATGTCAAATTTACATGGGTTTGTCAATGAATGTGCGTTCAGCTATCATACTTTCAACTTGGCATTCATCGCAGTTGAACTATGATTTTTCATGGTGCAGAGCATTTGTAGATAATTAAACAGCACAGCTGCAATGACTAACAGTGAAGGCATAAAAGAAGAAAACCTATATAACCTTATATCAGATTGTCAGATTGTCGGTGATCTACAGAGTTTCTGGAGGCTAGAATCCAGTTCAAGCTCAAGACAATAACTTCACACCTCCAAACTTAAAAAATGTTATCTTCCAAGATGAACTCTTTAATAGCCTGTGGTAAGCTGGTGAAGATGGGACAAAACTATATAACTCAATAGAAGTTTTCTCCATGGTGATAAATGAACAAAAAATACCCGTTTGATACAAGAAGAGATTGAGGGGAAACACATTCCAAAGCCTTACAAGAGCCCGTTGAAGTGACTCAAAGAAGAAATACGACCCATGGAACAATTATTATCGTTGTTAAGTTCAAGTATATCCTAATTACCACATTACATATAAATCACCTCAAGATTCTTGCAAGAGAAATTATTCTAAGAGATGTAAACCGTTTTCATCATTATAAACAGGGACAACATTCTTGGAAAAAACAATGGTTAACCACACTATAATAATGTGCACTATATAGTGGTAATGAAAGGGCATCCATCAAAGCATAACAGCGGGAAATTTTATCAGATGTTGTAGTTACAAGTGCCCCGCCAGACATGCATGCAAAATGCAGAATCATAGACAAGGCAGTAGAACTCTTTGTGAAATGTTATTTATGGTTCTGTCATTCAAGGCAAATATCATTTTCCCTAAAAAAAAAGTTTCACAATGGGCATATCGTTCTTTACATGAACTCGAATCTGTATATGGTAATGATGAAAAAGGAGACTTGGAGCTTTTTCCTCCATTCAAATAATTGAATCCTCTTGTCCAAGCTTGTTCTAGTGGTGGGTTTTGTTTCATTGGATGATGTTTATTTCCAACTATAGAATGTTAACATTGTTGAACCTCCATACAAACATGCATATGGGATCTTGAGGAAATATCGCAATAATATGGCCATTTTGTATTTTGGAAGAGATCGGCATATCCAATAAGAAATGGCATTAATAAAGATGCAATGCCTGTGGCTCATATTAAATCTTGAGGGATCCTACACATTAAGATTATTTGCCTTGCTCAGACCTGTGCAATGAATGGAAATCACTGTAATGTCAGTATGGCATTGCTTAACAATGAAGATGAATTATCAAAGACATCAGACAAATTCACCGTCAGCAATTCATCACTGGAAAATTCACGGCAGGAAAATTCACCGCCATGACAAATTCACTAATATATTTCCAAAACTTTGAATTCTTTTTTGCAAATCAAATTATTCTTTTGCAAAAAAAATCAAAGTTTTGGAAATATATATTAAAAAATGTTAATGTGATTAATTTTCTACATGGTGGTGAATTTTCTTGAGGTGAATTATCATGGCAGTGAATTGTTCATGGTGAATTTGCCCACAATGAATTGCTGGTGGTGAATTTTCCTAGAACCATTACCAAGATAACACAGACTATTGATAACCGGCTCAACACAAATTAAGAAAAGGAATGACATAGATAAAAAGGATGCAGATAACATGGATAAAGCATTGTGCAATAAGAAAAAAATGGTGTCACATCTAGCAGAGGTGCAACCATAAAATTTAAGGAATAAGATATTGCTGGTCAATATTCAAATTCAACAGGGCATACACATTCAACAATGTTTTAAGACCAACACGTTAGCAAATTGAATGTGTAGATAGGGGAATGAAAGCCAATGCTGGGATGTTTGAAGGTCACCATATCTTAGTATGGGTGCGGCATGGAGGTGTTATGTCTGCGTGGCATTCAAATTAAATGGAAAAATCTGAAATTCACAATGGCATAAGAAATAGGAAATGTGCTTAGAGTGGAGTCAGTAAATTATGGAGAGATTCAGACATAAAAAAGGTTGTAACTTTAAAAGGGCACACTGAACGGGTAACAGATGTTGCTTATTCTCCTAGAAATAACCATTTAGCAACCATTATCTGCTGATCATATTACCATACTTCGGAATTGTTGGAAAATTTATTGTCCCTGAGCCTCTTTCCATTGCCATTCGGATATGAAGTTCCGGGTAAAAAGCACAAGGTGTATAGGCTGAAGAAGGCCCTTTATGGGCTGAAGCAAGCTCTACGGGCATGGTACAGGAAGATTGACTCATATTTGATGAGCAATGGCTTTAGCAAAATCGATGGTGAGCCCACTCTTTACATCAAGGCAACAAATGGTAAGATTTTGATTGTTGTTTTAAATGTTGATGATCTAGTTTTCACTGGGGATGATGATTTCCTCATTGCTGATTTTAAAGAGGCCATGAAAAGTGAGTTTGAAATGATAGATTTAGGTCTCTTGAGATATTTTCTAGGCATATAAGTAAACCAAATGGATGATGGTATATTTATCTCTCAAGAAAAATATGCAAACGAGATCTTGAAGAGATTTAGAATGCTTGAAAGCAAGTCTGCTCCAACACCAACAATCATAGGTCTAAAGTTGAGCAAGGAAGATTGTAACAACAATGTGGATTTGACCATGTTTAAAAGTTTGGTTGGAAGTTTAATGTATTTAACTGCAACTAGGCCTGATATAATGCACAGTGTGAGTTTTATTTCCAGATTTATAGAGACTCCAAGGGACACCCATTGGAAAGCGGGTAAAAGAATCCTCAGGTATGTGAATGTCACCAAAGGATATGGCATTTTGTACACATCAGCAAATGAGTTTGAGTTGGTTATACAAACACTAGTTGGACAAGAAGTTTGGATGATAGGAAGAGTACATCAGGCTATGTGTTTTATTTGGGTTCGGGAGTCATTTCATGGACTTCAAAGAAACAACCCATAGTTTCTCTATCTACAATAGAGGCTGAGTATATAGCAACGAATACAACAAAATGTCAAGCTATTTGGCTGAGAAGAATCTTGGTAGATTTGAGAAAAGTACAAGAAGATGGAACAACAATCTGTTGTGACAATGTTTCATCAATAGCTTTGACAAAAAATCATGTGTTTCATGGAAGAAGAAAACAAATTGAAATCAGGTATCATTTTATCAGAAATTGGTTGAGAATGGTGAAATTAAAATGGCATTTTGTAGGTCTCAGCAACAACTAGCAGACATATTCACCAAGCCTTTGAGCAAGGATAGTTTTGAGTGCCTAGGAAGCAATTAGGTGTTGTTGATTTGAATCAGGATTGATCCTATTCTGTCGGCTCAAGAAAAAGGGGGAGTGTTGGAAAATTTATTGTCCCTAAGCCTCTTCCCGTTGCTACCTATCTGTCAGGGGCATTTGTTGCCTATAGCTGAAAGATTGTTTTGGGGATTGTTTTCCCCACTTGCTCTTGACATTCAGCTGAAGACTGCAGAAGAATTAATGCTGGTAGGAATTTTTGAATTCCCAATTTACTATAGTAGGTGATTTCAAATTTGAGAGGGAATTTTTGAAAGACAAAATAAATGAAGGAAAATTATTCTATCAATTGGAAGGAGTTTCCTATGCAGCAGCAGTCTGTAGATAGAAGAGAATGTTTTTGTTCTTTGTGTGATTCAAAGAATTCCGTGTGATCTCCCAGAAGCTCCTAAACAAGAGCAACAGTTTATTTTGTGTTTGAGCAGTGATTGCTCCTGAAGAGATCTGCATAGCTCCCACTAGTGAGCTCCTAGCAGCTCCTAAAGTTTGTTGTTTGTGTGGTTGATTTGGTCATGAAGCTCCTAGAAGTTATTAGTCTATAGTTTGAATTTAGTTTCTAAGTTTTATATTTAAATCCTTCATGCATTTCCATTTCCAGCTTAGTTAATATAAAAAGGAAAATATTGCATGCCTAGATTTGTCTCCTATGTCTTTTGCTTCCATATTTTGATTTGTGTATTTCCATTTTGGCCGAAAAATAGAGTAGTAGCTCTGTGTTTTCTGTGCATTCAAAAATGATGACATGGGATTAGAGCCATACCCATTTCCTTGTGAGTTAGGGCATTTGTTTTTTCTGGGTATTAAGTTTTTTGTGCAGAAGACATGGCTAGAGATGAAGGAAAGAGTTGGCAGTAGCCACCGTCCTTTAATGGATAAAACTATGATGTTTGGGAAAAAAAGATGAAGAACATAATGGTCACCAATGATTTGTGGGAGTTTGTGGTCAGTGGGTTCAATGATGTAACTAACCTAGCAATATATGTTGTGCTCACAAACAACCAAAAGAACTAGCTGAAGGAGTTGAGGAGGAAAGATGCTAAGGCATTGAGTTTGATAGATGCAACCTTGATAGAGGCCATTTTTTCTAGAATAGCAGCAACTAAATATGCAAAGGAAGCTTGGTAAATCCTCTAGACAAACTACAGAGGGACTAATAAAGTTAGATTGGTGAAGCTCCAGATGCTTTGAAAAGAGTTTGGGACTCTTGAAATGAAGGAAAATGAGTTCATCTTAGTTTTTCATACAAGACTCTCATGTTTAATAAACCAGTTGAGAGTGAATGCTGAGATCATTGATGATCAAAGGATTGCGGAGAAAATTCTCAGGAGCTTACCCACAAAGTTTGATGCAGTGGTGATTTCCATTGAAGAGGCAAAGCATCTCACAATGTTGTCTGTTGACGAGCTGATGGGTTTTCTGCCAACCCATGAGTAGCACCTAAATAGGTCTGCTACTTCTTCTCAAGAGCAAGCTTTTAAAGCTCAGTCAAATGCAAGAGGCAAGGGGAGAGGTAGAAACAACTCCAAACATGGTAGAGGGAGATCTAGACATGGTAATGCTAGAGAAGAAAGCTTGGCATGAGAAAACAATCAAGAGGGAGTAAGCAACTCTTAGACCAACTCCCGAAGAGGCAAGAAGAACAATAGTTTGAATCAGAAGAATGACAAGAGCAATGTAGAATGCTACTATTGTCATAAATTTGATCATTATGCAAGTGAATGATGGACAAAGTAGTGTGATCAGTCAAAAGAAAATGCAAATGCGGATGATTCAAATGTGGCTAAAGGAAATCAATCCACTGCCTTCATCATGTGCAACATTGGTGAAGAAGGCATCCCTGAAGTCTAGTATTTGGACAACGCTTGCAACAACCACATGAGTGGTAATGAAAGTCTATTTTCTTCCATTAATAAAAATATAAAGTCTAAAATTAGAATGGGGAACAATGGATTAGTTCCAATTGTTGGAAAAGGATCTATTATGATCCGCACCAAGAAAGGTGAAAAGAAGGAGATATAGAATGTATTTCTTACTCCTAGGTTAAAGCACAACCTCATGAGTGTTGGGCAGCTGATCCAAAATTGATATAAAGTGATGATGGAGAAGGGTGAATGCATCATTTATGACAAGAATGAGAGGATGAAGGTGTTTGCAGAAGTTCAAATGACAAAGAACCAGATGTTTCCTTTGAATATTGAGACGTGTTTCTCATCTCAGTCCGCTATTGCACCTCTCATGAATGAAAAATGTACAATAGTAAAACAATTTGTCCTCAAGAGCACCATTCAATACCCCTCCAAGCTATGGCATCTCAAGTATGGACATTTAGGCTATGTTGGTTTGAGTCTTTTGTCCAAAAATAAAATGATAGATGGTTTGCCAAGAATAGTAGAGCCTAATGTTAAGTGTGAGGCTTGCATTTTAGGCAAGCAACATAAGCAACCCTTTCAATCGGGTAACTCTACAAGGGAAAAATCACCATTGGAGCTAGTGCATAAGGATTTGGTAGGCCCTATGCAAATAATTTCTATTGGTAAAAGCAATTTTTTATGACCTTTATTGATGATTACAGCCATAAGACATGGGTCTATTTTTTGCAACATAAATCTGAAGCTTTTGACAAGTTTTTGTTGTTTAAGGCCCAAGCTGAAAGAGAGAGTGGACATTTTATCAAGGTCCTAAGGTGAGATCAAGGAAGAGAGTATACCTCCAATTAGTTTGAAAATTTTTGCAAGAAAAATGGCGCCAAGAAGGAGCCAACAACTAGTTATACTCTGCAGCAAAATGGATTGGCAGAAAGAAAGAATAGGACCATCGCGGAGATGGCAAGGAGCATGATGAAAGCAAAGGGACTCCCAACTAAATATTGGGGAGAGGCTATAGTAACAACTATTTATTTGATAAATAGAAGTCCAAAAAAGGTAGTTCATGAAAAGATCCATCAAGAGGCATGGACAAAACACAAGTGGACAGTTGAACACTTGAGAGTGTTCGGTTGTATGGCATATGCACACGTGCCTAAAGAAAAGAGGCAGAAATTGGATGACAAGGGTGAAAAGTGTGTTTTCACGGGCTATAGTGAGGAGTCCAAAGCCTACAGGCTATACAACCTAGTTACCAAGAAAATCATCATCAACAGAGATGTGGATTTCTTAGAAGAAGATTCTTGGGATGGTCTGACAGCTCCTAACAGCTCTCGACCACCCCTTACAACTCCTAAAGAAGTAGAAACAAATCAGCAAGAAGAGTCTGTAGATGCTCCTGAAAGCATCATACGAGCTCCTAAAAGCTATGAAAGAGCTCCTAAAAACTCCTGATGGCTCCTAACGGCTCCTAAAGCAGGTGGAAGACAGTTAGGAAGACAATCACAGACAGCTAAAGGATCAGCTCCTGAAGATACCAATCGAGCTCCTGAGAGCTCTCGACAGCTCCTAAACCTACCTGTTCAGCAGAGCAACAACAATAGTGAAAGTTCAGACCCCTTTCTCACCTCCCTAATGCCAAATAATACCAAGAGTCTAAGGGAGATCTACTAGAATGAAAAGTATGATGAAGAATTTGATGAGAGTGTGAATTTTTCATTTTTTTCTCATAGTGATCCGATTTATTTTGAGGATATAGTGAAAGAGGAGAAATGGTGTGAGGCCATGGATGAGGAGATAGATGCAATAGAGAGGAACAACACATGGGAGTTAACTGATTTACCTCTTAACAAGTAAGTTATTGGAGTGAAATGGGTCTACAAGACCAAATGCAATGCTAAAGGATGGATAGAGTAGCACAAATTAAGATTAGCTGTCAAGGGGTACAAACAACAGTTTGGGAGAGATTATAATGAGACATTTTCCCCCATTGCAAGGATGGAGACCATGCGGGCAGTCATAGTAATTGCAGTCCAACACAAGTGGAAGGTGTTTCAAATGGATGTGAAGTCTGCCTTCCTTAATGGAGAGTTGAAAGAGGAAGTTTAGGTGGAGCAACCATTCAGATAGGAAGTTTCAAGTAAAAACACAAGGTGTATAGGCTAAAGAAGGCCCTTTATGGACTGAACCAATCTCTACGGGCATGGTACAACAAGATTGACTCATATTTTATGAGCAATGGCTTTAGCAAAAGCAATGGTGAGCCCACTCTTTACATCAAGGCAACAAATGGTAAGATTTTGATTGTTGTCTTGTACGTTGATGATCTAGTTTTCACTAGGGATGATGATTTGCTCATTGCTGATTTTAAAGAGGCCATGAAAAGTGAGTTTGAAATGATAGATTTAGGTCTCTTGAGATATTTTCTAGGCATAAAAGTAAAAAAAATGCATGATGGTATATTTATCTCTAAAAAAAATATGCAAATGAGATCTTGAAGAGATTTAGAATGTTTGAAAGCAAGTCTGCTCCAATACCAATAGCCATAGGTCTAAAGTTGAGCAAGGAATATTGTAGCAGCAATGTGGATCTGACCATGTTTAAAAGTTTGGTTGGAAGTTTAATGTATTTAGCTGCAACTAGGCCTAATATAATGCACACTATGAGTCTTATTTCCAGATTTATGGAGACTCCAAGGGACACCCACTGGCAAGCGGGTAAAAGAATCTTGAGGTATGTGAATTGAACCAAAGGATATGGCATTTTGTACACAACATCAAATGAGTTTGAGTTGGTTGGTTACATAGACAGTGATTGGGAAGGAAGTTTGGATGATAGGAAGAGCACATCGGGCTATGTGTTTCATTTGGATTTGGGAGTCATTTCATGGGCTTCCAAGAAACAAACCATAGTTTCCCTATCTACAGCAGAGGCTGAGTATATAGCAACGAATGCAACATGTCAAGCTATTTGGCTGAAAAGAATCTTGGCAGATTTGAGAGAAGTACAAGAAAATGGAACAACAATTTGTTGTGACAATGTTTCATTGATAGCTTTGACAAAAAATCATGTGTTTCATGGAAGAAGCAAACACATTGAAATCAGGTATCATTTTATCAGAGAATTGGTTGAGAATGGTGAAATTAAAATGGCATTTTGTAGGTCTCAGCAACAACTAGCAGACATATTCACCAAGCCTTTGAGCAAGGACAGTTTTGAGTGCCTAAGAAGCAATTGGGCATTGTTGATTTGAATCAGGATTGATCCTATTCTATCGGCTCAAGAAAAAGGGGGAGTGTTGGAAAATTTATTGTCCCTGAGCCTCTTCCCAATGTCACCTACCTATCAAGGGAATTTGTTGCCTGCAACTGAAAGATTGTTTTGGGGATTGCTTTCCCCACTTGCCCCTAACATGCAACTAAAGACTGCAGAAGAATTAATGCTGGTAGGAAGTTTTGAATTCCCAATTTACTACAGTAGTTGATTTCAAATTTGAGAGGGAATGTTTGAAAGACAAAAGGAATGAAGGAAGATTATTCTATCAATTGGAAGAAAGATTTTTCTGTGCAGAAGCAGTCTGTAGACAAGATAATTTTTTTGTTCTCTGTGTGATTTAGAGAATTTTGTGTGAGCTCCCAGAAGCTCCTAAACATTAGTAGTTGTTTTTTTTGTGTTTGAGTAGTGATTTCTCTTGAAGAGCTCTGCGTAGCTCTCACTAGTGAGCTCCTAGTAGCTCTTGAAGTTTGTTGTTTGTGTGGTTGAGCAACTTATGAAGCTCCCAGAAGTTAGGAGTTTGTATTTTGAGTTAGGTTTCTATGTTTTATGTTTAAATCCTTCATGTATTTCCATTTCCAGCTTAGTTAATCTAAAAAGGAAAATATTGCATGCCTGGATTTGTCTCCTGTGTCTTTTGCTTCCACATTTTGATTTGTGTATTTCCAGTTTGGCTAGAAAATAGAGCAGTAGCTCTATGTTTTCTGTGCATTCAAAAATTATGATAGGAATCCTAAAAGAGGTATCCTAAAAAAATATGAAGGCCATTTAAACCATCTTGCTTGTATGGCATTTCATCCATTTGGGTTATATTTGGGTATCACTAGTTTTGACAAGACATGGAGATTGTGGAATTTTTAACACAGTAATTTAATTTCCACTGCAAGAACCTGTCATAGTGTAATATTAGTAGATACCCTTATCGTGCTCTTTTTCAAATTCAACTTAGTTTAGTCATATTTATGTGTTGGTGCTAATTATTGATAAATTGATTGCAAACATAAAATTATAAACAAACATAGATAACACACATATTTATAGTGGTTCGTCAAAAAGATTATATCCACTCTCAAAGTAGGGGAAACTAATATTATTAATCTAAGTTGTTTTACAATACATCAACTAGTCATTGCAGCAATCAATACAACCATACATAATCACTCATTACCATGTACTCAACCTTTAATAACCGATAAAAAGAAAGAGACTTCGAGAGGGAAAACAAGGGGACACAGTTGAAACTGTCAAGAAGAAACCGTTGGGCTTTATATTCTGAACAATCTCCCACTTGAAGTCCAACGATTGTTGCAACATATCAGACATTCCCCTACTTCAAGCTTATTATCACTTCTTCCCAATGCCGAGAGAAGCTCTACAAAACTTGAACTTCTCCTATGGTACAATCTTCGTCAATGCATCAGTCAGGTTCACTTTAGTATCAATCTTCTCAACTTGCAACTTACCCTCTTCAAGTACATGTTGAATGAAATGATATCAAATTTCTATATGCTTGGTTCTATTATGAAAAGCGAAGTTTTTTTGCCAAGTCAATAGTGATGTTTCTATCAAAAAACAAGGTGAAAGTAGAATGCTTACACCACAATTCACCCAACAACCATTATAACCATATCATCTCCTTTGCTCCTTCAGTGATAGCAATGCATTATACATCAGTAGATGATAGTGCAGCCACTTGTTGCAACCGTGAAACTTGGCTAATCACAGTCTTGGAAAATGTAAACACATAACCTATAGTAGACCTCTATTTGCCTAAATCTTCAGCCATACTGAATCAACATATCCTTGTAGGTGAGTGTCCTTACCTCCAAAACACAAAACATGATCCGAGGTACCTTTCAAGTACCGTAAAATCCACTGAACTACCTGTCAATGAATTTTACCTAGTTTACTCATAAATCTGCTCACAACTCCCACTACATGAGCAATATCCAGACATGTATAAACCATGGCATAATGAGACTCTCGACTACTGATGAATACATAACACCCTTAATTTTTTCTTCATCTTCTTGAGTTTTTGGATATATTGCTAATGATAAGCGAAAGTGATCAACCAAAGGAGTACTAATAGACTTGGCACAAGTTCATCATATTGAACCTATCCAAAACTTTGGCAATATACCTCTCTTGAGATAATCTGATTTCTCTCTTTTTTTTGTCCTTGATTATTATCACCCCAAGAATCCTCTTTTTTTCCCCTAAATATTTCATGGAAAAACGTTGAGCCAAATGTTGCTTCAATTCAGGAACAATCCTCACAGTAGTACCAATAACCAACATATCATCAACATAAAGCAAAAGTATAACAAACTCACCATTTGCAAGCTTCTTTTAGTAAATGCATAGGTCTAATTCACAATGAATAAAATGTTGGTGGGCCATGAAGCTATCGAATTTAAGATACCACTACCTCAGGGCTTGCTTGAGCCCATACAAACTCCACTTCAATCTGCAGAATAAATGCTCCTAACCCCATTTAGCAAAAATTTTAGGTTGCTCCATTTACAACTCTTCCTTAATATCTGCATGAAGAAATGTTGTTTTGATGTCTAGTTGTTCAAGCTCAAGATAACATACAACTGCCATGCCCAAAACAACTCAAATCGTTGTCATCTTCACAAATGGTGAAAAAAATTCATTGAAATCAATTCCCTTTTTCTGATCAAAACCCTTCACAACCAATCTGTCCATGTAGCATTTACTAACTCCATCTTCTTCTTTCAATCTATACACCCATTTATTCTTCAATTTTTTTTGATTTGGTGGAAGAGTAACCAAATCCCATGTATCATTTTCCATCAATGACTCCATTTTGTCTTGCAATGCCTCCATCCATTTCACTGAATTTTCATCTTTACAAGCTTGGTTAAGAGTTGTAGGCTCTAACTAATTGGAGATAAATAATTCATAGTCTTCAAATTTTTCTGAACACTTCTTCTCACGGGTAGACCTCCTTAATTCAGGAGCCTGTTCTTGCAAATTTGTGTCCAAATTTAATCTTTGAAATTGATTTTGAATATCATCCATATCAGACTGTAAATTACTTTTTCCTTGTACATTTCCTCCAATGCTCTGCCCTTGCACGCTAATTGACTCTACCATTGAACTACCAACACTCTTAGTTGCTTGCAAATTAGGCATTATAGTCCCTTCTTGTTGTTTTGAATTTTCAACCAGCTACAATGGACCAAATAAGGGTAGCAATGGGACAATAGAAGGTTGTGGAACAATTGTAGGTTGTGTAGGAGTTAAGGAAGGGTGCATAGAAATATAAAAAGGTTGTGTAGTAGTTGGAAAATACACCATTTGAACATTAGCAGGCAACACATTAACATATAAGGGTTGGATATTAATAGAAGACTATGTTTGAAATGTGTTGGTTGCACAAAAGTATGAAGAGGGGCACCACGACTCAATGGCTATGTACAAGTATTTGGAGGTGGGGAAAACACTATAGATGGATGTGCATTAACAATTGTAAGAGGCAGTGATGAAGTAATAGGAGGGATGCCAATGCTAGAGGGTTGTGTTGAAAATTGTGGAGGCTATGTATTACCACGAGGAGGCAAAAAACTAACACTTGGTGGATGTGAAGCACCTTGTATAGGATGGGAGATAATTCCCTGTGAAATTTGATTTTTTCCATTGTCAAAGAGATCAACCTATATATAATTATTTGAAGATGTGCTATATTTTTACAACCCAGGGAAAGCTTTCTTGTTAGAAGCGACATCCTGACTACAAGGAAACTTTTTGGAAATAGGATCCCAAAGCTTGAAATCAAATAGAACCTCACCATATCCAATAAATACACATCTTTAATATTTTGCATCTAACTTTGTTTTCTACTCTTTGGGAACATGAGCAAAAGCTTCACACCCAAAAACATGAATATGATTATAAGAAATTCATTTTTGGAGCCATCTCTCCTTCGGGATAATAAAATCCAATCGAGATGAAGGGGCTCAATTGATCAAATATTCTATTGTATTACAAGCCTCTACCCAAAATTCTTTCCCCAATCAGGCATTCAAGACCATACGCCCAAATCTCTCAAGAATCGTTTGATTCAACCTCTCAGTTGCACCATTTTCTTGAGGGGTGAAAGGAACTACCTTAATCCGATGAATACCATTATCTACACAAAAGGTTTCAAATTCTAAAGAGAAAAAATCTCCACCATTATCTATTTGTAGGAATTTAATTGTGTGTCCAATCTGATTTAAATCAACAATAGCCTTAAAAGTTTTAAATTTTTAAAACACCTCTGATTTTCTACTCATCCTGTAAATCCATACTTTTCTAGTGCAATCATCAATAAAAGTAACAAAATAATTAGTGCCTCCAATGGAGGTTACCTCTATTGGACCAAAAACATCTGAGTGCATGAGCTCCAAAGATGTAGAATTCTTATCATGACCAATCTTCAAGAAGCTGGTCCGACTCTGCTTACCTTAGAGGCAATGC
>VDFB02086081.1:133390058-133401433 GCA_007258455.2 Sequoia sempervirens | reverse complement strand
ATGCATGAGAGACCAATCAGCTGTACTAGGATTACATTACTTGGCCAAATTCTCAAGTGAACCAGAAAGGTTGTGCACCAAAGCAGCATCTTGATTCCCATTTTCTCAACAAGGGCCTCATGGTCAAATGATTCTTCTCCATTATGATAAATTTAGTATCATGCATATTCCCAATCATACCAATTTTAGCTTGATTCACAACCATGGTGGGATTGAACTATGACTTCTTACTAGGAAAAGAGGATGATTTTTGTATTAGAAGGAAATAAGGATCAAACAATGTTTAGATTTGATTAAGAAATTAGAAAATGAGAAAGCACTTAAATCTAAAAACTAAATAAGATTCAAGAAAACCTTTATGGCCAAATCATAGGACATACCAAATTAAATGGCTTTGCCAAAATGAAAAGAAAATAATTTCTTTAGAGTTTTTTTTTCTAATTAGCTAGGATAAATAAATACAATAAGTAAATACACAAATTACCTTTGAACATACAATTGAATTTAAAAATACTAGACAAGCACACTATAGAATTGACAAAGAGGGTTAGGGTTTTTAGCTTCATTTGTTATATGGAGATATTTTATTGTAATGTACATAATCAATGATATGATTCTTGATTTTTTATAAGATTTAATATTATGACACCCTAACAAACCAAGATATGACTTTCATGGTTCACTCCTACATGTATGGAATTTACATTTTCATCTACAAGTTTGACCCTAAATTTGTAGTTTTAAAATTATTTTGTGACCTTGACCCCTACACTTCTAGTCTTTAGGAATTTATTTATCTCCATTTCTTAGACTATGTTGAAAGCCATTATAATGTTTTTTTGCACTAACTTTGGGAGGAAACTCATTTTTCCTTACTCAAACCCTTGGATTGATTTTAAAAAATTGAACAAGTTAAAATACATGCCAAATATAAATGCAAGTGCCTAGGTATTTTATCCTTGTAATCTTAAAAGTTGATGTAATACTCTAATGATCAAATCATATGTTGATCTATGATACATATGGATCAATATCTAAATGAATTAGAAAATTTTATTTTATATAACAATGTAGCTCTAAAATTTTAATATTTCATGCTCAAATTGTTGAGAAATAACTAATTGGAAGTATTTCAACTTGGGACCATATTTAAATTTGGATATATAAATGTGTGTGCCAAAGAAACAAAATGAAAAGAATAACATTTGGATCTATATCCTCGATATGTTTGAACCTAAGTCTAGTCTAGGCTCAAGTTAATGGCTAAACTTTTGCAAATAAAAATGCAACTTGGTTTGTCTAGTACATATGTGTTTAGTTTATTTGTTGTGTTATTAGTTGGATGATAGTTAAGGTGTCCACTACGAAATGGTAGATGATGGGGAGGTGATGTTGGAGCATTCTGACACTTGAAATAATGTTGTAGATGCATTGAAAAATCCAATCAACATAAAGAAGTTCAAGGGGTGTAGTATTGAATTATAGACCTCTCATCCCCTAACAGATAGTTGATAGTTTTGATATTCATTTTTCTCTTGAAAGGTGTTTAACAAGACAAAAATATATGCAAAATGGGGAAGCAAAATACTATATTGAAAATGCTTTAAAAACTTTCAAAATGTAATTTGAATTCAAATAAATTTGAAAAATTTAATTTTAGAGTTCTAAAATTCGTTTCCAAATAGATGCATTTTGAACTCTAAAAATTGAATTCTTAAATACCTAATGTCACGCTAACAGTGCCTGCCATATGCAAACTGAATGACAAAATTTTAAGAGATTTAACGAATGTTACTGAAGAAAGTGACCTTGTTTGGTCTCCTCACATGGTCTAAGTGTTTGCCGCATAATACCTGACAATACCCAAAAAGAAATGCAAAGTAAAGTGACAGTTAAAATGAGCCAATTTCTTTTGTTTTGTTTATATTAAGGGGGTTCGGTTGAACCCATGTTCGACCAAACCTATTTAAATATGTTTTTTTATTTAGGTTTTCTTTGGTTTTGTCGAACAATGGGTTCGGCTGAACCCATTCAATATGGTGAAAGGAAAAAATGCGAAATTTTCTTCCTCTTATAAAGTGTAAACCACTATTCTAAAGCCACCCCATTGGAAATTTATTTGTAAATTTGGGCCAACACTGAAAATATGTTTTATTTTCTTGGTTGACTAAGTTTCCATCAGGGGGTTTCTTGCATAATAATCTGATTAGAGTGTGCATGCACTTTGATCTCCATCTCCATCTTGATTTGATGATAGCTCGCATGGGTTATATCTAGTTTCTTAGTTTCTTTTGGCCACATTTTGCTCATAGCTTGACACATCATATTCACATTGGTTCACACAATTAGATTGGGAGTTTATGGTTATTGATCTGCATTGGTTCAGATCCTTTTCAGTTTGAGGGCCATGTTTTTATGGTTAATGTTCCAGAATCTTGATGATACTCATCTTATGGGGTAGTTTTAGTTTTAGTTTGGCATCAACATTGAGAGACATAACTTCTAGATTTTGCCATCATTATGGGGGGCTTCATTTTTTTTCATCTACCGTTGCTTACAGATTCCAAGGTTGATCTAGTATGTGAGTTTTCCAGTGTTCCTTAGCATTGGGTCTACTGTTGCATTTATGATTCCGTTATGGTTTCTTGCAAACATAAGTATATTTCCTTGCTTGCTAGTTTTTTGGGTTCTAGCGTTACTTCATCAGAGTTCTTCCAGTGATTCTTTGCAGCAGTTCATCTCATTGAGAGAGGGTTTTTCCCACTAGTTTTTCTCTCTCTTTGCATTTGTAAATGGGTACCTAATCAGGCCTTTGTTGTTGGGACCCATCTCACATCATTTGCATCATAATTTGCTTCTCCCTAAGTTGCACTTATGGGGGGTTGTTGGTGTAATTAATTATTTAATTACACTTTACATAAGTTTACTTAGGCATTATTTAATTCCTAGGTTATAGGTTGTTATCCTTATCTTGTTGAGCTATCTTTTTGCTCAAGATAAGATTATGATTGTGCATGCTTTCCTTTATAAGCAAGTCTCATCTCTTGTAATTATTGTACTTCGAATATATCAATTTGCACATCTTCATGTAATCTCTCTGCTTTTTTGGTTTTCTCTTTGTGGAAAGTTATTTTCTGGTTTGCATTTCAAATCTTGGTTTCTAACATTTTCATCAGTGAAGAGTATGCTTTGAATGTTGGGTGTGCTCTTGTGTGTGTATGTGTGAATATCATTTGATTGTAGAGCAGAGTGTGAAGAAGATTGTGTGAAGTGTGAAGAAGTGTTGAGCTTAATTGGAATTGCAATTAGGCTTGTGCATAATCTATTTTCTCAGTTCATACCCTTCAAAATTTTAATCCTATTTTGTTGGGTAGTGAGCCCTTTTTGTATTTGAACAATGAGATCTAGCTAGTGTGCCTGAATCCATGTGCATTATGTTGGTTTTTTTTACAATGCAACCAGGTTTGTCTTCTAATCTACCTATGGAATTGCCAATTCCAATCAAGGGCAGCTCAAAGGAACTGGACCAACTCACGAGGACTTTAAAAATCCTCCTACACTTCAGGCTCTGTAAGACATAGGAGGGTGATCCCTTAATGTGTTTACAACATCTGCACCATTATTATAAACAACATTAATAATAATAGATAATCTCACTTAATAGCTCAACGTAATAGGATAAAATTGAATTAAATTGGTTGTTTATCAGTAATATAAACTATTTGGAGCATGAGATAATTACAACACAACCCACAACACAAGATAGTCATTGATTTGCAATTTGTAGCAAGCTCTAGGTAAAGATAAAAAATTATTGAATTATATCAACAAGTACAACTTAGATCAGTGCTGTATATCCATTGCAGGATTCAAATTCATAGGCATTTAAAGGTTCGCGATAGATTTAATACATAACATATAAGATCCCTGACAATATTGCAATGCAATTTCATTAGTATGCATTCTAACTCAATACTACTTATCAAATCCTTATACAAAACATATCCACCTATAATCCCATTCAAGCATTTTAATTAATTCTTTGAATTAAACCTAAAATAAGGATCACACACACCACAATAGTGAGATGAATGAAACAACCCTTAATCATATGATTCAAAATTCATATATGCATGTACAGTGGAGAGACATGAGTTTGAATTTATCATTTCAACTCAAATGCTAGTACTGTTATACAACATTAAATCCCCATGAATTCAAAACCTATTACAGAATAACCCAAAACCTAAATTGCATTTCTCTATAAAACCATCAGACTTTACAATTTTCTCTACAACTTCACCTAGACTCGACCAAAAATTGTCTAACTTGCTAACTCGTACTTCTAGCCTTGAAATCCTTCTTATAGATAATGAAGGAGCAAACATGCATCAGGCCAGAAAGTACACATGTCACCAGCCAATTGGCACACCTGGTGATATTCCAAAAATTGTTACAATAAGAATCACCTTGGAGAATATTCTTGTTCATCATGCCAGTTGAGTAAAGTTGATGCAACAATAAAAAACCATAAGAAACCCATGCCAAAACTGCCATCAAAGTAAAACTGAAAACTATTGTAACCATAGCATCGGATTTACCACCCGTTAGTAGTCCATTCTTTTATTCTTCCTTAGTCAAATATTTAGTTACCCATTTTTGGTATTCTTCATTAGTCGGCTAGTCAAAATTAATTACCTAATTCACCTTGGCATTATAAGATGTGTATTTTACCGCTACCTAATTTGCATCCCCTTTCAAAGATTCCAAAAAATGAGGTACTAATGATTTTATCCATACAGCACCAACAAATCATAATTTGAGTCATCGTCCATTTGATTTTGTTATTGATGACCCTCGCAGAATCCTGCCAACTTTATTTGGGTAGCCTAATTTTCCCTCATCAATTGTGGTGGTATTTTTTTATTCAAATTCAGAATTCTTCACCAATTCACAATCTTCCTACTCAAATCATTTGGTAGGGTTTACGGCTCTGCAATGATTTTAACTTACATGAAGTAGGCTTTAATGATTAAGACTTATTATTTCCTTGTATCAAACCGCCGAGGGCCTTGCCGGAAAGGCGTCAATCCGCCGGGGTTAATTTCAATTAATAGAATGCTTCCTACCTCATGATCTACCCGTATTATTTTACATTAGAAACTTAGCAAAGAATAAAGAATGTATGAATATCAATTTTGTGTCAGGCACTTCATTTAAAACTCAAGGGCGGTAACAATCTCATTTCTTTGAAAATTTTCCTGCTTTACAACCTTCAAGCGATGGCGTGGCATTCTTCGATCTTTGCATGAAACACACACTTCTTTGTAGGATAAATAGAGCACTCTGTTTCTTCATCATTTTTTTCTAAAGGAGGGGTGAGGGAAATATTTTGACTGGGAGACCTTGGTGTGGAAACAATTGGAGAAGTAGGAGGCACTGACCCTGTTGTGGAAATATTTGATGCAGATTTAAATTCTAGCCATCGATCCTTCAATTAGATCAAATCATTGAACAACTGTCTTCAAAACAAGATGACACAATTGCCAACATGGAAATAAGGGGCCCACCATACCATATGCTGCGAAGGAAGTCCATGTGGCGGTCACCCACAATATCACTATCATTAAAGATCCTATAACTTCTAATCACACGATGGCAGACAACCGTAGATCTTGAACATCAATGATCTCGTTCCTTCAACACAGTTGCCAGCCTTATCATTAACCATCGAGCAACTTTCCCACCAAGATTATAATAGATCCATCAATTTAAAACACATGCACCTTAAGAGAACTTTAGTAACCCACCTTTTAATGTATTTAAGGCTGGATTAATGTACCGCAGTATTTCCTTTATTCCTTTGGCTTCATCAGATGAGACACGTGGCGCCCACCCATGATATCGTGATCAATAAAACCTTGTAACTTTCGATCATGCGATGGAAGGAAACTATTGATATCTGATGATAATTGATTGACGGTCAACCAACCTATCCCCATCAGCCTCACCAAAAAGGACATGTGGCGCTCGCCTGTGATATCGCGATCAACCAAAGCAGTGTGGTGGGGTCATTGCGGGATAGCGAGCAACGACTGAGATCAAAAGGTAGTTGATCAACAATAGTGTGAATTTGATCCCTCTGCAAAATAAAATATTTATTAAAAGAACAAAGGGACATCACTAGGCAGACGACAAACAACGACATAAGTTGTTTTTAAAAGATGAAACATGGGGCCAACCAAGACTTAGGAAAATAAAACCCTGTAGAGGAAATAAAATATTTGAGACCAAAGGAACCCAGCCAAGGCGTAAAATAAACACAAGGGTTTTACATGCAAATAAAGCCAAAACCCACTCCTTAAAAATTTCCAACACCATGAAAGACCAGTGATAGAAGGTAGGGCATGAGTGAAACACAAGGAGAAAATTTTTGAAGTTCCATCAATGGCTCTAGTTCGGGACGTTCATTCCACTGGAATGAAGCAAGGATTTAGAATCTCAGGTGGAGCAAACCAAGATGCAAAGATGACCAAAAGGGATTGTTTGGATAAAACAACCCAAACTATGTATAAGATATATACAAAATATACAAACCTAAACTATTGTTCATGGAAAAGAATACTTCAAGTGAAGTAAAACTTCAAGAACTATCCATGAACTGGTAGTTCAAGAATATCCCCTATTATATCTTGGAGGAAGTACAAATCTTCACCCTACTTACCATTAATAAAAAATTGACCCAACCAGATTGCATCGAATTCCCCATGTTTCTCTTTATCTTCCAGTCTAGCATTCCACATTAAAACCAAATCTCCATCTTTGAAACTCCTTGCAGTTGTTCTCTTGTCATACAAATTCTTTACTTGCAACTACAACTTTGCATTTCTCTTTTGAGCTTATCTCCTGGTTTCATCTAATTCTATAAGTGCTTCCACTCTCAATTGCATCTCATCATCAATTTCATTATCATACATCTGGACAAACTTATACATTTCCATTAAGTTGTTTTGGGGTAACCTGGCATTTATCCCATAAAACAAGTTGAATGGGGAAAAACCTATTGCCTTCTTCACAGTTACCCTATCTGCCTAGACTGCTAATTTTAGTTTAGAATCCCAAGCCCTTTTATTTTGATCTAGGATTCTCTTAATGATCTTCATCAAGCTTTTATTGCTTGATTCTGCCTGTCCATTCCCCTATGGGTGATATGGTGATGAATAAGAGATTTGGATGCCATGCTTCTCACAAAATTCTATGTATTCCTCAGATCTGAAACACATTGCATTATCTGATACAATCCTTTTTGGACATCCAAATATAGTCAATATGTTGCTCATCAGGAAATCAATTACCACTTTACTAGTGGCTTTCTTTGTTGGAATTGCTTCCACCCACTTGGTGAAATAATTAGTGGCCACCAATATCCAAGAGTGACCTCCACTAGATTTACATGCTATGTCTCCTACAAAATCTATACCCCACTATTGGAATGGAGCTTGTACTATAACTGGTTTTAGAGGCAAGTTACCAAAAAACTTTAACTTACTAGAGAAGCATTGACAAGCACCACATGTCTTCACTAGTTGGTGTGCATCCTTAAAAAATATAGGCTAGCAGAATCCAACCCTCATTATCTTATGTGCATTTGTCTTAGTCATATAATGTCCTCCACAAACTCCACCATGCATCTCGCTCAGAAGTTCTTGTGCTTGATCTTGGTCAACACACTTTAGCATGAAACTTTCTCCATTTCTCCATCAGAGCTTTCCATCTATGATAACATATTTGATAGCATGTAATTTCAATGTTCTTTTCTCATTTTCACTCAAGTTGTCAAGACATTTCATTTTCTGCAAATAATATATCACATCTCTATACCATTCAAAATGTTCCATATCACATATGTGAGATCTATTTTCCTCTTCTAGCAAATTTATCTGATTTGCTTCCAGATTACTTTCGGCCATGAGCTTGGCCAATCCTTTTCCTCTCACCAGTTTAGTAATCTAGACCTCAATATTGAATTCTTGGATCCTATTTATCCACTTACACCTTCTTCCTGACACCTCCTATTGTGTGAAAATGTCCTTAACATTAGCACTAGGCACATATGCTATTATAGTAGCTCCCATCAAATAAGGCCTAAAAGATTTTACTGCTTTTACCAGTGCATATGCCTGTTTTTCATTTATATCATACTTAAGTTTTGTAGCCTTTAGATATTTGCTGAAAAAGGCTATAGGCTGTTCAAAACCTTCTGCATTCTTTTGCAACAACACAAATGCAATTGCGTGGAAAGAAGCAAATGAGAAAATCTATAAAGGTTTGGAAAAATCAGGGGTTCTTAACACAAGAGCTTCCTTTATTGCTTTCTTAATGTCTTGGAAGGCCTGCACAAGCTCCTCATCCCATTCAACCTTGGCTCCTTTCTTGAGCATTTTGGAAATAGGATGAACTATCTCAACAAAATTTGTCACAAACCTCCTTAAGAAATTATTTTTCCAAAGAAAGATTGTATTCCTTTGACATTTCGAGGTTGTGGAACTTTATCAATTGCAATTACCCTTTCTGGATCAATTTTTACTCCATCCTTGGAAACTATATGTCCCAATAATTTTCCTTCTAGTACTCCAAACACACATTTCTTTGGATTCAAGGAAATGCCATACTCCAAGGCTCTAATGAATATCTTCTCCAGATTCTCACAATGATCCTCTTCCTTTTTAGAATATGCTGTCAAGTCATCTTGGTAGATCACCAAAAACAAGTTAATGAAATCTGAGAATGCCACATCCATGGCTCTCTAAAAAGTAGCCCCTACATTTGTGAGACCAAATGGCATTCTTACATAAACATGTGTTCCCCATGGCATAGTGAAATCCATCTTAAACTGCTTAGACTCTTTGACCAAAAAAACCATCCATCATAGACATTAATTTATAGCCTGTCACTCTTTACAACGTGGCTTCCATATTGGGTAATGGATAATTGTCCTTTAATGAAGACATTCAAATTTCTGAAGTCTACACATAGCCTAATGTCTCCATTTTTCTTCCTTACTGGTACCAAGTTTGATAACCAGGATGAATGTCTGATCGGCTTATGATCCCTGCATCCCTTAGTTTCATTAATTCTTCTTGCATTTTGGGGGCCAAGGTGGGATTAATAGGCCTTTTCTTTTGTCTGAATGGCTTGGCATCCTCACACAAAGGAATCTCATGTTGGAAAAGATCCTCCCTATATGCCTTAAGGTCATCATAGGGCCATGCAAACACATGCCTAAACTTCCTTAATAAGTCAATTAGCATCCTTCTCATTTTTGGTGACATTTTCTTTCCAATATACACCTTCTTCGGGGATGATTCTGTTCCAAGATTTATCCCTTCCAAGTCATCAGGATGAGAAATAGTATGATTAGCCTTTGTCTTATCTTGATTATCAAACACTCTTTCTAGTACAACTAGACCCTTGGGAATTGTGTTTGTTTTTAACTGAATGACCTCATTTCCAAATATAGTATCCTTACCATCAATATTTTCAACAAAAGCTCCAAAGTTGGATTAATCATGCAGATGTTCACACACTTCACACCATGGTCTATTTGCTACTAGATTCACTAAATGTTTCTACAAGGGTTATGGCATATGTTGATCATTTTTAAGCTTTTGGCTAGGCAAGATTGGTTTTCCATCTTTCCAATTTGTATTGTAAGGATAATTTTGCAATCTAGGTGTCCTATCATTTTTATTATAAGGTTTCCTTTCATTTCCCATACCCTTCTCTTGCTTAGCAATAGTTTTCTTTATGTCTTTCAAGGTACTGTAAACCTTTTCCCACTTTTCATCATCTCTAGGCTTTGCAGTCGAAACCTTCTCAGTCTTATTCTTAGGATTTTTTAAAAGTGTAGGTTCTTCTCTCCTACCATATTTCCCAGAAGCTCTTCTATTACTTTCAATATTTTTAGCCACCCTAAAGGCATCCCTCATAGTCTGAGGGTCTTTATCTCTAAGGAGATATGCCATTTTAGCATCAAAAGCATTGAAATATGTAGTTAAACAAACATTTTCATCAAGTCTTAAAACTTGGAACAACTTATACATTGATTTTTGAAATCTTAAGTTAAACTTTTTCATAGGCTCATTCAATGACTTCTTGATGTTATTAAACTCATTTAGCATGAAACTTGTGTTAGTTTTATCACCATACTGCTCCTTAAAACACTTTTCAAACTCATCCCATGAACCATACTAGCATTAGGTAGACCTCTATACCAATCCATCGCATCCTCTACCAGAGCCTGATAATCATATAACATATCGATGAAATATTTTAAGTGTTCCTCTGCTATCACAACATTATTGCTGACAAACTTACTCATCTTTTCTCTCAAGTCAGAAGGAATGAGGTTTTGATAACCAGGGATACCATCAAAGAATAATGGCCTATACCTTTCCAATTGTATAGGTCACCATTGAAATAATCCTTCATTCATCTTAGAATCAACACCAGACCCTACATCTTGTACTCTATGACCATCTTGATTTTGATTTACAAACCTAGTTGCATGAATCTTCAGGCCAAAATTATTTGTGGTGGGATTTGGAGTAATTTTAGGATTATTATTTAAGGAATTCTGGTGATTTGAGGAGGTTGTAGCTTGTGCAACCTCATCCGTACTTGTCATTTTTAGGAAACTTATTTTCTTCTTCATTTCTACATTTGCAACCTCAATTTCTATTCTCTCCAACTCTTCTGCCAGAGCCTCACTTTCCTTTTTAGCCTTTTCTAAGGTAGATTCTATTTGGAATGACACATGTTGCTAGAGATGTTGTTGAGTGGAATGGGGAGTTACCTTCTCATTTATTTTAATCCCCTCAACCTTTTTCTTTCCTTTGTCCAAGGTAGGCTTAAGGCTCAATTGAGACTTAGCATGATTTGAGGGATTTGGGTTAGCAAGTTTGGATTGGGCATCAATGTGGCCTAATGGGTTTTCTTTAGATACATGCTTTTTTTCCTTATTAACAACCTTCCATACAATTGGGTCCTCAACACCTAGTTTAGTTTCTTATTTATTTAGAAACTTCATTGTTGCCAACTGTCTCACCAACCTATCCCTTTCAATCACAACATTCCTCAATTTTTCTTCCCTCTCTTTTTCTCTTTTCACTTTGAGTTCAAATTGCTCTTGGATTTCCCTCATCAAAGAGTTAATGTCTCCAAAAACATCATTAGGGTTAGGTAAAGTCATGTTAGAACTTGATGTATCACTTAAGTCTATTAGATTTACCCCTTCAAATACATGTTCAGACAATAAAGGGTTTACATCATTTTCAGTAGGAGGAGGAGGCACATCACTGGTGCATTCTCTATGA
>VDFB02086081.1:133208625-133389958 GCA_007258455.2 Sequoia sempervirens | reverse complement strand
TGCATCAAGCTGTGTAGGAGTAGGGATGCCAGCCATTGTAAAAGGATCCATGGTGGTCCACTATGCTGAAAATGGTGTGGATTGGGAATGTCTAGATATCAAATATTGACCTACACAATCATCAGATATCCTAGTGGTGGCAGCCATAATGTCACCTACAGTGTCAATTGCTTCCTTTTGGGAAGCAACGACAACCTCATCTGCTATGGGGGCTAGAGCTGGGGTGAGAGCAGGAGACTTGTCACCAACCAATACCCTAAACATTGGGGGTTGTCTATCTGCTCGACGATAGGTGTGCCTATCAACAATCCTACCACACCCCCGACCAACATATGGTGGAATGTCCAGGTAGTTAACTTTGAGGCCCAAATGGACCTCAGCATACAACTGTTGAACAAAATACAATGGAATCTGGTCATTGTTTGGGTATAGACCATGTGCTGTGAGAAATCATGGGTAGATCAATGAAGCCATAACATGATCAACACATCTAGTGACCTGGTATCCCCTAACCTTATGCACGTTTTGATAAATGGAAAACAAGTGTCTTTTATCATTTCTTTGGTGACACTATCTTGTATTTGTTTAAGGGGAACATCACCATGTACTTCTTCCCGCATGCAAGAAAGAATAGCAGTCACTCTGTCTGGGGAATATGCACTAGTCCTCTCAAGTTCATCTTTAGTTTTTCTAGACTATGCAATATTAACATGTATAGAGTTCATTATATATCCCCTGGGTTTGCACTGTGTGTTAATGAATTTCAATTTTTTTATCTCATTACTAGTATTTGCAAACAAAGAATTTGGCACAGGTGGAACATGATCTACATTTTCTATGTTATATATATATATACAGTACACCTAAAAAAACAATGAGACTTTGGTAAATAATATATCTAGATAAAGAGAATACAAATCTAAAATAGAACTTGTAATAATTCATCTACTCATCAATAATATTTTCATACTATTAACTTGATTTAAAAAGAATTGGAAGACAACTATAATCTATAACTTAGCATCCTTAAATGGTTCAAATTTTAAATGAAACAATGAAAGAAAGAATAAGAATACAAAGATTAAAGTATAGAATCATTTGAAAATAATTAGGGATAAAAATATTTAATCTAATAGTTCTTAACATAAATGAACTTCAATTATATAGCCAAGAACATCAAAAAATTATAGATTGGAAAGAAAAATAAATATGTCATATTACTTGAATCAAATCTAATAAATTTTTACTTCATTTCATACTTGTTATAAATATCTCACATGAACCAATGACACTCAATGTGTCTCCAAATTACATAAGAAGAGAGAACCTAAATGTGAAAAAGAAAAAGAAATTCAAAATCCATCTTTTTGTAATGAGTTTTTTAAAATTTAAAAACATTCAAGAACCCCAAAATGGTTTGAAATTGATGAGCATAAGAAATTCTTGAAGGCAAGAGGTCATCACAAACCATTCGGTTGTGGGCTTCAAAAATTTTCAATTAATGGTTTTCCAATAAGATGTATTAACCAAAATATTCCAATTTTTTATACAATTACTAAAGATGTAAAAAATGAGACCTTTACTAAATAAATTTCAAAATGCATCATTAAATGTATATTAACATCATCCGCACTCTAATTAAGAACATTAAAAACAACACCAACACAAAGAGATAAAATTAAAAAGTTCCAACTAATGATGTTATAATAATCCTCCCCAAGTTGATCCTCTCATCCCAATCATCATACTTAATGTTTTGGTACTTGAATCATGTTTATTATATTATGTGCTCCTCAAAACTATGTAAATTAGAACTCTTAATAAACATGTTTTTTAAGAGGAAGCATTTTCTCTTTCTATTACCATAATGATTATTCTTGTTTTTGTAACTTAGTATTTCTACTTGTAGATTTTCAACTTTTTATTATGTAAATCATTCTTTGATACCCAAGTAGTTTGAAGACCTTTTTAAGATGAAGAAAATATAGATTTATCATTTGTAATCCTCATCCTTCCTTGCTACATGAGTAATTTTTTTTATGAAAACCATGTTTAGGAATGAAAATATCCAATCCCTTATGCTTCTGAACTAAAGTTTGCAATGCTTATGGTTCTTTTGGCCTTATAGATTCTTGAATCATTTTATAATATAAAACCTACATATAACCTACTTTGGCTCTAATAATTGAAACCCTTTAGGAATTCTAAATTGTTGCATCTTGTCTTGATTTTCCCACCATTGTTATTCCTTTTGAAATTTTTACAAATTAGGCAAAGAATCCTTGCACTTATATAGAGGATCCTTAGGTATGTTCTTAAAATTTTTTAAGGTTAAATGACTTAATCTAAAATAAAGGTATATATGGATCTCTTGCAATTGTAACCTCTTTACTAGTGTGAACATATTTGATACCTTGATGGCATGACATAGATGATGTTGCTTGATATTGCTTTATCTATGGATACCCAAGTAAAATATGAGATACATCTAAAGAAGAAATAATATGACATAGAATAAGAACTTCCCTCATCTTTTAGACCAAAAAATTAAGGTAAAATAATGTATCCTATAGTTTCAATCAACATATCATTAGTCAATTTTAAAGAAACCCTCAAATATGCATATGCTTGTTTATAAAATGATGATAAAACAAAAATTATTCAATGCATACATTTTATTGGTGAGTAAGATCAATAAACACACCCTTACATGGTTCATGATCCACACAAAACCAAAGGACCATTATAATTATTTGGTAATATCTCACAATGTGAAAAAGGTGTCGAAAAAATTAGCATACCTAAACCATAAATTGACTTGTCATAAAGTGGGTGGGTAGCTTAGTGGTGGAGATTTGCATCCTAACTAGTTCATGGAAATTTCAACATGGTATTAGAGCCAAGCTAGGTGCATTTGACACCTATGTTGTGGCTCAAGGGAGTGTGTTGGAGAAATGATACACACCTAAGCCATAAAAGGACTCATCACAATGTGAGCCATTAGCTCAATAGTAGAGCATCCTAACACCAAATGGGAGGTCCTAAGTTTGAATACTGGTTAGTCCATAGAAATTTCTATAAAAGTTAATCACTAGTACATAAGAAGAAGAATAAGTACCCTTATAATTTTTATTAATACTAACAAATCATTCCTCACATGTATGTGAATCAATGATTTCAAGCTCATCAACATGTATATATACCTCAATCTCATGACCCTCATTTAAAACCATTTTATTAGATTTATTTAGTGTATAATATTTAAGTTTTCATTAGGAGGAACAATTGAAGGATTGACCCCAATATTAACCCCCTCAACCTAATTTTTTTTTATCAATCAAATCCTTAATCAATTATTCCTTAATCCCATAAAATTTTGAGTATAATTACAATTAACTCTACAATTTAATAACAAAATTCTTTCTCATTATATCTTTTGGGAATAACCTTAGATTTATCTAATGGCCTAATAGGAGGAAGTGTAATCATGTTTGCACTAAGTAAATTTTGAAGCACATTTTACAAAGGAAAAAGTTGGAGGCTTTAGAGTCATAATATTAGAAACATTTATAATGTATAGTTTGTACAATGGTCATTTCCATTATTTTTTACTATCCTTTTGGAAATAATTTTTCTTTTCAAATTTACAAGGGTAGGATGATGTAGATGAAGCATTAGAAGATCCATAATTAAGTGTGGTAGCCTCTAACAACTTTAGTTCTTAACATTCATCTCACTTGCACATGCAAATGTTAAGAATGTATATACTTTGTAGATCCTTGTTTACAGTCAAAAAATCTAAAATAATAAACTTCAATCCAACATTCCCAATATTTGCATTGACCAATTTCAATATTAAAAAATAGACCCAAATGGAAGATAATACAATCATTTAATAGCATAATATTTTAAATTTCATGGGAAGAACTTAGCCAATAACTTATCATCATACACAAAATCCAAATATGTAGCACTAAAGAACCTTGAATGTGTCATGGGATCTCCTTTAACATTGTGCATCTCAAATCTAGGATCCAAAAATCTAACAAAAAATGGATATGTAAAATTTTCAATAGAAATTGAATTGTGTTTGATTTTTATATGTATGTCTTTTTTTGTTTCATTAGGTAAGGAATCAACATTACTTTTCATCTCAACAAGCCTTTAAACATTAATGTCAAGGGTAGATAGAGGCACACTAGGATTAAGGACATGAATGAAAGTGGCAAGATGAGAAATGGAAGGTGGTGTATAAATTTGTCATGACATAATAAATGAGTGTGGAGTGACAAAGACTTGTGTAGGAATATCACAGTGAGGGGAACATGGGAAGTGTAAACAAAACTGATGAGAACTAATGTGGAGACAAGAGGACTATGTGCATCATAATAAGTAAGCATGAGATGAGATCTAGGAAAAAGGAGAGGATAAATTTGGGGAGATTTGGTGGAAGGAGAAATAAATTTCATAAGATAGATAGGAGTAAAACAATAAGGAGGAATACATGAAGAAGAAGCTTGGGATGGAGGGAAAATGGCACATCACTCTAAGGGATTGTTGAGCTTATCCTTTTACCTATTTAACTTTAATTACTTTCTTTCCACATGGCTTATTAATCAACATAGTAGATGAAGGAGATCAATCATTGTACTAGGATTAATATTACTAGCCAAATTTGCAAGATCCAAAGAAAGGTTGTGTGCATCAAAGCTATATCTTGATTACCATTTTCTCAACAAGGGCCTCATGGTCAAATGATTCTTCTTCATTATGATAAATTTAGTATCATGCATATTCCCAATCATACCGATTTTAGCTTGATTCACAACCATGGTGGGATTGAACTATGACTTCTTACTAGGAAAAGAGGATGATTTTGGTATTAGAGGGAAATAAGGATCAAACAATGTTTAGATTTGATTAAGAAACTAGACAATGAGAAAGCACCTAAATCTTAAAACTAAATAAGATTCAAGAAAACTTTTATGGCCAAATCGTAGGACATACCAAATTAAATGGCTTTGCCAAAATGAAAAGAAAATAATTTCTTTAGAGTTTTCTTTTCTAATTAGCTAGGATAAATAAATACAATAAGTAAACACACAAATTACCTTTGAACATACAATTGAATTTAAAAATACTAGACAAGCACACTATAGAATTGACAAAGAGGGTTAGGTTTTTTAGCTTCATTTGTTATATGGAGATATTTTATTGTAATGTACATAATCAATGATATGATTCTTGATTTCTTATAAGATTTAATATTATGACACCTTAACAAACCAAGATATGACTTTCATGGTTCAATCCTACATGTATAGAATTTACATTTTCATCTACAAGTTTGACCCTAAATTTGTAGTTTTAAAATTATTTTGTGACCTTGACCCCTACACTTCTAGTCTTTAGGAATTTATTTATCTCCATTTCTTAGATTATGTTGAGAGCCATTATAATTTTTTTTTGCACTAACTTTGGGAGGAAACTCATTTTTCCTTACTCAAACCCTTGGATTGATTTAAAAAAATTGAACAAGTTAAAATACATGCCAAATATAAATGCAAGTGCCTAGGTATTTTATCCTTGTAATCTTAAAAGTTGATGTAATACTCTAATGATCAAATCATATGTTGATCTATGATACATATGGATTGATATCTAAATGAATTAGAAAATTTTATTTTATATAACAATGTAGCTCTAAAATTTTAATATTTCATGCTCAAATTGTTGAGAAATAACTAATTGGAAGTATTTCAACTTGGGACCATATTTAAATTTGGATATATAAATGTGTGTGCCAAAGAAACAAAATGAAAAGAATAACATTTGGATCTATATCCTTGATATGTTTGAAGCTAAGTCTAGTCTAGGCTCAAGTTAATGGCTAAACTTTTGCAAATAAAAATGCAACTTGGTTTGTCTAGTACATATGTGTTTAGTTTATTTGTTGTGTTATTAGTTGGATGATAGTTAAGGTGTCCACTACGAAATGGTAGATGATGGGGAGGTGATGTTGGAGCATTATGACACTTGAAATAATTTTGTAGATGAATTGAAAAATCCAATCAACATAAAGAAGCTCAAGGGGTGTAGTTTTGAATTATAGACCTCTCATCCCCTAATAGATAGTTGATAGTTTTGATATTCATTTTTCTCTTGAAAGATGTTTAACAAGACAAAAATATATGCAAAATGGGGAAGCAAAATACTATATTGAAAATGCTTTAAAAACTTTCAAACAAATGCAATTTGAATTCAACAAATTTTAAAAAATTTGCATTTAGGGTTTCAAAATTAAACAAATAGATGCATTTTGAACTCTAAAAAAAATTAATTTTAAATACCTAGTGCTCAATAGTGCTCGATATGCAAACTGGAATGATGAACTTTGAAGAGACAAACGGAAATTTGCTTTCGCCGGAAAGAAAAACCTTGTTTGGTCGCCGTCAAGGTCTATGTTCGTCGCACGCACCAGGGATAGTGACTGGTAAAAGAAAAAAGTAAAAGTGACAGGTTAAAATGAAACATTTTTTTGTTTTTATCATATTAAGGGGGTTCAGTTGAACCCATGTTCAATCGAACCTATTTAAATATGTTTTTTTATTTAGCTTTTCTTTGGTTCTGTCGAACAATGGGTTTGGCCAAACCCAATGGTTCACCCGAACCAAAGAATTGGTTCGGTCGAACCATTGGGTTCGGCCGAACCCATTCAATATGGTGAAAGGAAAAAATGCAAAATTTCCTTCCTCTTATAAAGTGTAAACCACTATTCTAAAGCCACCCCATTGGAAATTTATTTGTAAATTTAGGCCAACACTGAAAATATGTTTTATTTTCTTGGCCGACTAAGTTTCCATAAGAGGTTTCTTACATAATAATCTGATTAGAGTGTGCATGCACTTTGATCTCCATCTCCATCTTGATTTGATGATAGCTCGCATGGGTTATATCTGGTTTCTTAGTTTCTTTTGGCCACATTTTGCTCATAGCTTGACACATCATATTCGCATTGGTTCACACTTTAGATTGGGAGTTTATGGTTATTGATCTACATTGGTTCAGATCCTTTTCATTTTGAGGGCCATGTTTTTATGGTTAATGTTCCAGAATCTTGATGGTACTCATCTTATGGGGCAATTTTAGTTTTAGTTTGGCATCGGCATTGAGAGACATAGCTTCCAGATTTTTTCATCATTATGGGGGGCTTCATTTTTTTCATCTACTATTGCTTACAGATTCCAAGGTTGATCTAGTATGTGAGTTTTCCAGTGTTCCTTAGCATCAGGTCTACTATTGCATTTATGATTCTGTTATGGTTTCTTGCAAATATAAGTATATTTCCTTGCTTGCTAGTTTTTGGGTTCTAGCGTTACTTCATCGAGTTCTTCCAGTGATTCTTTACAGCAGTTCATCTCATTGAGAGGGGGTTTTTCCCACTGGTTTTTCTCTCTCTTTGCATTTGTAAATGGGTACCTGATCAGGCCTTTGTTGTTGGGACCCATCTCACATCTTTGCATAATAATTTACTTCTCCCTAAGTTGCACTTATGGGGGGTTGTTGGTGTAATTAATTATTTAATTACACTTTACATAAGTTTACTTAGGAATTATTTAATTCCTAGGTTATAGGTTGTTATCCTTATCTTGTTGAGCTATCTTTTTGCTCAAGATAAGATTACAATTGTGCATGCTTTCTTTATAAGAAAGTTCATCTCTTGTAATTATTGTACTTCAAATATATCAATTTGCACATCTTCATGCAATCTCTCGCTTTTTCGTTTTCTTTTAGGAAGGTTATTTTCTGGTTTGCATTTCAAATCTTGGTTTCTAATAGTTTCATCAGTGAAGAGTATGTTTGAATGTTGGGTGGCTCCCTGTGTGTGTATGTGTGAATATCATTTGATTGTAGAGCAGAGTGTGAAGTGTGAAGAAGTGTTGAGATTAATTGGAACTGCAATTAGGCTTGTGCATAAGCTATTTTCTCAGTTCATACCCTTCAAATTTTTAATCCTATTTTGTTGGGTAGTGAGCCCTTTTTGTATTTGAACAATGAGATCTAGCTAGTGTGCCTGAATCCATGTGCATTTTGTTGGTTTTTTTTACAATGCAACCAGGTTTGTCTTCTAATCTACCTATGGAATTGCCAATTCCAATCAAGGGCAGCTCAAAGGACCTAGACCAACTCACGAGGACTTTAAAAATCCTCCTACACTTTAGGCTCTGTAAGACCTAGGAGGGTGATCCCTTAATCTGTTTACAACCTTTGCACCATTATTATAAACAACATTAGTAATCTCACTTAATAGCTCAACATAATAGGATAAAATTGAATTAAATTGGTTGTTTATCAGTAATATAAACTATTTGGAGCATGAGATAATTACAACACAACCCACAACATAAGATAGTCATTGATTTGCAATTTGTAGCAAGCTCTAGGTAAAGATAAACAATTATTGAATTATATGAACAAGTACAACTTAGATCAATGTCGTATATCCATTGCAGGATTCAAATTCATAGGCATTTAAAGGTTTGTGATAGATTTAATACATAACATACAAGATCCCTAACAATATTGCATTACAATTTCATTAGTATGCATTCTAACTCAATACTACTTATCAAATCCTTATACAAAACATATCCGCCTATAATCCCATTCAAGCATTTTAATTAATTCCTTGAATTAAACCTAAAATAAAGATCACACACACCACAATAGCGAGATGAATGAAACAACCCTTAGTCATCTAATTCAGAATTCATATATGCATGTATAGTGGAGAGACATGAGTTTGAATTTATCATTTCAATTCAAATGCTAGTACTGTTATACAACATTAAATCCCCATGAATTCAAAACCTATTACAGAATAACCCAAAACCTAAATTGCATTTCTTTATAAAACCATCAGACTTTACAATTTGCTCTGCAACTTCACCTAGACTCAACCAAAAAATATCTAACTTGCTAACTCATACTTCTAGCCTTGAAATCCTTCTTATAGATAATGAAGGAGAAAACATGCATCAGGCCAAAAAGTACACATGTCACCAGCCAATTGGCACACCTGGTGATATTCCAAAAATTGTTACAACAATAATCACCTTGGAGAATATTCTTGTTCATCATGCCAGCTGAGAAAAGTTGAGGCAACAACAAAAAACCACAAGAAACCCACGCCAAGACTGCCATCAAAGAAAAATTGGAAATCGTTATAACCACAACATTTGATTTACCACTTGTTAGTAGTCCATTCTTTTATTCTTCCTTAGTCAAATATTTAGTTACCCATTTCTGGTATTCTTCATTAGTAGGCTAGTCAAAATTAATTACCTCATTCACCTTGGCATTATAAGGTGTGTACTTTACTGCTACCTAATTTGCATCCCTTTCAAAAGATTCCAAAAATGAGCTGGTACTAATGATTTTATACATACAACTCACCAATAAATCATAATCTGAATCATCACAAATTCATTTAATTTGATCATTGATGACCTCACTTACTTGATCCTGCCACTGTTGGAGTGACCTAATTTTCCCCTGCTCATCAATTATATCAGGTAACAATGTATTACCCCAATCATTAAAATTCTTCACCAATTCCTTAATATTCCTACTCAAATCATTTGGTAGGGTCTGAAAACCTTGCAATAATTTTACTAACACATGAGTAGGCTTTAATGATTAAGGCTTATTATTTGTATCAAACATTGAGGCCTTATACATGACATCCAAATCACTAGCCCTAGGGGTCCAATTTTCAATTAATGGTATCACTACCTCATGATCCCTACCAATATTCTTTATTGCATCTAACAACAAAGAATATAAAGAATGTATAGATATCAATTTATTATCAACCTTTTCATTTAAATGCCTCAAGAAAATAGTAACAATATCTTATTGCTTTGAAAGAGATCCCTCCTCACTTACCTTCAATGATGTCTGTAATTCTTCAATCTTTTGCATGAGCTACTTCTTTGTAGGATCAATAGAGCACTCTATTTCTTCATCATTTTTTTTTCTAAAGGAGGGGTGAGGGAAATATTTTGACTGGGAGACCTTGGTGTGGAAACAATTGGAGAAGTAGGAGGCACTAACCCTGTTGTGGAAATATTTGATGCAGGTTTAAATTCTAGCCGTCGATCCTTCAGTTAGATCAAATCATTGAACAACCGTCTTCAAAACAAGATGACACAATTGCCAACATGGCAATAAGGGGCCCACCATACCATATGCTGCGAAGGAAGTCCATGTGGCAGTCACCCACAATATCACAATCATTGAAGATCCTATAAATTCTAATCACACGATGGTAGACAACCGTAGATCTTGAACATCAATGATCTCATTCCTTCAACACAGTCGCCAGCCTTATCATTAACCATCGAGCAACTTTCCCACCAAGATTATAATAGATCCATCAATTTAAAACACATGCACCTTAAGAGCACTTTAGTAACCCGCCTTTTAATGTATTTAAGGCTGGATTAATGTACCACAGTATTTCCTTTATTCCTTTGGCTTCATTAGATGAGACACGTGGCGCCTGCCCGTGATATTGTGATCAATAAAACCTTGTAACTTTTGATCATGTGATGGAAGGAAATTGTTGATATCTAATGATAATTGATCGACAGTCACCCAACCTATCCCCATCAGCCTCACCAAAAAGGACACATGGCGCTTGCCCATGATATCACGATCAACCAAAGCAGTGTGGTGGGGTCATCGCAGGATAGCAGGCAACGACTGAGATCAAAAGGTAGTTGATCAATAGTAGTGTGAATTTGATCCCTTTGCAAAATAAAATATTTATTAAAAGAACAAAGGGACATCACTAGGCAGACGACAAATAATGACGTAAGTTGTTTTTAAAAGATGAAACATGGGGCCAACCAAGACTTAGGAAAATAAAACCCTACGGAGGAAATAAAATATTTGAGACTAAAGGAATCAAGCAAAAATTTCCAACACCATGAAAGACCAGTGATAGAAGGCAGGGCATGAGTGAAACACAAGGAGCAAAATTTTGAAGTTCCATCAGTGGCTCCAGTTTGGGATGTTCATTCCACTGGAATGAAGCAAGGATTTAGAATCTTAGGTGGAGCAAACCAAGACGCAGAGATGACCAAAAGGGATTGTTCGAACAAAAAAACCCAAACTATGTATAAGATATATACAAAATATACAAACCTAATCTATTGTTCATGGAAACGAATACTTCAAGTGAAGTAAAACTTCAAGAACTATCCATGAACTGGTAGTTCAAGAATATCCCCTATTATATCTTGGAGGAAGTATGAATATTCACCCCACTAACCATTAATAAAAAATGGACCCAACCAGATTGCATCAAATTCCCCATGTTTCTCTTTATCTTCTAGTCTGGCATTCCACATTAAAACCAAATCTCCATCTTTGAAACTCCTTGCAGTTGCTCTCTTGTCATACAAATTCTTTACTTGCAACTGCAACTTTGTATTTCTCTTTTGAGCTTCTCTCCTGGTTTCATCTAATTCTATAAGAGTTTCCACTCTCAATTGTATCTCATCATCAATTTCATTATCATACATCTGGACAAACTTATACATTTCCATTAAGTTGTTTTGGGGTAACTTGGCATTTATCCCATAAACCAAGTTGAATGGGGCAAAACCTATTGCCTTCTTCACAGTTACCCTATCTACCTAGACTGCTAATTTTAGTTTAGAATCCCAAGCCCTTTTATTTTGATCTAGGATTCCCTTAATGATCTTCATCAAGCTTTTATTGCTTGATTCTTCCTATCCATTCCCCTATGGGTGATATGGTGATGAATAAGAGATTTGGATGCCATGCTTCTCACAAAATTCTATGTATTCCTCAAATCTAAAACACATTGCATTATCTGATACAATCCTTTTTGGACATTCAAATATAGTCAATATGTTGCTCATCAGGAAATCAATTACCACTTTACTAGTGGCTTTCTTTGTTGGAATTGCTTCCACCCACTTGGTGAAATAATTAGTAGCCACCAATATCCAAGAGTGACCTCCACTAGATTTACATGCTATCTCTCCTACAAAATCTATACCCCACTATTGGAATGGAGCTTGTACTATAACTGGTTTTAGAGGCAAGTTACCATAAAACTTTAACTTACTAGAGAAGCATTGACAAGCACCACATGTCTTCACTAATTGGTGTGCATCCTTAAAAACTATAGGCCAGTAGAATCCAACCCTCATTATCTTATGTGCAGTTGTCTTAGTCATATAATGTCCTCCACAAACTCCACCATGCATCACGCTCAGAAGTTCTTGTGCTTGATCTTGGTCAACACACTTTAGCATGACACTTTCTCCATTTCTCCATCAGAGCTTTCCATCTATGATAACATATTTGATAGCATGTAATTTCAATGTTCTTTTCTCATTTTCACTCAAGTTGTCAAGACATTTCATTTTTTGCAAATAATATATCACATCTCTATACCATTCAAAATGTTCCATATCACATATGTGAGATCTATTTTCCTCTTCTAGCAAATTTATCTGATTTGCTTCTAGATTACTTTCGGCCATGAGCTTGGTCAATCCTTGTCCTCTCACCAGTTTAGTAATCTAGACCTCAATATTGAATTCTTGGATCCTATTTATCCACTTACACCTTCTTCCTGACACCTCCTATTGTGTGAAAATGTCCTTAACATTAGCACTAGGCACATATGCTATTATAGTAGCTCCCATCAAATAAGGCCTAAAAGCTTTTACTGCTTTTAGCAGTGCATATGCCTGTTTTTCATTTATATCATACTTAAGTTTTGTAGCCTTTAGATATTTGCTAAAAAAGGCTATAGGCTGTTCAAAACCTTCTGCATTCTTTTGCAACAACACAAATGCAATTGTATGGAAAGAAGCAAATGAGAAAATCTATAAAGGTTTGGAAAAATCAGGGGTTCTTAACACAAGAGCCTCCTTTATTTCTTTCTTAATGTCTTGAAAGGCCTGCACAGGCTCCTCATCCCATTTAACCTTGGCTCCTTTCTTGGGCATTTTGGAAATAGGATGAACTATCTTAGCAAAATTTATCACAAACCTCCTTAAGAAATTATTTGTCCAAAGAAAGATTGTATTCCTTTGACATTTCGAGGTTGTGGAACTTTATCAATTGCAATTACCCTTTTTGGATCAATTTTTACTCCATCCTTGGAAACTATATGTCCCAAAAATTTTCCTTCTAGTACTCCAAACACACATTTCTTTGGATTCAAGGAAATTCCATACTCCAAGGCTCTAATGAATATCTTCTCCAGATTCTCACAATGATCCTCTGCCTTTTTAGAATATGCTATCAAGTCATCTTGGTAGATCACCAAAAACAAGTTAATGAAATCTGAGAATGCCACATCCATGGCTCTCTAAAAAGTAGCCCCTACATTTGTGAGACCAAATGGCATTCTTACATAAACATGTGTTCCCCATGGCATAGTGAAAGCCGTCTTAAACTGTTTAGACTCTTTGACCAGAAAAACCATCCATCATAGACATTAATTCATATCCTACCACTCTTTACAACATGGCTTCCATATTGGGTAATGGATAATTGTCCTTTAATGAAGACACATTCAAATTTTTGAAGTCTACACATAGCCTAATGTCTCCATTTTTCTTCCTTACTGGTACCAAGTTTGATAACCAGGATGAATGTCTGATCAGCTTATGATCCCTGCATCCCTTAGTTTCATTAATTATTCTTGCATTTTGGGGGCCAAGGTGGGATTAATAGGCCTTTTCTTTTGTTTGAATGGCTTGGCATCCTCACACAAAGGAATCTCATGTTGGAAAAGATCCTCCATATATGCCTTAAGGTCATCATAGGGCCATGCAAACACATGCCTAAACTTCCTTAATAAGTCAATTAGCATCCTTCTCACTTTTGGTGACATTTTATTTCCAATATACACCTTCTTTGGGGATGCTTCTATTCCAAGATTTATCCCTTCCAAGTCATTAGGATGAGAAACAGTATGATTAGCCTTTGTATTATCTTGATTATCAAACACTCTTTCTAGTACAACTAGACCCTTGGGAATTGTGTTTGTTTTTAACTGAATGACCTCATTTCCAAATATAGTATCCTTACCATCAACATTTTCAACAAAAGCTCCAAAGTTAGTTAATCATGGATGTTCACACACTTCACACCATGGTCTATCTGCTACTAGATTCACTAAATGTTTCTACAAGGGGTCTGGCATATGTTGATCATTTTTAAGCTTTTGGCTAGGCAAGATTGGTTTTCCATCTTTCCAATTTGTATTGTAAGGATAATTTTGCAATCTAGGTGTCCTATCATTTTTATTATAAGGTTGCCTTTCATTTCCCATACCCTTCTCTTGCTTAGCAATAGTTTTCTTTATGTATTTCAAGGTATTGTAAACCTTTTCCCACTTTTCATCATCTTTAGGCTTTGTAGTCGAAACCTTCTCAGTCTTATTCTTAGGATTTTTTAAAAGTGTAGGTTCTTCTCTCCTACCATATTTCCCATAAGCTCTTCTATTACTTTCAATATTTTTAGCCACCCTAAATGCATCCCTCATAGTCTGAGGGTCTTTATCTCTGAGGAGATATGCCATTTTAGCATCAAAAGCATTGAAATATGTAGTTAAACAAACATTTTCATCAAGCCTTAAAACCTGGAACAACTTATACATTGATTTTTGAAATCTTAAGTTAAACTCTGTGATAGGCTCATTCAATGACTTCTTGATGTTATTAAACTCATTTAGCATGAAACTTGCATTAGTTTTATCACCATACTGCTCCTTAAAACACTTTTCAAACTCATCCCATGAACCAATACTAGCATTAGGTAGACCTCTATACCAATCCATCGCATCCTCTACCAGAGCCTCATAATCATTTAACATATCCATGAAATATTTTAAGCGTTCCTCTGCTGTCACAACATTATTGCTGACAAACTTACTCATCTTTTCTCTCAAGTTAGCAAGAATGAGGTTTGGATAACCAGGGATACCATTGAATAATAATGGTCTATATCTTTCCAATTGTATAGGTCGTCGTTGAAATAATCCTTCATTCATCTTAGAATAAACACCAGACCCTACATCTTGTACTCTATGACCATCCTGATTTGGATTTACAAACCTAGTTGCATGAATCTTCGGGCCAAAATTATTTGTGGTGGGATTTGGAGTAATTTTAGGATTATTATTTAAGGAATTCTGGTGATTTGAGGAGGTTGTAGCTTGTGCAACCTCATCCGTACTTGTCATTTTTAGGAAACTTATTTTCCTCTTCATTTCTACATTTACAACCTCGATTTCTATTCTCCAACTCTTCTGCTAGAGCCTCACTTTCCTTTTTAGCCTTTTCTAAGGCAGATTCTATTTGGAATGACACATGTTGCTAGAGATGTTGTTGAGTGGAATGGGGAGTTACCTTCTCATTTATTTTAATCCCCTCAACCTTTTTCTTTCCTTTGTCCAAGGCAGGCTTAAGGCTCAGTTGAGACTTAGCATGATTTGAAGGATTTGGGTCAGCAGGTTTGGATTGGGCATCAATGTGGCCTAATGGGTTTTCTTTAGATACATGCTTTTTTTCCTTATTAACAACCTTCTGTATAACTGGGTCCTCAACACCTAGTTTAGGTTCTTCTTTGTTCAGAAACTTCATTGTTGCCAACTGTCTCATCAACCTATCCCTTTCAATCACAACATTCCTCAATTTTGCTTCCCGCTCTTTTTCTCTTTTCACTCTGAGTTTAGCTTGCTCTTGGATTTCCCTCATCAAAGAGTTAATGTCTCCAAAAACATCATTAGGGTTAGGTAAAGTCATGTTAGAACTTGATGTATCACTTAAGTCTATTAGATTTACCCCTTCAAATACATGTTTAGACAATAAAGGGTTTACATCATTTTCAGTAGGAGGAGGAGGCACATCACTGGTGCATTCTCTATGATGGCTTCGACTTCTACTCCTACCTCTTCTCCTCTCAGCATATTTGACACTAACAGGCCCTTTATTTTGACATGTCACATCTTCTTGAACTGGTGTATTAAACAATGCATCAAAAAATCCACAACTATCTGAATCTGAACTTCTAGACACCTCTTCAAGATTTTCAGGGATAGGGTGTAAAGGCTGACTTGTACCTTGGTGTACAGGGTTCTGTGACGTGGGAACAACATTACTAGATTTTGGTCTTTTCTTTATCCAGCCCTTCTTCACTTTGGGAAGTTCACCTTCCAATTTTTGTTTTAGATGATTCTTCATGAGTGACCTGGTGTTCATTTTTCGTACTAGTCCAAAATTTCTTTCCACTTATAATAAACCTTTCAAAATCAAATGCACACTAGTGCAAAGACTTCAGAGTCGCCACCCAATTAGCTTGGGAATACCAAATACCTAAAGACACATGGTAGAATATAAAAACCTTTAGAACCTTGTATTGAAAACACACAAAAGTGCTTTACAACATAACTCTTAACGCTTATGAAAATAGAAGAAGTGGACAAACCTAACACATAATTATAGGCTCAACCTTCAAATTACAGAAACACGATAAAAACTGTATGCAAAATGGACAACCGACATACTGACAAGGAATGTTAAAATTAGCTCCCTAGTAGAGTTTCCATTTTGTTGGTTTGTTTTTACAATGTAACTAGGTTTGTCTTCTAATCTACCTATGGAATTGCCAATTCCAATCAAGGGTAGCTCGAAGGACCTGGACCAACTGATGAGGACTTTTAAAAGCCTCCTACACTTCGGGCTCTGTAAGACCTGGGAGGGTGATCCCTTAATGTGTTTACAACCTCTGCAACATTATTATAAACAACATTACTAATAACAAATAATCTCACCTAATAGCTCAACACAATAGGATAAAACTGAATTAAATTGGTTGTTTATCAGTAATATAAACTATTTGGAGCATGAGATAATTACAACACAACCCACAACATAAGATAGTCATTGATTTGAAATTTGTAGCAAGCTTTAGGTAAAGATAACAATTATTGAATTATACAAATAAGTACAACTTAGATCAGTGCCGTATATCCATTGCAGGAGTCAAATTCATAAGCATTTAAAAGGTTCATGATAGATTTAGTACATAACATACAAGATCCCTCACAATATTGCATTACAATTTCATTAGTACACATTCTAACTCAATACTACTTATCAAATCCTTATACAAAACATATCTTCCTATAATCGCATTCAAGCATTTTAATTAATTCCTTGAATTAAACCTAAAATAAGGATCACACACACCACAATAGTGAGATGAATGAAACAACCCTTAGTCATCTTATTCAAATTTTAGATATGCATGTACAGTGGAGAGACATGAGTTTGAATTTATCATTTCAACTCAAATGCTAGTACTGTTATACAACATTAAATCCCCATGAATTCAAAACCTATTACAAAATAACCCAAAACCTAAATTGCATTTCTCTATAAAACCATCAGACTTTACAATTTGCTCTGCAACTTCACCTAGACTCGACCAAAAATTGTCTAACTTGCTAACTCATACTTCTAGCCTTGAAATCCTTCTTATAGATAATGAAGGAGCAAACATGCATCAGGCCAGAAAGTGCACATGTCACCAGCTAATTGGCACACCTGGTGATATTCCAAAAATTGTTACAACAAAAATCACCCTAGAGAATATTCTTGTTCATCATGTCAGCTGAGAAAAGTTGAGGCAACAACAAAAAACCACAAGAAACCCATGTTGAGACTGCCATCAAAGCAAAACTGGAAACCATTATAACTACAACATTTGATTTACCACCCGTTAGTAGTCCATTCTTTTATTCTTCCTTAGTCAAATATTTAGTTACCCATTTCTCGTATTCTTCATAAGTCAGCTAGTCAAAATTAATTACCTCATTCACCTTGGCATTATAAGGTGTGTACTTTACTGCTACCTGATTTGCATCCCTTTCAAAAGATTCTAAAAATGAGTTGGTACTAATGATTTTATCCATACAACTCACCAACAAATCATAATCCGAGTCATCACAAATTAATTTAATTTGATCATTGATGACCTCACTTGCTTGATCCTTCCACTGTTGGAGTGATCTGATTTTCCCCTACTCATCAATTATATCAGGTAACAATGTGTTACCCCAATCATTAAAATTCTTCACCAATTCCCTGATCTTCCTACTGAAATCATCTAGTAGGGTTTGAAAACCTTGCAATGATTTTACTAACACATGAGTAGGATTTAATCATTGGGGCCTATTATTTGTATCAAACCTTGAGGCCTTATACATGACATCCAAATCACTGGCCGTAGGGATCAAATTTTCAATTAATAGTATCACTACCTCCTAATCCCTATCAATATTCTTTATTGCATCTAACAACAGAGAACATAAAGAATGTATAGATAGCAATTTATTATCAAACTTTTCATTTAAATGCCTCAAGATAGTAGTAACAATCTCTTTTGTCTTTGAAGAGATCCCTCCTCACTTACCTTCGATGATATTTTTAATTCTTGAATCTTTTACATGAGCTACTTCTTTGTAGGATCAATAGAGCACTCTATTTCTTCATCAATTTTTTCTAAAGGAGGGGTGAGGCAAAGATTTTGACTGGGAGACCCTGGTGTGGAAACAATTGGAGAAGTAGGAGGCATTGACCCTGTTGTGGAAATATTTGATGCAAATTTAAATTCTAGTCATCGATCCTTTAGTTAGATCAAATCATCAAATGACCATCTTCAAAACAAGCTGACATAATCGCCAACATGGAAATAAGGGGCCCACCATACCATATGCTGCAAAAGAAGTCCACGTGGTGGTCGCCTTTGATAGCACAATCATTAAAGATCTTGCAACTTCTGATCACGCAATGGCGGGCAACCGTAGATCTTGAACATCGATGATCTCATTCCTTCAACATAGTCACTAGCCTGATCATGAACCATCAAGCAACTTTCCCACCAAGATTATAAAAAATCCATCAATTTAAAACACGTGCACCTTAAGAGCACTTTAGTAACCCACCTTTTAATGTATTTAAGGCCGAATTAATGTACCATGGTATTTCCTTTATTCCTTTGACTTCATTAGATGAGACACGTGGTTCCCGCTTGTGATATCACGATCAATAAAAACCTTGTAACTTCCAATCACATGATGGTAGGCAACCATTGATATCTGATGATAGTTGATTGATGGTCAACCAAACCTATCCTCATTAGCCTCACCAGAAAGGACACGTGGCACCCGCCCATGATATTGTGATCAACCAAAGCAGTGTGGTGGGGTCATCGCGAGATAGCAGGCAACGAATGAGATCAAAATCTAGTTGATCAACAGTAGTGCGAATTTGATCCCTCTGCAAAATAAAACATTATTTAAAAGAACAAAGGGACATTAGTAGGAAGACGACAAACAACGATGTAAGTTTTTTTAAAAGGTGAAACACGGGGCCAACCAAGACTTAGGAAAATAAAACCCTGTGGAGGAAATAAAATATTTGAGACCAAAGGGACCCAACCAAGGTGTAAAATAAACATAAGGGCTTTACATGAAAATAAAGCCAAAGCTTACCCCTTAGAAATTTCCAACACCATGAAAGACCAGTGACAGAAGTTAGGGCATGAGTGAAACACAAGGAGCAAAATTTTGAAGTTCCATCACATTCCCCTTATTATTTTTCATTATACTTTTAACAAAGTATAATCTTATGGACTAACATCCACCATGGTTTTTCCCATAATAGGGTTTCCACATAAAAAAATCTTGGTGTTCTTTGTCTCTCTGATGTGTTAATTGCTTGTGATTAATTGCTTATTCATTAGATTTGAGATTAAAGTTAAGATAAGTTTGAAAAGTTTAAATTTATGTGACAACTAATTCATCCCCCTCTCAGTTGTCTGTCCTTGTTTTCCCAACAATTGGTATTAGAGCCAAGTTCCTTTGAAGAAGTCTAAAAGCTTGAGGTGATCCGATATGGCAACAACATTTAAGAAGGATAGTCCTAGATTTGATGGCACTAACTATTCAATGTGGAAAGTTAGGATGCAATGCCACCTAAGGTGTATTGGTGAAGATTTCTAGAAGATTACAAGAGATCCATATACTATTCCTTAGAATGGTCCCTCAACTCTTGATGAGATCAAAGATGCTAAAAATAATGTTAGGGCTGTTGAAGCTTTGGTGAGTGCTTTGAAAAATTTAGAGATGGCTAATGTGTTGGGTCTGTAGATAGCTCATGAGATTTGGATGAAACTAGAAACTTTGTATGAAGGAGATGCATAGGTGAAGATGGCTAAGCTACATAGCTTGAAAGGAAAGTATGGGAATTTGAAGATGGGTGAAGATGAAAATATCACTTCTTTTATGCAGAAAGTAAATGAAACAATGATGGGTATTAAATGTGTCAATGGTTCTATGGATGAGGATAAAATTGTGGCTAAAGTACTTAGATCCTTGCCTCCCTCCTACAAAATGAAGGTTCATGCTATTGAAGATTTTAGATCAGTAAACAAGATGACAAGAGACACATTGATCAGGAAGCTTGCTACTTATGAAATAAGTAAATTTGGTTAATTTTCACCAAAGACTGAATTTGCATTCAAGGCTATTGTATCCAAAAGTAACAGGCAAAGACATAGCCTAGGAGAGAGTTCCAAAAATATATCCAAGTATGATGAAGAATTGAAACAGTTTGAAGATAAAGAGAGGTAGAAGAATTGGAAGCACTAATTGCAAAGCAAGAAGGGAGAGGAAAAGGTAAATATGAAGATGTATTGCCTATTATATGTTTTTCATGTAGTAAAATAGGTCATTTTGAATCAAGATGTCCTAAAAGAGTTCCTAGACCTAAGCCTAGAAAGTCTAGATTCCAAAAGAAATGCTACTTTGCTGAAGAAGCAGTGAATGATGATGAGTCTAATAAAGGCAATGGAAATGAAGATGAATGGGCTTTCATTGCTACCATTGAAGATAATTATGTGGCTATTGAATCTACTAAAGATGAGAAAGCTTTTGCAACCCAAGTTGAAGAAAAAGATGAATGGATCATTGATAGTAGATGCTCACACATATGACCAGTGATAAAAGAAAATTTGTGAGTCTAGAGAAGTATGACGGTGGGGTTGTAAGATTTGGAGATAACAATGCTAGTGTGATTCATGGAAGAGGATCTATTTTCCTTGGCAGTAAGGATAAAACTGATGATGTCCTCTATGTTGAAGGATTGAAGCACAAATTGTTGTGTATTAGATAGATGGTTCACAAAGGATATGATCTTTAGCTCAAAGGTGGAAGATGCAAGATACGTGGAAGTTTCAGGAATATGATTGCAACAAGAAAACAAAAAAAGGCAATTTTTTCATTTGAATACTGCTAGTGGAAGTTGTTTAATTTCTCAAATAGATGAAATTTGGTTGTGGCATAGGAGGTTGTGTCATGTAAACTTTGATAACTTTATCAAGATAAATTCTAATCAAGCAATAAGAGATTGCATGGGTTAGTGAAGCCTACTAATATAATTTGAAAGGAATGTTAGATGGGTAAACAAACTAGAGTTTCTTTCTAGATAAAATAATTTCATTCAAATAATTTGTTGGAGCTACTACATACTAACCTTTGTGGTCTCTCCAGAGTCAGAAGTATTCATGGAGAAAGGTATTTTATGTTGGTTATTGATGATTACTATAGAATGATTTGGGTTTCCTTTTAAAGAGGAAAATGTGAAGCATTGGAGAAGTTCAAAAGTTTGAAGGCTATGGTAGAAAATGAGAAAGGTCTAAAAATCAAGTGCCTGAGATCTGACAGATGTGGTGAGTTCATTTCCAAGGAGTTCAACTCTTATTGTGAAGAGCATGGAATTAAAAGATAGTTATTTGCTCCCCGAACCCCTCAACAAAATGGAGTTGCAGAGAGAAAGAATAGAACAATTATGGATGCTGCCAGAACAATGATGATAGAAGGAAATGTGTCTCAGATGTATTGGAGTGAAGTGGTAAGCACTGCTGTGTATACTCTGAACCTGGTAAATGTTAATGGTAATTCTGGTAAGACTCCTTATGAGTTATGGTTTTGTCACAAGCCTACTGTTATGTATTTTAAGATCTTTGGAAGCAAGTGTTATATTGGGAGAGATGATGATATAGGAAAATTTGATGCAATAAGTAATGAAGGAATCTTCCTAGGTTACTCCACTAAAAGAAAGGCCTACTGGTGCTATAACAAAAGACTGAGAAAGATGGTTGAGAGTGCAAATGTTAGAGTTGATGAGGACTCTGTCAAATCATCTAGATGTTGCAGTTATTATTTAGATGAAGACATTACAAGCCAAGGGAAGAATACTCAGACACATAATCTACTTCAAATTATTCCATATGTTCTGATGAAGCAACCTTAATTTGTTCTGATAAATGAAGTCAGTCAAGAGGCACAGATAAGTGCAAGTGTAGAAGAAATATCAAAAGAGTTAGAAGTTCAAGAATGTCCCAAAACTCCAAGGTATGTAAAGCTAAATCATTCTAAAAATAAAATCATATGAGATAATAGTAAAGGAGTACAAAATAGAAGAAAAATTGTAGAAGAATATTGTTTGATCTCCAAGATTGAACCTAAAAATGTCTATGAATCCTATCAAGATGAACACTGGTTAGAAGCTATGAAGGAAGAGTTGACATAGGTTGAAAATAATGACACATGGCTACTGGTTCTGAGGCCTAAAGACAAAAATGTGATTGGTACTAAATGGGTATTTAGAAACAAGCTGAATGAAGAAGGTGAAGTTGTCCAAAATAAAGCAAGACTGGTATGTAAAGGGTTTTCTAAAATGGAAGGTGTTGATTTTGAAGAAACCTTTGCCGTTGTTGGTAGGATTGAAGTTGTTAGAATATTTCTTGCTTATGCTGCACACAAGGACTACAAAGTCTATCAAATGGATGCAAAGTCAACATTTCTAAATGGAGAACTAGAAGAAGTATACATTGAACAACCAAATGGATTTCAGCTAATAGACAAGGGGAATATGCTTTGCAGGTTAAAGAAATCTATGTATGGACTTAAGCAAGCCCCTAGAGCTTAGTATGCTAGATTGGACAAATAGCTACTAAAGCTTGGATTCACTAAAGGTACTGTTGATAACAACTTATACTTAAAATTAGATAATGATAAGGAGTTAATTATAGAAGTTTTGGTTGATGATATCATTTTTTGGAGGAGATGATAATCTATGTATGAAGTTTGTTGATGAAATGAAGAGTGAATTTGGGATGAGTATGATTGGAGAAATGAAGTTCTTTCTGGGATTGCAGATTGCACAGTTGGACAAGGGGATCTTCATATCTCAGTCCAAATATGTGAAAGAACTGCTAAGGAAGTTTGGAATGGATGAATCCAAAACTATTGGTACCCCAATGGTGACCGGATGTAAGTTGACACAAAGTGATGACTCTCCTAAGGAAAATCAAACCAGATATAGGTTAATGATCGGTGGATTGCTCTACTTGATTCAAACTAGACCAGACATTATGAATGTTGTATGTATCATTGCTAGATTTTAGGCTGATCGAAAAGAATCACATGTAACTGTTGTCAAGATAATTTTTAGATATCTAAAAGGAACAATTGACTTTGGACTTTGGTATCCAAAGGATGATGATCTCACTTTGTGTGCATATACTGATGTGGATTGGGATGGTGATGTAGATGATAGAAAAAGTACTAGTGGTGGTGCTTTCTTCTTAGGGAAGAAGTTGGTGTCTTGGTTGAGCACAAAGCAGAATACCATTTCTCTATCTATTGCTGAAGCAAAGTATATTGCTGCTACAAATAGTTGTACTCAAGTGATATGGATGAAACAAATGTTGAAGGATATTAGGGTGATATATGAAGGGCCTATTTCCATATATTCAAGTGCAATAAATATTTCCAAGAATTTGGTACTACACTCTAAGACTAAGCATATATCAATCAAGTTTCATTTCTTAAGGGAGAAAGTAAATGAGAAAGAAGGTAGATTGGAGTATGTGACTACTAAAGAATAGATTGTAGATATATTTACTAAGGCTTTGATGAAGGACACTTTGAGTATCTTAGAGGAATTCTAGGGGTAATTACCCCTCCAAATAAGAACTAAAAGATGCATTTTCTTGCATCAATCCATGAACTTCATTGCTATATTCTTATCTGGATTGGTGTTTTCGTGGTTGCTACTTAGGGGGAGTAATTAGATGTGTAGATATGTGGTTTAGAGCATGTATATGGAAATTTCATTGTTACCTTTTCCATTGATGTCAAAGGGGGAGAAGTGTAATGAGAAAAATATTTTCAAAAGAAGAAGTGCAGAAGAAGTCAGTGTGTTGGGTTGATGGTATTTTTCACATCATGTGTTGCCATCAATGCCAATGGGGGAGTTTTCTAGATGTTTTGGATGTGTTTCTAATATGTGGTTGTCATTGATGTCAACACTATTAGCATTTGGTGTATCAGCTATTGTATATGTCAAGGATATTGAGAAAATTGTAAGAGAAAGTGTTCTAGGTTTCTAGTGGAACTGTGCAGGTCATGAAAATTTATTGTTTTGTATGTTGAAGAATTGTTGGTGTGGATTAAAGGGTTTATTTTTGAGTATATCTAGATCATTTACCAGAAGTTTCAGAGGTCCATGAAAAGTTTTGAGTGTGTTGTGGTCTGACAGTGTTTATGTGGTCTTTGTCAGTGTTCTTGAATGAAGATTGTGTGATTATGTTAATCTCAATTTTTGTAGATGTTTCTATATTGTTTCTTGGTGCTCTTAGATGTCTCTAGATCATTCTCTATCTTTATGTTATGTCCACATTAATCAGTGAACTTGTGGTTGAAGATCTTTTCTTGCGCATGTTCGGTTTTTCATGTTCTTGGCTGACATGTTGATGGTAGCGTGTTGTGGATCTTCATGGTGTAATTAATTAAATTATTTTTGTATTGGTGATGTTAATTTGGATCTCCACTATGTTTTGGCCGACCTTGGTGGATTTGTATTGGAAATTCATTTGTAAAATTGGGCCGATACTGAAAATATGTTTTATTTTCTTGGCTGACTAAGTTGTGATGAAATCTCATGTTGTAGATATATAAATGCGATTGTTTCATTGGTGAAGAGTATGCTTTGTATGCTGGGTGTGCTCTTGTGTGCGCATGTGAGAATATCATTCGATTGTAGAGAAAAGCATGAAGAAGATTGTGCAAAGTGTGAAGAAGTGTTGAGCTTAATTGGAATTGTAATCAGGCTTGTGCATAAGCTATTTTCTTAGTTCATACTCTCTATATTTTTAATCCTACTGTGTTGGGTAGTGAGCCCCTTTTGTATTTGAGCAATGAGCTCTAGGCAGTGTGCCTAAATACATGTGCATTCCCCTTATTATTTTTCATTATACTTTTAACAGAGTATAATCTTGTGAACTAACATCCACCGTGGTTTTTCCTCTAACAGGGTTTCCACGTAAAAAAATATTGGTGTTCTTTGTCTCTCTGATGTGTTAATTGCTTGTGATTAATTACTTATTCATCAGATCTGAGATTAAAGTTAAGATAAGTTTGAAAAGTTTATATTTATGTGAAAATTGATTCACCCCACCTCTCAGTTGTTTGTCCTTGTTTTTCTAACAGCCAGTAGTCAAGATCCATTTTCTTTTGCATTGTACATGGATACCTCACTAGGCTAGTAGTGGAGACCCATTTCTTTCATTCCCACCTAAGTTATGCTTAAGGAAAGGGGGTGTTAGTGTATATATTAAATACTCTTAGGCTTACTTAAGCCTCCTTAAGTGTCCACTTACTTTGGCACCAATTCTTTACACTTATTCATAAAAGTTATCAAGTTAGTTAGTAGTTTGATTGAGGTGTCAACATACTTTTGACACCTCATGCTACTTTAGTGGTAGGAACTCACCATCACTCCATGTGTGAGGAGTTTTATCCTTATTTTGTGGAAGTTGGTTTCCTTTCTATGTCTATATATGTATGCCTCTTTTTCCTAGTATTGTTGGTTGGCTACATACATTTTTTGCATTCATTGTGCTTGATATTGTATCTTCATTATTACCAATTTTCACATAAAATAATAGAATATAAGTACTTATCTCTATTTTTAGAATATTTATTGTAACAAATATTTTAGCTACTCTACATATAGTAACATCTATAGAATAAAAATCTAACGTGGACATAAAAACCTTTAGTAACTACGCTAATGCGATATATGGCGAGTGACATACATTGACAACCATCTTCCTCCTCTTGCAACATTGTATAGTAATTTTAAGAGTTGGTGTAAAATAATCTATACCATGCAATATTTTGATGAATATTGTTGCCACCCAAGATATAAGAAGTTTTATAAAAGAAAATGAGAGATTAGATATGAGAATAATTTTATTCTATCAAAAATTGCAGTTGATAGATTACAATGATAATGGATTTAGATTACAAAGGAAAACCCTTGGTTATATAGAACAAGGTGAGACATAGGATTGTATAAAATTATGCCATGTGTCTTAGTCTTATGAATTGATACATACAACCATAACTATCTTACGTGTTACCTAAATAATCTTATTTTCATAGTTTGAATAGGATTAGGTGATAAACTAGCTAGGTAAAACACCCATTTCACACCAACACTCCACCTTAAATACAAACTAAGGAGAATTTAAAAGATCCATTGATGCAAGAATACAACAATGGGTCCTAATTACTAGGCCATCTTAGATACCCATCTACAAATATAATCTCTCATGAATAGAGATAATGAAAAATTCCAATGGGACAAAAAATATTGCCAAAAGAGAAAATACAAAATTCCCTCAAAGAAGAATCCCACCACCTAGTTTATGTAGTGTTTGATCCAACACCATTCACATCCAAAACTAGGTGTGCATCTCATTCCTCAACATAAAAGTCACTTGAAGGAATGTGCATGAAGATGGTATGAGCTATGTAATGTGGCCTTGAACTACTACAAGTCGATCTAAGATAGGTTGATTGAGGGATGGGAATTCCTTGAGTGTGACCAAACTGTTTGGCCACTCAATCATAGTAGAAGGTGTGTCGCCAAAAAGTGTATACCTTGACATTTTCACACTTCATATGGGAATAATTAATGATAAATTAGACTTAATGAGGCCTTTATTTAGTGTTGTGAGGTCTTTTACACATACACATTAGGTCTTGGACCCTTGCAAACTGAATAAAATGCATCTAACAATGTCTTGTAAAGGTGTTGTAAAAGACATTCACACTTTCCTAGACTAATGGAACTATTTTTCCCCTAATTAAATATTATAAAATGTATTTAATTACATTCTCACATTAATATAGAAGGATTGTAAATTAAACCTATTTCCAATCTAGTGTTGTAATGTGTCTTACACATTCACATTGGATGTTGTGGCCTTCTAGGCTTTGTGGATCTCATTCTAATGTTGTAAAGTGTATTTAATCACACTTTTACATTGAAATTTTTCCTAGCCCTAATTACCCTTTAAATAATCATTAATAGGCCCCTATGGCCCCATATTGTGCATCTTGAGGCTTATTTTGATCAAAGACCTGATAAAATCATCATAGAAACTAAAATTCTTCATTCCCTGACAACCCAGTTGGTAAAAGATCCCTTGTGGGACCAAGTTTCCCATCTGGGTGAATTAGTTGGGCATCTAGGTGGGACTATAGGTGGGACTAAGTTTCTCTACTTGGAAACTTAGTCCCATTTGGGCTATTTTCGAGGTTCAAGTGGGAAAAATTGGATTTTGAGTTTATTTTTCCTTCATGTTGGCCTTGGGGATCAAATTAATGGGAAAATTAGGTGGATTTCCTATAAATGCAAGCTTCTAAACCTTAATTCATAACTCATTCATTATTCATTCCTCATACATCATGTTCTTAAGTCAAGCAAGCTAGTGTTTTAACATTCTAAGTCATCAAGATAGCTTTTTTAGACATTCAAGGGTAGATTCTTCATCTATTGCTGCAAAAATTCCAGGTCTATCATCATGGAAAGTTTCTAATTCCATTATTTCATGCTTCATTACATTTTTTCTTAATTTTGGTTTAATTACCTAAAGAGGGGTTTGACCAAGGCAAACCCCCATCCCCTAACATTCAACATTTCTCTCTTTCCTTGTGTGTTTGTAGATTTAGGTATCTTGAAGATTTGGAAATCATTGAAGGATAAGATGAAAATTTATTGAAGACATCTCCTTGTTTAAAAATCCAAAATATCCACAAAAGTCCTTACAGTGTTGAAAATTAGAGTTTCAGAACCAAACACCTATAGGAAAACAAAATGCAGACTGAGGGCAAGCTTCCATTTCCACTTTCAGATTTTTAGAAAAGCCAAAGTCGAATAAGTCACTAACAGTGGTGCATTAGTCCCATTATACTTTTTTTTTAGAAGTTTTTGCAGATATGGATACCCATTTGGTTCAAACAAACTCTGGTACAGTTTTCCAGATTTGGGACTAGGCTGCCCAAAATGGCATAAGTGTCCCAATAGGAATTTCTTTTAGGATTATAAACATTTTAAGTCTTCATTCCAATATTCAACACATTTCCAAGTGCATGTTTTCTGTTTTACCTTTTTGTTCTACTTTGATTGCATTTCTATTCATCTTTCTAGTTGTTTTTGTATACAATACTGTGTTTTCAAACACCTTACATTTCCTTAGATTTCATTCATTAACCAATATCTTTTATTAGTTTATTGCATTTAGGACACTCTATTTAAGAAATTTTCATCCATATTTGATTAGTTTTGAGTGGGGACATTATGCATTTTGGTCCATTTGTCTCCTTTTAGGTGGTAAACCCTAGAAGTACAAGAGAACCTTGGATATCAAAATTGGTGTCCATATTTTGGTGAAACTGACTTTCAAATAACTTCTTTTTTGATTTGGAGTCCATCATCATCTTAGAATTAGCTTGTATTGTATTTGGCATTAATTAAGTTGCATTCTAGGGTTTCAAATTTTGAATTAGTGAAAAGTGCATTTAGCTTGCATTTTTGCATCTTAAATCATTGAAAATTTATGAAATTCTATATTGGAATCTTAGGTCTACATCATATAGCACATAAAACATCAAAATCAATCCAAAAAATCTGAAAATTCTAAAAAATTCCCTAGTCCTTTTTCAGCCCTGAAACTACCTTTCACAGAACTAAAAACCTTATTTTTAAGCTTTTGTTTGTTGCCCTTACCTATCTATATCAATTGGCTAAGTTTCTGTAACATGCATTTAATTAGATCCAACTTAAATTAGCTCATTTCATGCATTGTTATTTCAAATTTGCATTTCAAACAGTTCATCCTTCAGGTTGATGCATAATATAATAAAAAATTACCTTGTTTCACATATGAAATTTTCATTTAAACATTTCACTTTAGGTAATTGCTTTTCACTTTATTTACTTTTTCATGATAGCATTTTTTCTTTCAAAATATGTGGCTTTGATTTGATTAAAAATGGATTGCATAAATACAACATTCCCTCTTATGAGTTTAATTTCGATAATAACAATGGGATCATTAAGAAACATGTTCAAACCATTAACACAATCCTTAATATTGAAATGCCTATTGGTGAGGATGATAGTGTTGACAATCATCTCAATCATACTTGTTCTTCTTCCAATACCTCTCCTATTAGTGACAAGGGTATTTTGGTGAAAGAAGATACAAGCATTGAAGGTCTTGATTGTTCCTCTCCTCATCCCCCTTTGGAAGAAATTAGAAAACAAGAAAATGAGATCATAGCCACCACTTTTCCTATCCCAAATCCATCTCTCTGTACTCCCCCTACTTGTTAGTATCCTTTAAAAGAGGATACAATTTTAAACAATCATGAACATCACTTTTGTCAAGAGGATATGTGGATTGAAAGTGATAACATTATCTCTTTCCTTCCTAATGTCCCTAACATTTGGAAAGGCCTATTTGAACAAAATAATCTTAGTTGTCCTTCTCTTGATGCATCCTTTCCTTGTAATGAATATGCTTTACAAAATATAACCATGGATGCACATACTACAAGCTCTCTTACTAGGGAAGATAATATGGAACAAGAGAATGAGAATGTAGAGAAACATGACACTCAAATAGAACCTTCTCCTAATCATCCCAATATTGATATTCCCATTATTGATCATTCACCTACTGGTGATGAAGTCATTTTAGAAGTTAACCAACCCTCAAATGTCAAGAACATGTGTTTTTTAGTTCTCCTAAATACTCCTCCTAGGGAGGATATCATGATGCCAAACAAGGATAACATTGACAATAAATATATTATGCCCTTAGAAGAAGATGAAGAGCCCATGTTAGACTCTCATTCACCAAGGGATGTTAATATTATTCAACATCAACTCATCCTTTATCACCCTTCACACAAACCTCAAAATAAAATAAAAACTTGAACTTTTCCTTTATCCACCTTACAACAATGTTTCATAGAAACTGAGTCATAATACCATTGCTCATACATATCCCACTAGAAACAATCTATGACCGCCAAAACCCACCCCAACACCATTACTCTTGCTTAATCCCATTTTTCCTAGAGATCCTTGATTTACTCTAGTGTATGATCTTGTTGAACAACTTAAGAATACTCCTACAAAGATATCCCTATGGGATTTAATTCAAAATTACCTAACTATCACACTATGCTTCAAACGACCTTACAAAAAGTTCCTATCCCTTCTAGTGCACAACCAAATGATATAGCAGTTGTAATTCAAGGAATAAATGTTGACATTGTTTTCCACAAAAGTGAACTCCCCTCTTTGGAAGTACAAAAACAAAATGATGCTTTCATGATCATAGCTCAATACAAATGAAAAGGGATAAAGAGAACTCTTGTCGATACTGGATCTTCCCTTAATGTGTGTAGTGTGCACCTTCAAGATAGGCTTGGAATTGATAAATCAAACATTCAACCTAATTATTTATCTCTTAAGGGATTTGACAATGTGAAAAAGAAATTGCTTGGGGTGATCACTTTACCTCTTAAAGTTGGGAAGGCCACATTGGAAACACCAATCCATGTTATGCCTCATAAAATTTCATGTAATTTCTTCTCTTAGGTAGACCATGGATTCATGTGATTAATGGGGTTCCTTCTACTCTCCATTACAAAATGAAATACATCTACAACAAAAAAGTCTACACACTTGATGTTGATCCTAAGCCTTATAGTGTCTTACAACTTGAGAAAAATAAAGAATTAATACTAGACACACAAGTGGAACCTGTGCAACAAAATGACAATGAATTTTTTTTTGAACAAGTCATGAAGCTATTAGATAATGATTGGAGTTCCTTATATTTCACACCAACATTCATGGGTGAATACAAGATCATACACAAAAACTTTGACAAGGGATAAGAAAAAGAAGTAATGTCAATACAAAACATGAAAAACCCTTTGAAAGCATCCACCTCAACCAATTTAGAAAAATAAGAAAATTACACAACAACCTTTGATGACCTTAACCAAAAACAACCAATAGATGCAAAAGAAATAAAAAATATTGATGGAAAAGGTTATGAGCTCATGAAACAACTCAGATATAGTGGAAAAGGATGTGGTGCTAGAGAACAAGGTATCCATGTCCCCATTGATTCTAACACAGAATAAATAACTCAAGGTCTTGGTTACTATCCTTTGATAGAAATCACCAAGCCTTCACTCAACATCAACACTATCACAACACATTCCTCTAAACCACCTTCAATAGTAGTGCATCCTAAAGTTATAAGTTCTAGTGGTCTTGATTGTTCTCCTTTTCCTGAAATGAAACAAACAAAGAAATTTTCACTTAATATCAATCTCATCTCCCAAAACACTAATGATTTGAATTCGTTTGATTTTACACCCTCCTATAAAGGAGAGAACAAAATCTTGACATCTCAAGAGTCTTGCGTAGCTATAAAATCTTGTACATCTAAGCAAGAGGTATCTTTGCTGCAAACCATAGACACACCTTCTACCATTGATCAAGAGGGTATCTTGTCAAGACTCCTCCAAGATCACTTGATATCCCTTCCTCCAAAACTCAAAATAAATTCCATTACAAAAGTTTGTTTTTTGCATATTATAGAGTTCACAGTCATTATACTAATGAATGTAAGTCTTTGAGTAGTAAAATCAAACATCTTAAGGAGTTTGGTGCTCTTCCTTATATGGGGGCACCTCATTCCTCTAATTGATACTTATTTTCACTCTACCATGCATCTTATCAATCATTTTGGCTCACCCTTGTCCCACACTAAGTGGGGGCAAGGGGTTAGTTAGCCTTGTTCTCATATGTCACTTGGCATTTCCTCTTTTGGCTAGTTGTTAACCTTTCATGAATATATAAGAGCAACCTTGGGATGTGGATGACATGCCTTAAGTTGGCTTGCATGTGACATACTACCTTTTTCATGATGTAGCTTATAGGAAACATATGACTTGGCATAGGGCTTTCCTAGTTATCTCTCATCTCTTCTTCTTCTACTTTAAAGCAATTGCTCACAGTAATGGTGTTAACAACCACTTTAAAGTGGGGGCATACATCGACACTCACCTTTCATTGTGTGATTTTATTTTTCTTGTGATTTCCTCTCTTGGAAACATTAGGTACAGTGTTGCCCATGATGAGACCTTGCACTTGTCCTCTCTTGGAACCGAGATGAGAACATTTACACTTTTCCTTTCTTGGAGACATTAAGCATGATGTTCTCTAAGATGAGACCTTGCATGAACTAAGAAAAATCCCTTTGAACATTCCTTGCACTATTTTACATTTACAATGTTTATGAGTGTCAAGCATATGAAGTTTTGCTTACCTCATGGAGCTTGAGGACCATTTTTGTGTGGTGCCTTATTAAAGTTATCAAGAGTTATAGCTTTGGTATGGTTGAGTGAGAAGCCCATTCTGAGGCATTACTTTCCCCATAGCCACTTATGTGTGTGTAAGTGCATACCATCCATGAGTGTATATTTCTCACCTTTTTTGACTTCTCACTCTACAGACAACCAAGAGTTCTATCACCTTAGAGTGAGTATGCATTTTTGGACAAACAACCTAGATCCGATCCACATTGTGTTGGAAAAATGATTGAAGCTTGATCCACCTTTTTATTTTGTCCCTTTTCATCCTTCTAGTTCTTTCCATTGCATGATTGCGTATCTTGATTTGTTGCAAATCATTCACCTTGAATGTTCTATTGCACTTATGTTGGTTTGACTTAGGATCTTGGATCCGAGGGGCTTGACCACCTCCTTCATCCTTGTTATCCTTTTTCATCCACATTAGTACGATTGGACCCCTCTTGAATGTCTACTTTAGTGTGATTTTGAAGCAGGTTCATCCTCTCACTAAAGTGGGGGCTTAATGTGTCACCAAAAAGTGTGTACCTTGACATTTTCACACTTGATATGGGAATAATTAATGATAAATTGGACTTAATGAGGCCTTGATTTAGTGTTGTGATGTTTTTTACACATCAACATTAGGTCTTGGACCCTTGCAAACTGAATAAAATGCATATAACAATGTCTTGTAAAGGTGTTGTAAAGTGTTGTAAAAGACTCTCATTTTTCTAGACTAATGGACCTATTTTTCCCCTAATTGAACATTTTAAAATGTATTTAATTGCATTCTCACATTAATCTAGAAGGCTTGTAAATTAAACTTAATTCTAATCTAGTGTTGTAATGTGCCTTACACATTCACATTGGATGTTGTGCCCTTCTAGGATGTGGACCTCATTCTAATGTTGTAAAGTGTATTTAATCACACTTTTACATTGAACTTTGTGTCCCTATCCATAATTACCCTTTACATCATCATTAATAGGACCTGTGGCCCCATATTGTGCATCTTGAGGCTTATTTTGATCAAAGACTTGATAAAATCATCATAGAAACTAAAATTATTCATTCCCCAACAACCCAACTAGCAAAAGAGACCTTGTGGGACCAAGTCACCAATATAGGTGAATTAATCCCATCTAGGTGAGACTAAGTCACCCAACTTGGTGACTTAGTCCCATTTGGGCTATTTTTGAGGTTCAGGTGGGAAAAATTGGATTTTGAGTTTATTTTTCCTTCATGTCGACCTTGGGGATCAAATTAATGCACAAATTAGGTGGATTTCCTATAAATTAAAGCTTCTAAACCCTAATTCTCAACTCATTCATTATTCATTCCTCATTAATCATGTTCTTAAGTCAATCGAGCTAGGGTTTTAGCATTCTAAGTCATTAAGATAGCTTTTTCAAACATTCAAGGGGAAATTCTTCATCTATTGCTATAGAAATTCAAGGTGTATCATCATGGAAAGTTTCTAATTCCATTATTTCATGTTTCATTACATTGTTTCTTCATTTTGGTTTACTTACCTAAAAAGGGGTTTGACCAAGGCAAACCCCCATGCCCTAACATTTAACATTTCTCTCTTTCCTTGTGTGCTTGAAAATTTAGGTATCTTGAAGATTTGGAAATAATTTAAGGATAAGTTGTAAAGTTCTTGAAGAAATATCCTTGTTTGCAAAGCCAAAATATCCACAAAAAGTCCTTTATAGTGTCAAAAATCAGAGTTTTAGAACCAAACACTTGTAGGAAAACAAAGTGCAGACTAAGGGCTTCCATTTCCACTTTTGTATTTTCAAAAAATTCAAATTGGACTAAGTTACTAATAGTGGTGACTTAGTCCCATTGTACCTATTTTTTAGAAGTTTCTATAGATCTGGATACCCATTTGGTTGAAATGGACTCTAGTGCAATTTTCCAAATCTAGGACTAGGTCGCCCAGAATGGTGTCTATGTCCCAGTAGGCCAAATTTTCATGATCAACAACATTTTAAATCTTCAACACATTTCTAGGTGCATGTTTCTATTTTACCTTTTTGTTCTGCTTTGATTGCATTTCTATTCATCTTTCTAGGTGTTTTTGCATACAACACTGTGTTTTCAAACACCTTGCATTTCCTTGGTTTATATTCATTAATCAATATCTTTTATCAGTTTATTACATTTAGGACACTCTATTTAGGCATTTTTCATCCATATTTCATTATTTTTGATTGGGGACATTACACATTTTGGTCCATCTCTCTCCTTTTAGGTGGAAAATCCTAGAAGTGCAAAAGAACCTTGGACACCAAAACCACTATTGACAGAAGGGCATAACGATGTACTGATACCAACCAATAAAGCAATGATCATGCTACATCCATGCAAGATACTACAACTAGATTTTCCAAGGATTTCAAGCCTTATAAGGCCTCTAAATCATGTCCATAGTGTCAAATTGATCAATAGTAATATGGCAATATAATATATTGTGGTGCTTTCATGGTGTCTTCAAAGGGTAGGAATACACTCGAGGATAAGTCCACTCTATAGCTATGGGATATCCCATGGGCCATGTGCAAGTGATGTTCTTGAACATCCACAATTGGAGACTTGGTTACATGTCATAAGGATTTTTAACTCATAATATACATACAATTTTAGATCATAGTATAGGTGCACAAGCATGCTTCACCCCAAGGAAAACACGGTCTATTTCTTCTTCATCACTTACATAGTGTGTATGAGGCCCCCATGTAGGTGCATTTATTTTCCAAATTGTACTACCACCGATTCTATGGTCATGATCATAATCCAATGAATGATAGCAATCTCATCGTCTCCATAAATTAACCACTATAACTATATTCAACCCTTTCCATCTTCTAGTATATGATGGTTGATACAATAAAATTGGTCATTGAGGATCTAATCTGAGGACCTCCCCTCCTCATGAATCAAAATCCTACCCCAAATGAATACCTAAAGAATATGATATACATCTTTTAGTGTCATTATTATCTCTCTCATTATTAGACAAAAGGTCGAGGTGTTTGTATCCCATCGCTCTGTGAGTGCCATCAATATAACTTCATGGTACCTCATGGTTGGTATGGTTAAAATATAGAGTAAACTAACCTCTGACAGGTGAGTGTATTCACACAATAGGATATATAAGCAACCCCCCATGTGCTCCCACATACTTGGAAATACCTATTAATCAATGCAAATTATTCTCATTAGTTCATTCATCAAATGACATATTAAAGAAAAATAGCATTAGGCCTACTCAGGGGAACTGATAGAATGAGGGTTGGATTGAGATAATCACAATCTCAATGCTTTGGGTCTCCGTTAGACAACCCCTTGGTGTTTCACTCCACCACTCAACCTATAGGTCCTAAAGGTGAATAGGCATCCCTGGTCACTTACCAACCCTGATATCAATTCTAGTTTGCTGCTGCTAAATAGTTCTTGGTGCTTATTTGCCAGTTTGCTGCCTCCAAAGAGTTCTTGGTGTTTTTCTCATACAATCAATCTAGCCCTTAGTTCTTATAAAGACTAGTAAACCTCTAACATCTTCCAATTTGCATACAAGGGTGTGCATGGGTTTTCAAGGCCTCAACACAGTCAAGAGAAGGTTCTTGCACAAGCACAAAACTCAATTCTTCCATCGCTTTTCTCATACTCTAGGTTAGGGTTTTAGGAGGCCTACTAGGATTAGGCCTCCTCACACAAGTAAAACACTTATCACTCCTCTCTTTCACCTTCTCAAGTCAAAATTGCTTCAGTCACCCTTGCTCAAATCTGGAACACTAACAGATTTTCAGGGTCTTGGACTGTTTGTTGTCTGTACAGATAGTGTACCCTGTTCTTGCAAGAACTAGGGTTTTCCTTGGTGCTTTCTTGGAGTGTTCAACTTGTTCTAACCTCCAAAAGATCAAACCAAAAACTTTTCTCTCTTGTCTACCATGGAGAAGGTCCCTGCAATCACTACACATTATGCATTGTCAAATATACAACACCCCTGCCATGCTTTAACAGTGTAAAGACTATCTTTTCCAAGCTAGGTACCTATAGTCTCACCTAGGAAAAGACATTGGGCATGCTCCAAGAAATTCTAACATTCCCTACTACTAACCTATGTATAGATAAGGATCTTGGCCACCTTCCCAATGTGCCCATGCTTGTTGGCACAAAAAAAATGTGGCCTAAGACCCCATTTTCACCAATTTTAGACAAAACAAAAATAAGAGAAAAAAAATAAAGAATGTACAAGAATAGTAAAAGTGATGGAATTTCTAACTAAAAGGACACTAGAATGATACAAAGAGCTTCTCTACAAACTATACAATTCAACAAATACTTAACATAAATCCTCTACTTGCTGCTTCTAACGCAGGAACAAAAAATCTGTAATTTTCACATCAAAAAAGTGTTGTTCCTCTTCTTTTCATATCAAACTGCCAATACAAAAAGCATCTAACCTCCTTCAAATGTCGAGAGGTTTCTTTTACAATGAAAGGAATTAGTTAGGTTAAGTTTCCTGAGCCCAAGAATGGCAAAAACTCACTGTTTGAAAACGTAGTGTATTTTCCAATTTTTTTCCAAAAGCCTAGGAAACACCCACCAATAGTTTTCCCAATTTATTAAACTTTTCCCAAATGAACAAAAAATTCCTCCAACACAAGCTAAAAGTGTTAAAGACCAAACACAACAAAAAGGAAAAGATTTAAAAACAACACATCAAAAATATGCTTGAATTTTGATTGGTGCTCCTGCACCATTCTCCCCCTCTCAGTACAAAGACTAAAAACTGGAAAGAGGGATAATTTTCAGGTCAATGCAAAGCTTCTTGAATTGATCCTATTGTACCCATGTAGCCTCTAAGTCAGGTTTTCTCTTCCACTTGATAAGGTGCTCCATGTATACCTTATTCCTTGTTGACTTTTTCACCCTGGACACTAAGATTTGCTCTGCCTCAAACTGCTCTTGATTTGGTAGGGGTACATTACTGATGTCCTTGAAGACCTCATGACTATTCTGAACCTCATCACTGACTATGCCCTTAAATTTGATCAAATCAGCAATGTTGAACACTGGAGATATGCCCAAATCTGTTGGTAACTCCACCTTGTAAGCATTCTTGCCATACTTGGCCAACACCTTGCAGGGTCCTACTCTCTTCATTTGCAACTTGGTGGACATCCCCTTCTGCAATCTGGATTTTTTGAGGTGAACCATCACATAATCACCCACTTGAAACTGCACATCTCTCCTTGACTCATCAACTTTATCTTTCAACTTTTTGTGTTGTTGCTGTAATTGTCTTCTTAACCTGCTCATGAATCTCCTTCATGGTCTGAGTGAAGTCTTCTGCATGTCCACTCCTATTCTCCATTTTTCCAAGGTCTCTAAGCTCACAAATTCCTCTTGGGTGCATCCCATACATAACTTCAAATGGACTTTTTCCTGTAGTCTTATTCACACTATCATTACATGCATATTCAACTTGGGAAATCACCATATCCCAAGTCTGCCCATATTCCTTTGTCAAGCACCTCAATAGGTTACCTAACACTCTATTAACCACCTCTTTTTGACCATCGGTCTGAGGATGGTAAGCTGATCCAAATGATAAATTAGTTCCCAATCTTCTCCATAGTGTTTTCCAAAAATGGCTCATGAACTTCACATCCCTGTCAGAAACAATACTCAATGGCAATCCATGGATTCTTACAACTTCCCTGAAAAATATTTGGGCAATATAGCTTGCATCATGTGTAGTCTTGCAAGGAATAAAGTGACTCATCTTGCTAAATCTGTCCACAACTACAAAAACACTGTCAAAACCAGTTTTAGTTTTGGGAAGACCCACCACAAAATCCATGCTCACACACTCCCATGGTCTGTTAGGAATAGGTGGGGGCTGATACAAACCAGCATTGCTAGCTCCCCCTTTGGCTCTCATGCAAACAACACACTGTTCTACATACTTTCTAACATCTCTTGCCAACCTAGGTCAATAATAAAATCTTTGTACCAGCTCTAAAGTTTTATTAATTCCAAAGTGTCCACTAAGACTGCCATTGTGTTTCTCTTGGATTAGTTTTAGTCTCATGAACATGCTAGGGGAATTTGAGAGGAAAAATGGCATCACTTTCCACTCATATAAACCATCATTGGTCTTAAAAGCTATCTTCCATTCATCACCCTCCTTAATTCTGATTTGGTGATACCCGCTCTTAAGATCTAACTTAGTGTAGAATTTTGCACCTCCAAGGGAATCCATTAAATCTTCAATTCTAGGTATTAGGAATCTATACCTAATGGTGATCCTATTAATTTCTCTAGAATCAGTACAAAGTCTCCATTTACCTCCTTTTTTAGTTGCCAAAACAACTGGGACTGCACATGGGCTGATGCTCTTTTGGATTAGACCTTGATTCAGCAATTCTTCCACTTGTCTTGCCACCTCTTGGTTCTACTCTAGGGTAAGCTTGTATGCTTCCTTGTTAGGCAATGAGGCTCTAGGTATGAAGTCAATTTGATGACTTATTTCTCTCTTGGGTGGTAGAGTTGATAGTGTTCCATCACTCACTATGCTCTTGTATTTGTCAAGCAAGTTTTGGACTGCTGCTGGTAACACTGTCCTTTCAGCCTTTTCCTCTTCTTTGGGCTGCATCATGATCACATACCCTTCATTCCCTTGGTGTAGATCCTTGATGAACTCCTTGCCACTACTCAACATGATATTAGGAACCTTGGACTGCCCTTCATCATCCTCAATCAATGATTGTAGCTTGAAGGTTTTTTCATCCTTCTTGAATTCTATGGTGTTCTCCTTTCCATGATATACAACACCTCTGTCATACTGCCATGGCCTGCCAAGAAGAATATGGCATGGATCCATGGGTAGCACATCACAAATTAGCTTGTCTTTGTAGCCTCCTATTGAAAATTCCACTATAACCTACTCATTCACTAAGACACTCTTCCCTTTGTTCAACCATGTGACTTTGTAAGGATTGGTATGAGGTACCTTCTACAATTTTAACTTATTTACTGCCTCCTCAGAGATTATATTGTTTGTAGAACCAGAATCTACAATAACCTTGCATACCTTTCCCAATATCTTGCACCTTGCTCTAAACAAAGTTCTCCTTTGCTTGGGTTCTTCCTTGACCGGTTGCTTGATCAAAACCCTGTTGAACATTAGATTTTCACCTACTTCTGATTCTATATGACTGATCTCAGGTGTCTTTATACTCATGGTGTCCTCTTGTGCATAAGCTACTCTTTTCTCATTGCTAGATGAAGCTTTCTCCAGGCATCTATAAGCTAGATGACCGAGCTAATTACAGTGTTAGCACTTCATGGTGGCAAAGTAGGAGTTACTTCTACTTGCTCCTCTTCCTCTATTTGAACCCCCTTGAGGTCCTCTTCCTCTATTAAATTCTCCTCTTGATGAGGTTTCACCTCCATGCTTAGTAATCTTTGATTCACCTTGGCTTCTTTGGCCACCACCTCTTCCTTGGTAATTTCCACACTATCCTCTTTGATCTCTGCCTCTTCCTCTGCCCTTAGAGGACTGATCATCCTTCCTTTTATTCCTTTCTTCAATCTTAATAGCCAGCTGATAACATTGGTGGACTGTCTTGTGCTGAGCAAAGCCATCTCTTCCTGTATATTCCACTTCAAACCATTTAGATACCTAGCCACTTTCAGGCTCTCATCTTCTGCCACATTTGATCTCAAACAAAGCTTTTGGAACTCTTCAGTGTAGGTGTTGACATCTTGGTCTTTTTGTCTTAAACTCAGCCTCTTCTTGTGGAGTTAGATCTCGTAATCATCCGGCATATAGGCTTATTTCACTTTAGCAACCATTCCTTTCCAGGTTGATATAGGCTACTTACCTTCTTTCTCCCTTTCAGTCTGGACAAATTTCCACCAAGTTAACGCTGATCCTCTCAACCTTGATTTTGCAACCTTCACCTTCTATGCCTCTGTAACTCCATCACATTTGAAGTGATTCTCCATTCCATCTATCCAGTCCATGACCAGATCGAGATCCATCTTTCCATAGAACAATGGTATGCCCTCAAGTCCTTTTCCACTCAGGGATTTTAATGCCTTCAAGAAAGGTTCCTCCTTGAGAACAGGGTGAGGTTCAGGGACTTTGTCTTCCTCTACAACCTCTTCTTCTTTTGGCACTTTTCCTTCCAACTTCACCTTGTTTAGTGCTTCTTCAAGCTGCTCTATTCTTTCCTTTAGAGATTTTTTATCCTCTTCTTACTCTTCAACCATCTTGGCTAACTGTGCATTTGTCACCATCTTGGGCAGTTCACTTGATTCAACTTCCTCTGACATATAAGCTGCTTTCCCAAATCTTTCATTGCTTTGATACCAATCTGATAGAACGAGGGTTGGATTGGGATAATCCTAATCTCAATGCTTTGGGTCTCCGTTAGACAACCCCTTGGTGTTTCACTCCACCACTAAACCTATAGGTCCTAAAGGTAAATAGGCACCCCTGGTCACTTGCCAACCCTACTATCAATTCCAGTTTTCTGTTGCTAAACAGTTCTTGGTGCTTATTTTCCAGTTTGTTGCCTCCAAAGAGTTCTTGGTGTTTTTCTCATACAATCAATCTAGCCGTTAGTTCTTATAAAGACTAGTAAATCTCTAACATCTTCCAATTTGCATACAGGGGTGTGCATGGGTTTTCAAGGCCTCAACATAGTCAAGAGAAGGTTCTTGCACAAGCACAAAACTCAATTCTTCCATCTCTTTTCTCATACCCTAGGTTAGGGTTTTAGGAGGGCTACTAGGATTAGGCCTCCTCACACAAGTAAAACACTTATCACTCCTCTCTTTCACCTTCTCAAGTCAAGATTTCTTTAGTCACCCTTGCTCAAATCTAGAACACTAATAGATTTTCAGGGTCTTGGACTGTTTGCTGTCCGTACAGATAGTGTACCCTGTTCTTGCAAGAACTAGGGTTTTCCTTGGTGCTTTCTTGGAGTGTTCAACTTGTTCTAACCTCCAAAAGATCAAATGAAAAAATATACTCTCTTGTCTACCATGGAGAAGGTCCCTGTAATGACTGCACATTATGCATCAAGTCAAATATACAACACCCCTGCCATGCTTTAACAGTGTAAAGACTGTCTTTTCCAAGCTAGGTACCTATAGTCTCGCCTAGGAAAAGAAATTGGGTATGCTCCAAGAGCTTCTAACATTCCATAATACTAACCTATGTACATATAAGGATCTTGGACACATTCCCAACGTGCCCATGCTTGTTGGCACAGAAAAAACATGGCCTAAGACCCCATTTTCACCAATTTCAGACAAAACAGAAATAAGAGAAAAAAAATAGAGAATGTACAAGAACAGTAAAAGTGACGGAATTTATAACTAAAATACCACTAGAATGATACAAAGAGCTTCTCTAAAAACTAGAAAAATCAACAAATACTTAACATAAATCTTCTACTTGCTGCTTTTAATGCAGGATCAAAAAATCTATAATTTTCACATCAAAAAAATGTTGTTCCTCTTCTTTTCACATCAAATTTCCAATACAAAAAGCATCTAACCTCCTTCAAATGTCGATATATTTCTTTTACAATGAAAGGAATTAGTTAGGTTAAGTTTCCCAAGCCCAAGAATGGCAAAAAACTTGCTGTTTGAAAACACAGTGTGTTTTCCAGTTTTTTTTCCAAAAGCCTAGGAAACGCCCACCAATAGTTTTCCCAATTTATTAAACTTTTCCAAAATGAACCAAAAGGTCCTCCAACACAAGCTAAAAGTGTTAAAGACCAAACAAAACAAAAAGGAAAAGATTTAAAAACAACACATCAAAAATATGCTTGAATTTTGATTGGTGCTCCTGCACCAGGAACCATAGTACAAATTTAACTCCTAACTACATTGAAAGTGAACACACAACTTACCTTTCATGCTTACATCCCTCAGGTGATGTGTTGTCTCAAGGCATCCAGCCTTGATGTACAATATGGTCATCATTATTGTATTTCCACTCCTAAGAATGTCTGGCTTAGCTCTCATATTATCAAATTACAAAAGTAAAAATGAATGGAAAAGAGGTAAAAAAATTGTTACTTATAGTGAAATTTAAGAAATATAATATTCATAGGTCACATTTTCTTAAAAATATCATAACTTGGGATATCAAAACCTCTAATTTTTGTGTCTTTTGTTGCGTTGAAATCTTGGTTTTTCCCTAGATCATATCATATTCTTTCTAGTCCTTGGAGTTATGAGTACATGACCCTACAAAAATAATTTTCCTCACAACCCTAATCAATCAATGTGGTGAGATTGCTACCCTATTTCCACTTCCATAAAGCAAGTGAAAATAGGTGGGTGGCTTTGTTGTCTTTCTTGGTGAATGTTTGGCATCCTCTACAATATTCTTTTTGGGTATCATTTTATGACATGATTTAATTTTAGTACATTAGCTTGCAATTGCAAGTAGTGTCATATGGCTGCTAAAGTGGGGGATAAATGTAGTTGTACCATAGAAAAATGGATCTTTGGACATTTTCATAGTCATTTGGGTCTTTTTCCTATGATGCTTGGCCTATTTTTCTTAGATTTAATGTTGTAATGTAACTTAAATACATTCAAATTAGGTATTGAATATTTAAATTATTATGACTTTATGATGTCTTGTAAAGGTGTTGTGAAGTGTTGTAACACATTTCTACACATTTCTAAACAATTCTTATTAGAATTCATCTAAATATTCCCTTTTTATCCCTTACCAAGTGCTATTTCAAAGTGTTGTCAGGTGTTGTAACAAACCTTCACACTTTTCTAGGCTTGTCATCAATATTTACACCTTCCTTATGCTTTAATGGCCCCTTTATGCACTTATAGGCCGTATTTAAGTGTCTTCTCAAAGAAGAACCCAACAAACATTATTTAAATTATCACAATTCCCGACAACCACTCAAAAGCCTTGAGTGGGACTAATTTGCCATTAGGGGCGAATTAGTCCCTCTTGGAAAAAAATTAGAGATAATTTCAAATTACTTTTAGGTTTTTATTCATTAAGACCTAAGGTCGGCCTATGATGAGGTATTTTTGGGAATTAGGGCATAATTGTGTATAAATGAATTCATTCACCCCTCTCATAATTTTTTATATTGATTTTCCCTCTCATTTCACCCCATTCAACTAACTCATTCATTATTTATCTATCATTCATTTTATCATTCTTCTCAAGCAAGCTAGGGCATCAAGAGAGCATTCAAGATCATTTTTAGACATTCAAAGGCTGAATACTCATCTATTGTTGCACAACAAATCAAAATCAATCATCAAGCCAAGGTTTTGATCCCATTGTTGCATGTTTCATTACTTTGTTTCATCATTGTGGTTTAATTACCTAAAAGGGGTTTGACCAAGGAAAATCCCCATGCCCTAACATTCAACATTTTTCTCTTCCTTATTGTGTGATTGTAGATTTAGGTACCTTGCAGGCTTGGAAAACATTGAATAATAGGTTGCAAACTTATTGAGATCATATCCTTGTCAACGACGCCAAATCATCCAGAAGAAGTCATCCAAAGTGCTGTAAATCATAATTTGAAATTCAAGTATCTAAGGAGTAAAAGAAGTAGACATAAAGCTACAAATTCCAACTTTGAGTTTTTAGAAATTTAGAGGTGGAATAATTCACCACTGGTGGAAAATTAGTCCCACTATCAATATAGAAAGTAAGTTTTCTTCATATCTGGGCACCCAATACCCTAAAACCTGTTTTGACAGACTTTGTTAGAAATAGGGCTAATTCACCCAAAATGGCGAATTAGTCCCATTGGGATTTTTCAGTGTCCTATGCAACATTCTAGACCTCCATCCAACCACTTTCCAACTTTTAGGTGCACACTTCTAGTTTTAGAAGTTTCTATTTTGTTTCACAATGTGTTTTCAAATAATTTACATTCTTAGGTTTTGCATTCATAACTCATTTCATTTTTTAGTGTATTACATTTAGATCATTACATTGGCATAATTCATTCATATTTCATCTACTCTTGTATTAGCTTTGAGTGTGACAGTTGCCCATTTTGGCCCTTCTTTCTCCTTTTAGGTGAAAAACCCTAGAAGTGCTAGAAAGGATTAGGGTGCCAAAATATGTTGTTACATTTTGGTGAACCCACCTTTAGAACACTTTATTTTCTAATTTAGGGACCTTCATTTCCTATATTTTCTTGCATTCTATGGTTTCAACTTTTTGCATTAGTTAAAGTGGATATAGTTTGCATTTTTATCTTTCAAATCATTGGAAAACACTTGAAAATTGTATTTACATTTAGTCTTTAGTCCATCCAACATAGAAATCATCAAAATCAATTGCAAATTTCTATTTTTTTTTTAAAAAAACCCTTACTGTGACTCATTCGCCATTCTGGGTGAATTAGTCCTTGTCCAAATTTTCATTGCCTATCACAACATCAAAAATCTTATTTTTGTGCTTTCTTAGCATCCTAGTGTCATATACTATAAGTCTAGAAAGTTTTGAGAACATTTTTTTCACACATCTGGCTCAAAAACATCATTTTACACTACTCATTCTTCAAATCACTTCAATTACAAATATCGTTATATCTAAAAATGCTCACATTTATGAAATTTTGCATAACATTGATAAAAGTACTTTTCATTTTTGCATACATCATGTTTCTATTCATAAAAATTTGCATTAGTTTGGTAAAAGTACTTTTCATTCTGGCATATACATTGTGTACATTCTTCAAATCTTGCATAAATTGGCTAAGAATGTTTTGCATTTTTGTAGATACATTGTTTATACTATTGAAACATTGCATGAAATGGTTACAAGTGTTTTTCATTCTTGTTCACACAATGCTAGTATCTTACATAACTAGACATATTAAAGGAAACATTCCATATCTTATCCCTCTAAGAGTGTTTTAGTGTAAGAGAATACAACCTTGGACATTCCTCGTGATCATATTTTTTCTTCCCCTAATATCTCTCCAATTGATGAAGAAGATATTTTAGTGTTAGAAGAACCAATCAATGAGAATATTGAGAATCCAAGTTGTTTCTCTCCTCTTACCTCTTTTGTGGAAAAGACATTCATTACCAACATAACACAACCATAGATAATCATGACACTACAATTTCTTCTTATCCTAGTTGTGAAGATGATACTTTGATGTTAGGAAACCTATTCCATGAAGGTCATGATTATCTTAGTTGTCCCCCTTAACCTAACATAACCCTTTTTGGGAAAGACAATTCAACCATTGATCATTCTCCTACTTGTGATGAAGTCCTTTTAGAAGAATCAGCCTTAGAATGTCAAGAAAATTTGGTTTGTAGTTCTCCTCAAAACCCTCCTCCTAGGAAGGATATCATGATGCAAGACAAGAATAACAATAATGATATAGACTCTCACTCACTAAGTGATGTTAACATTATTCAACCTCAACTCATTCTTTACCACCCTTCAAACCAACCTCAAACTCAAAACAAACCTGAATTAATCATCTACCCACCTAAGAACATTGTTTCACAACAACTAATTCATAATACTATTGCTCATAGATATAACACTAGAAATAATTTGCAACCACTGCAAACAACCCCAAAAACCTTACCTTTGTCTAATCTCATCTTACCAAGCCCTCCTCGTTTATCTCTACAAAGTGGAAAGGAGTACAATCTTGTTGAGAAACTAAACAATACTCTTGCTAAAATATCATTATGGGACCTTATTCAAGCCTCCCCTCACTATCACAACATGATTCAAGAAGCCTTGAAACAGGTTCATGTCCCTTCTAATACACAACCAAATGATATAGCAACCATCATTCAATCCATAAATGCTGACATTGTTTTCCACCAAAGTGTGCTCCCTCCTTTGGATGTACAAAAACAAAATGAAGCTTTTATGATCATTTCTAAATACAAATGAAAAGGGATTAAGAGAACTCTTGTGGATATTGGTTCCACTCTTAATGTATGTGGAGTGAACCTTCTCGATAGACTTGGCGTCAATAAATTAAGCATTCAACCTTATCCTTTATCCATTAGGGGATTTGACAATATAAGCAAGCAACCACTTGGTGTGATCACTTTACCTATTACAGTTGGAGTGGCCACATTGGAAAAACCAATCCATGTTATGCCTGATGATCTTGCATATAACCTTCTCTTAGGTAGACCATGGATTCATGCAATGAATGGTGTTCCTTCTACTCTTCATCTCAAAACAAAATACATCTACAAAAAAAAAGTTTACACACTTGAAGTTGACCCTCATCCAAAAATTTGTTTGAACATTGAGAAAAACAAAGAGAATCCCTTGAACAAATTAACACCAACCAAACAAGTGGGCCCCTTCCAACATCTTGAACAATTCATGAAGATCTGAGATGATGATTGGGGTTCCTTAAACTTCACACGCACCTCCTTCATAGAATACTAGATCATACACACAGACTCTAGTAAGGGAAAAGAAACCACAACCCTTCACAAGCATCCACCTCAACCACCTCAACCACTTTAGAACAACAAAACTCAAACAACCCTTCACAAGCATCCACCTCAACCACTTTAGAACAACAAACATCAAGGTACACAACAAACTTTGATGAACTTAATCATGAACAACCACCAACTTCAAAAGAAATGAAGCTACTTTATGGAAAAGGTTATGAACTCATGAAACAACTTGGATATAGTGGAAAAGGCTGTGGTGCTCAAGAACAAGGTATTCACAACCCTATAGAGCCTAACACACAACAAATGACACATGGTCTTTGTTATTTTCCTTTGATCGAGATAAACAAGCCATCCCTTAGCATCAATACTATCACAAAACATCCTTGTAAACTAACCTTATTTGTAGTGCATGTTGAGTTGATTGACACTACTAGTCTTAATCTTTCTCCTGAACCAAAACACACAAATAAATATTTGCTTAACATAAATTTAATCATGCATAGCACTAAATATTTTCATTTGATAGGTTTTCCCTCCTCCTAAAAGAGTGAGAACAAAATCTTGCAATCTAAAGAACCTTGTGTAGGTATGACATCTTGTACTAAGTAAGAGATCTCTTTTCCATAAACAACATAAACTACTTCTCCCTTGATCAAGAGGGAATCTTGTCGATATTCCTCCAAGATCACTTGATATCCCCTCCTCCATGAAATTGAAAGAAATTCTATTACGAGAGTTCATTTTTCACATATCATAGAGTTCACACCCATTCCACTAATGAATGCAAGGATTTGAGTAGTAAAATCCAACATCTTAAGGAATTTGGAAACATCCCTTATGTGGGGGCACCTAATTCCTCTAATCGATATTGATTTTCACTCTAGCATGCATTTCATTAATCATTTTGACCCAGCCTTGTCCTGCACTAAGTGGGGGAAAGGGGTTAAATAGCATTTCCCTCATATGTCACATGTCGTTGCCTCCTCTAGCTAGTTGTTAACCTTTCATGAACATATAAGAGAAAGCTTGGGATGTGGACAACATGCCTTAAGTTGTCTCGCATGTGACATACTACCTTATTCATGATGTAGCTTATTGGAAACATATGACTTGGCATAAGGCTTGTTGGCAACTCAAGGGTAGACAACTGAGAGGGGGGGTGAATCAATTGTCAGCAAATCTCAAACTTAGTCAACTTATTAACCTTAATTTCAAATCTAATAATTAATCATGAAATCATAAATGAAAAACACATTAGAAACACACATAACACCAAAATTTTTATGTGGAAACCTTGTTAGGGGAAAAACCACGGTGGTCAATCCACAAGATTATACCTTGTTAAAAGTATAAGGAAATATGAATGGGGAATGCACATGCATTTAGGTAGACTACCTAGAGCTCATTGCTCAAATACAACAAAGCTTACTACCCAAGGATAACACATTTTCTTATAGAAAGATTCATATTAAAACCATCTAGCTTTGAACTAAGAAAATAACATCTACTAATGCCTAGTTACAGTTCTGATTAAGCACATGAACACTTCTTCACTCTTCTTCACTCTTCTTCACTCTCTACTTTGCCTTTAAATGATCTGAAATTTATTTGTACACATGACTCATAAACTTCACATTCACACTCCTTTCACTCTTCAAACAATCATTGTTATATATCCGCAACAAGAAATTACATCACTATAAGTTGGCCACAAAAAGATAATAAAATAATTACAAACAGTCGGCCCAAAACAAATAAAGATTATTCATGTGAATCAACCGGGGTTGGCCATAACATAGTGAAGAACAAAAACAACAACTCCAACACAAAAAAACTTTAATTAATTTCTCCTTGAAGATCCACAACATGCTTCAACACCTTGTTAGCCAAGAACAAGAAAAACATGAACATGCAAGAGAAAATATCAGATCACGAGCACAACGATCAATGTGTACATTCCAAAAAGATAGTGAAAAAACTAAAAACATACAAAAGCATCATGAAACACCAGAGAAGTATTTGTAGTAACTAAAATTACTGAATTCACAGCATCTTCAATTAGGAACACTAGCTGATAAAAATTTTCAGAATGAAAATCACCATAACTCAATCAACTCTTCATACAGATCTCTAAAAATTGATGTGGATAAACTAGACATACTCAACAAGAAACCCTTTAGTCCACAACCTCAAAACAATAATGTACTGAACACATTGATAGAAAGAACTTCACTTCACCACTGACAACCTGTAGCACTGCTTATTACAATTTTCTCAATATCCTTGACATATACAACTTCTAATGCAACAATGCTAATGGTGTTGACATCAATGACAACCAAATATCTAGCAACACAACCAAAACATACAACAATCCCCCCCTTTGACATTGATGGAAACACATGATGTGAACAATACCATTAACACAGCTACACTTACTCTCCCCTAGGTTCTGACTTTTCTTTCCTCATATGATCTTCTCCTCACAAGGCTCTTCTCCCTAGATAATTAGTAGTTTTTTTTTCACATTACTCTTCTCCCCATTTGACATCAATCACAAAGATATCTTCAATACAAGCTTTGAACCACATATCCAAACTTTTGAACATCTGACTACTCCCCTTGAGTAGCAGCCACCACAACATCAATGCAAATCAAAATATGATCATGAAATGCATAGATTGATGAAAAGGAATGCATCCTTAGTTCTAATTAATAGGGGTAATCACCCCTAACTTCCCTCTGAGATACTCAAAAGTATCCTTAGGCAATGAATTTGTAAAGATATCTACAAGCTGCTCCTTAGTAGGCACATACTCCAATCTAACTTCCTTTTCACTTACCTTCTCTCTAAAAAAGTGAAATTTTATAGATATATGCTTTTTCTTTGAATGTAGTACCCAATTCTTAGAAATGTTAATAGAACTTGAGATATCACATAATATAACAATAGGCTCATCATACACAACTCTAATATCCTTCAACATTTGTTTCATCCATAGTACTTGAGTAAAATTATTAGTAGCAACAACGTATTCTTCATCTACAGTAGATAAATAAATAACATTCTGCTTCTTACTCAACCATGAAATCAACTTCTTTCCCAAGAAAAATGCTCCACCACTAGTAATTTTCTTTTCATTCACATCTCTAGCCCAATAAACATTATTAAAGGCACTCAAAGTAAGATCATCATCATTAGGATACCATAGACCAAAATCAATTGTCCCTTTCAAGTATCTAAAAATTCTCTTCACAGTAGTCACATGATATTCTTTAGGATCAACTTGAAATCTAGAAACAATACATACAACATTCATGATATCAAGCCTAGTTTGAGTAAAATAAAGCAATCCACCAATCATTGATCTATATCTTGTCTGATTTTCCTTTAGAGAATCATCATCAGTTGTCAACTTGCATTCAGTCACCAAGGGTGTACCAACAGGCTCTTAATCTTTCATACTGAATTTCTTCAACAATTTCTTCACATACTTGGACTAAGATATAAAAATCCCTTTATCTAACTAAGTAATTTGTAATCCCAAGAATAATTTCATCTCTCCAATCATTGAAATTTCAAATTCATTATGCATCTCAGTAGCAAACTTCATGCACAAGCTATCATCTCCTCCAAAATATGATATCATCAACAAAAACATCCACAATCAAATTTTTATCATCATTCTTGAAATATAGATTACTATTTGCAGTACCTATGTTAAATCCAAGTTTCACCAAGTACTTATCCAATCTAGCATACCATGCTCTAGGGGCTTGCTTAAGACCATACAATGCTTTCTTCAATCAACACACCATATCTTCTTGATCAATCAACTGGAATCCATTAGGTAGCTCAACATATACCTCTTCTTCCAATTCACCATTTAGAAAAGCAGACTTGAGATCCATTTGATAAACCTTGTAGTCTTTATAAGTAGCATAAGCAAGAAACAATCTGACAACTTTAATTATAACAATAGGGGAAAAGGTTTCTTCAAAATCAATACCTTCCATTTGAGAATATCCCTTTTAAACCAGTCTTTCTTTGTTTCTAGCCACTACACCTTGTTCATTCAATTTGTTTATAAAGACCCATTTAGTTCCAATTACATTCTTATCCTTAGGTCTAGGAACAAGAATCCATGTATCATTCTTCTCAATTTGTTGTAGTTCCTCTTTCATTGCTTCAACCCAATGCCATATGCATGCTTCATTCACATTATTAGGCTTAGTCTTTGAAATCAAACAATATTCTTCTGTAATTTTTCTCCTAGTTTGGACACCTTTGTTCTTATCACCTATGATCTAATTCTTTGAATAATTCAATCTCACATACCTCAAAGTCTTCTTAGAATTTTCTTCAACTTTAGGCTCTTCTGATCTCTCATTTGTTCTTCCATCAGTTTCTCCTTCTTGATTTTCTTGATTCACTGGAAGCATTTGAACTTGACTTGTAGTCTGACCTTGCTTTCCTTTGCTTGTACTATCATTCTAATCATTAGAATCATATCTATAGGTTCTAGATAGTACAAATATGTCTTCATCAACCTTAACATTTGCACTTTCTACCATTTTCTTCAATCTTTTTTTGTAACACCAGTAGGTCTTATTTTTAGTAGTGTAACCTAGAAAAATTCCTTCATCACTCCTAGCATCAAACTTTCCTATATCTTCATCTAGATTTTGATATAACACTTGCTTCCAAATATTTTGAAATATCTAATAGTAGGATTTTGACCAGTCCATAGTTCAAAAGAGTCTTACCAGTATCACCTTTGACTTGTACCTAGTTAAGTGTGTACACAACAGTACTCATAGCTTCTCTCCATTAGATATGAGGCGCATTTCCTTCCAACATCATTGTTCTAACCACATCTAGAACTATTTTGTTCTTCCTTTCCACAACTCCATTTTGTTGAGGGGTTCGTGATGTGGATAATTGTCTCTTTATTCCATGCTCTTCACAAAAATAATTAAACTCATTGGAAGTGAATTCACCACTTATATTTGATCTTAGACACTTAATCTTCAAACTAGATTTTGTCTCAACCATAGCCTTAAAGATCTCAAACTTTTCTAGAGCTTTATATTTCTCCCTTAAGAAAGTATCTCACATCATCCTTGAATAATCATCAATAAGCAACATGAAGTATCTATAACCTTGAAAAATTCTAGTTCTAGTAGGACCATATAAATTAGTATGCACAAGTTCCAACAATCCATTTGAGTTTTTTTGTTTACTTTTAAATGAAATTTTTGTTTGCTTTCCTAACTGACATTCTTTGCAAATGGCATTAGTAGGTTTCATCAGCTTAGGAAGATCTCTCACAGCTTTAGTGGAACTTATCTTGACAATGTTATCAAAGTTAACATGACACATTTTCCTATGTGATAACCAAGTCTCATCAACTTGAGCAATCAAAAAAAATTTAATAGCAAAATTCAGATGAAAGATATTACCTTTTGTTTGTGTACCTGATACAATCACATTTCCAAAATTTCCCAATATTTTACACTTACCATCCATGAATTGAAGATTGTATCCCTTATCAACCATTTAACCAAAACTCAAAAGATTATGATTCAAACCTTCAACATACAAGACATCATCAGTGTTATGCTTACCATCAAGATAAATACATCCTCTTCCATGGATCACATGAGCTATGTTATCACCAAATCTCACAACACTACCATCATACTTCTCAAAATTCACAAACTTACTTTTATCTCCTATCATATGATGAGAACAGCCACAACAAATTACACATTCATCTTTCTCTTCAACTCGAGTAGCTAGGGATTTCTCCACATTTGTACAACTAGTAGATTCAATAGACACAAGATTATTTTCCTTGATAACAATAAACACAAATTCATCTTCACTTGCATTCCCTCTGTTAGATTCAACATTTGTTACACCTTCATCAGCAACATAGTAACACTTCTTTTGGAATTTAGGCTTGTTAAATCTTGGCTTGGAAACTCTCTCAGGACACCTTGATGCAAAATGAGCTATCTTATTGCAAGAAAAATATTTAATAGGAAACTTCCCATTATACTTACCCTGTCCTTTGGATTCTCTTTTCACAATAAACGCTTCAAGTTCTTCAAGCTCTCTTTCTTCTTCATCCAACTGTTTCATTTCATCCTCATACTTGTCTTTCTTGATGAACTTTCACCAGGATCATATCTTTGTCTATCTCTTCTAGAAATAGTAGCCTTAAATGTAGGTTCAACGTTAGGAAGGGCATCACCAAATTCACTCAACTCAAAAGCAGTAAGCTTACCAATCAACATATCTCTGGTAACATTTTTCATAGTTCAGAGTTCTTCAATAGCACTAGCCTTGACTTTGTACAAATTACGAAAAGATCTAAGCACTTTAGAAACAATCTCTTATTCATTTATCTGTCCACTAGCACATCTGATACCACACACAAGTTCATTTACTCTTTGCATGAAAGTAGTAACATTTTCATCATCACCCATTTTCAAAATTTCATATTGTCCTTTCAGACTTTGTACCTTAGCAATCTTCACATTTTCATTACCTTCATACAAGGTCTCCAACTTCTTCTAGATCTCATAAACAGTCTTCAGATCCATCACATTTGTCATCTCAGTATTAGTCAAAGCAGTCAACAATGCCTCCTTAGCCTTGATATTATATTCAACATAAGTACTATTCAGAGGTATAACATACCTATTACATGTAATGCTTTAGTAGGGTTCACCAATGCATCTTAGATGGCACTCCATTCAAGCTTTCCACAAAGAATAATGTGTTCCATAAAATCTAGGACTATCCTTATTATAATTCGCCATCCCGAATCACCTCAATTTGTTAAAATTCTTCCAAGGAACCACAAACTCCGATACGAATTGTTGGAAACTCAAGAGAAAACAACTAAGGGGGGGTGAATCAATTGCCACCGAATCTCAAACTTATTCAACTTATTAACCTTAATTTCAGATCTGATCGTTAATCATAAAATCATAAATGAACAACACATTAGAAGCACACATAACACCAAGAGTTTTACATGGAAACCCTGTTAGGGGAAAAACCATAGTGGAGGTCAATCCACAAGATTATACCCTATTAAAAGTATAAGGAAATATGAATGGGGAATGCACATGCATTCATGCACACTGTCTAGAGCTCACTGCTTAAATACAACAAGGCTTACTGCACAAGGAAGACACACTATATTACAAAAAGATTGAGATTAAAACCATCTAGATTTGAATTGAGAAAATAGTATCTGCTAATGCTTGGTTACAATTTAGGTTAAGCACATGAACACTTCTTCAATCTTCTTCACTCTCTACTCTTCCTTCGAATGATTTGAACTCCATTCATAAATAGGATTCATACACTTCGCATTCACACTTCTTTCACTCTTATATACCCCTAACAAGAAATTACATTTCTATAAGTCGACCACAAAAAGATAATAAAATAATTTCAAATAATTAGCCCAAAATAAATAAATATTATTCATTCAAATCAACCAAGGTCAACCATAACATAGTGAATACTAAAAACAACATCTCCAACATGAAAAGGCTTCAATTAATTTCTCCTTGAAGGTCTACAACACGCTTCAACATCTTGTCGGCCAAGAATATGAAAAACATGAACATGCAAGAGAAAATATTGGATCAGAAGCACAACGATCAATGCAAACATGCCACAAACATAGAGAAAAAACTAGAAACATCTGCAAGCATCATTAAATAATAGAGAAGAATCCGCAACAACTAAACTTACTAAAATCATAGAATCTTCAATCAAGAAAACTAATTGAAGCAACAAAAAAACTATCAGAATGAAAATCACAATAACTTGATCAACTCTTCATGCAGATATCTAAAACTCGATGTGGATAAACTAGACATACTCAACAAGAAACCCTTTAGTCCACAACCTTAGAACAACAATGTACTAAACACATCGATAGAAAGAACTTCCCTTCACCACTAACAACCTATAACACTTCATATTACAATTTTCTCAATATCCTTGACATATACAACTTCTAATGCAACAATGCTAATAGTGTTGATATCAATGAAAACCACATATTAGAAACACAACCACAACATCCAACAGGGCTTTCCAAATAAGCTCTCATGTCTTCTTCTATTTTAAAGAAATTTCTCACAACAATGATGTTCATAACCGCTTTAAAGTGGGGGAATACATTGACACTCACATTTCATTGTGTGATTTTCTTTTCTTTGCAATTTCCTCTCTTGGACATATTTGACAAAATGTTCCCCAAGATGAGACCTTGCAATTTTCCTCTCTTGGAAACAAGATGAGACCATTTGCACTTATCCTCTCTTGGAAAAATTAAGCATGATATTCCCTAAGATGAGACATTGCACAAACTAAGAAAAATCCCTTTGAACAAACCTTAAACCATTTCACATTTACAATGTCAATTTTTGTGGCACCTTATTAAAGTTATATGGAGGTATAACTTTGGTATGGTTGAGTGGGAAGCCCATTCCGAGGCACGACTTTCCCCATAACCACCTACATATTTTGTGAGTGCATACTAGCCATGAGTATATGTTTCTCACCTTTTAGGCCTTCTCACCCAATGGAAAACCAAGAATTTCATTGCCTCAGAGTGAGTATGCATATTTGGATAAATAGCTTAGATCTGATCTACAACATGTTGGAAAAATGGTTGAAGCTTGATCCACCTTTATAATTCTCTTCCTTCAAGTTATTTCCATTGCATGTTCATGTATCTTGTTTTGGTGCATACCGTTCACCTTGGGCATGTCCTTTTGTGCTTATGTTAGTTTGAATTTGGATTTGCAATCCTGGGGGATTGGACAACTCCTTTGATCTTTGTTGTCCTTTATCATCTGCATGGGTACGATTGGACCCCTCTTGAATATCTACTTTAGTGTGAGTTTGAAACAAGTTCCTCATCTCACTAAAGTGGGGGCTAAATGTAACATAGAAAAATGGATCTTTGGACATTTTCACAGTCATTTGGGTCTTTTTCCTATGATGCTCGACCTATTTTTCTTAGATTTAATATTGTAATGTAAACTTATACATTCACATTAGGTCTTGAATATTTAAATTATTAAGACTTTATGATGTCTTGTAAAGGTGTTGTGAAGTGTTGTAACATATTTCTACACTTTTCTAGACTCTTTGTATTATAATTCATCTAAATATTCCCTTTTTATCCCTTACCAAGTCCTATTTCAAAGTGTTGTAAGGTATTGTAACAAACCTTCACACTTTTCTAGGTTTGTCATCAATATTTACACCTTCCTTATGCTTTAATGGCTCTTGTATGCACTTATAGGCCATATTTAAGTGTCTTCTTAAAGAAGAACCTGACAACCACTCAAAAGCCTTAAGTGGGGTTAATTCTCCATTAGGGGCGAATTAGTCCCTCTTGGCATAAAATTCAAGATAATTTCAAATTACTTTTGGGTTTTTATTCATTAAGACCTTAGGTTGGCCTATGATGAGGTATTTTTGGGACTTAGGGCATAATTTTGTATAAATACATGATTTTCCCTCTGATTTCACCTCATTCAACTAACTCATTCATTATTCATCTATAATTCATTTTATCATTTTTTGCAAGAAAGCTAGGGTATCAAGAGAGCATTCAAGATCATTTTTAGACATTCAAAGGCTGAATACTCATCTATTGCTACAAAAAATCAAGATCAATCATCAAGGAAAGGTATTTATTCCATTTTTGCATGTTTAATTACTTTGTTTCATCATTGTGGTTTAATTACCTAAAAGGGGTTTGACCAAGGCAAATCCCCATGCCCTAACATTTAAAATTTTTCTCTTCGTCTTTGTGTGATTGCAGATTTAGGTACCTTGAAGGCTTGGAAAACATTAAAGAATATGTTGCATACTTATTGAGATTATATCATTGTCAAATAGGTAAAATCATCCACAAGAAGTCGTCCAAAGTGTCATAAATTAGAATTTTAGATTCGGGTATTTGAGGAGCAAAAAGAGCAGAAAAAAAGCTATAAATTCCAAATTTGAGTTTCCAGAAATTCAAAAGTTGACTAATTCACCATTGGTGGAAAATTATTCCCACTATCAGTATAGAAAGTAGGTTTTCTTCAGATCTGGGCACCTAGTACCCTAAAACCTATTTCAACAAACTTTGTTAGAAACAAGACTAATTCACCCAAAATTGTGAATTAGTCCTAGTGGAATTTTTTAGTGTCCTCTACAACATTTCAGATCTCTATCCAACCACTTTCCAACTTTCAGGTGCATACTTCTAGTTTTACAAGTTTCTATTTTGTTTCACAATCATTTGTAGGTCATTTTTGCATATCATGATGTGTTTTCAAATAGGTTACATTTCTTAGGTTTTGCATTCGTAACTCATTTAATTTTTTAGTATATTACATTTAGATCATTACATTGGCATACTTTATTCATATTTTATCTACTCTTACATTAGCTTTGAGTGTGACAATTGTCCATTTTGGCCTTTCTTTCTCCTTTTAGGTGAAAAACCCTAGAAGTGTTAGAAAGGATTAGGGTGCCTGATGTAGAGGGTATGGGACTTTGGAAGAATCACAATGATTTTCAAGAATTTCAAAGATGCACTCTTAAACCCTGTTCTAGGCACCCAGATGGAGACAAGCCTCAATAGTTCACTTATGACCTAAAACCTTCTCTCATGGACCCAAGCCTTTGGAATACTCTTAGGAGACTCAATCAACCATGTATTGAATGATTTCAAAGTCCCAAGCCTTTGAATTAGACAAAAACCCCCTTTTTCACTTTGACTAGGCTTCTAGCCCAACTAGGTCTCCAGCAACTATTTTTTTTACTTTAATCACAAATTTTTGAAAGGACTCCAAAACCAATGACTGTTTCAATTGTCTTTTGTGATGCTACACAACATACTAAGACATTGATGGCTCTTGTTTCAGACCAATCCTTCCAAAACCTGTTGTTTCCACAAAATTAAGGCCTAATTAGCCCTTTTTTTCAAAGCAAACCTATTCAAATTTTATCCCATGACTATGATAATTTCAAAAATATCTTAAATTGTCTCCAAGCCAAGGATTTTCAAGGTCTTAGACTCCCAAGTCACCCTTAACACCCTTAAACACAAAACCCTCAATTAATTCCTCCAAAACTAGGGCTTCTTGAAAACTAGCCTTCCAAACACTTCCATAACTAGTTCTTTGACATTTCACCAATAACTAAACATGATTAAACAACTTCAACTCAAAAACATGCCCCTCCTTTAGGTATATCTCCTACTGCTATACCTTAGGCACCATTTTCATGCACTTTGCCTTGTCAAAACTTGGTGTACACCTTAGAACTCTTCCTTCCTACACATTAGCTTGTTAGATTTGTATGATACATGTTAGGAATGATCCATTTCATAGGTCACAACAAAATTATTCCATGAAATGGATCAATCATCGATGAAACCCACAAAAGAAAAATAATGAAAATCTGCACTTTCTTAAGACAATCAATAGTAATGTACAAAGAACTGATTGATATTGCTTATTAGGGCATAAAAATTGTTTTAAACATGTAAATACAAGTCCCTACATCAACCAACTAAACAAATCATCAATGGAAATTAGTAATTCATCAAAAGACTCAAGGAATTGCAAGAATTTTGATGTTTTTATTGTCCTTTCCTGTAGCAGTCCATACAAAATCTATACCAGCAACCAACCTTCCATACAAATGATTTCTCTAAGTTTATAGACCCATTCCCCAACTGCTCAAACCGATTTGGATTGGTTTCATTACATTATTATCACTAAAACATCTAAAACCTACTTACTCGCCCAAAACACAACTAGCCATTGGATTTCAAAATTTGAATTTCCAACTTCTTATTTGTTAACTTCTATTAACTAAAGCCCTCTAAAACTTATTTCCTTTGACAATTCAACCTTATTTGACACAAGTAAACCTATCTAAATTCTTAGGACACTATTGGTCCACTTACATTGTATTTTGGTCCTAGGGTCCTTATCAGGACCCTCAAGACTTTTGATTCCCTTATTGCATTTATCCATTCCAAAAGCCATTATAGGCTTCAAAATATTATAATTGATGCTCTGAGATGTGTTAAAGGTCTTCATGATCCCTGCATCCTCCTGACCCTTGAAGTGATCCTTAAGGAGCTTGGGTGCCCCTGCACCAGTGCCAAAATCCATTGTTATAGTAGTGTCAAAAATTATACTCCCTAAAGGTGAAAGTACAATTTCACACTTTATTTATAACTCACTTTCGTGTCCACTCCATTATTTCATTTTATATACATTTTCTATCCTTGACCTTTCTTATCAACCCAAGATAATGTGTTAGTGCTACCCTAAAAAGTTCCTTATTGATCATATATCATCAAATTAACCCTAAGAAGTGCTCATGTTTTGAACAAGTCCTAGTTAAGCATACCATAAACTTATAACCAAATTTTTGTGTGTAAATGGATTGGATAAGGGTGCTAGTGCCCTAATCTGGGCATTTTTCTTGACAAATTTTATTTTCCATTTATGTTGATCTCTAACATTGACATAGATGTGAATCCAGACTTCGGTTTTAGTAGTAAATAAATCCTGAAAATTAAATTCAAATGAGGCCCAACTTAAAACTTAATTTATTCCTATGTTCCACTATAAATATATGAATTATTATTTCAAATATAAGGGGAGTAATTGTAATTACAAAAAACATCAAAGCCAAAATACATCCATTTTTACAAATTGACAAGGTAAATTTCACTATGGTGAATGGGTCCTCACTTAGACCTACAATGCCCTTTTAAAATATGTTTTATGTGGTATTTTAATGATTTCAAATCCACAATTCAATGATTGATTTTGATATTTGAATTTTTGGAATTAATACTAAGATTTTTATAAATACAAGGTTGTTTCATTATGTTTCATCTTAAGACCCTAAGTAACTTTATGAGAAAGTCCTAATAGGAAGTTTATGAGATCAAGAGAAATTCAAAAACATTTCTTAGGCATTCAAGGGTAGATTTATAGAAGATTATTGTAGAAATAAATATTTCTTTCATCACCTCAAAGATTTATTATGTCATGCATGTTGTTTGAGCTATTATGGTGATGTAGTGTTCAAGATCTATTCAAGTATTCAAAGGCATCATTTCACATCAAGCTCATGATCAAGATCTACATTCATTGAAGCCACTTCATGCTAGTTTGCATATTTTAAGGTTTCAAATAAGGTTTGGTGAGTTGTTAGATAGTGTTCTTCATTCATCATTCCTTCATGCTATTTCATTTCATTATAAATTTTAATTACCAAAATAGGGTTTGACCAAGGAAAACCCCCATTCACCTAACAAACAACATTTTTTTGTCTTTGATGTGTGATTGAAAATTTTAGGTTGAAGATCCTTTAAAGAGAAAAATTGAAGAAAGTTGTGAAGTTGTCAAAGTTGCAATAAAAAGTTGTCAAATCATTGAAACTCCTCTATGGAATTTATTTCTAGTTTTCCAATAGTGGACACCTAGAATCTAAGAGTGCAGTCCTAGTAGAAGAGAACCCAGAAAGAAATTTTTAGAACCCCTAGCCAATACCCATTCACCATAGGGTGAATGAGTCCTCAGTGAGCTTCAAAAGGCAACTTTTAATGAAAGGTACACATTATTTTCCCATTTCTAAATTTGTCTTTTGATTACTATTCTTCATTTGCATTTCATAGCTTGTAGTTTGGAGTTTGTTTGATGGTCTTAACATTTCTCTCCAAAGTGCTTTTTATTTTATGTACCCATCCTTGCATAGATAGGAAATTTGTTGATTCACACCTTGATTTGACTCACTTGGTGGTTGTTAGTCACTTCATCATTTGGATCTCATTTCCTTGAATGAAATTAGGAAAATAAGTCATTTTGGTGAACCCCCTTTTTACAACAAACAAACGACAACCTAATTTTTCTTTGTTTCACTATCTATATAAATATCCTTATTCATATTTATATGTGGTACATATATCTTCTTCATTACATATAGGGACATGTCCCTATCCATATTATTTCATATTTTTGTCCAATAATTGCTATAATTAATATTTACGTGCCACTTTTTTTTTTATGAATAGGCAACTATCAATATTAAAATAAAGATGAAGTTACATATTCACAAAAAAAGATGGGTGGTAAGAAGGAACACCCTGAGAGTCATATGGGTAGTGCCCAAAAAAACCAAAAAATTTACCAGTCACATGGGCCAAGCTGAAAAGTCCATGATTACAAAACATAAAAAAGAGGGCCATTAAGAAGCCAAAGTAGTGCTAGCAGAGTTAGGAGGGTCTCTATCATTCATGTTGTTCCCCCATACATTAATGGGGTCTAGAGTGACATGAAGAGGAGAACCCCAACCATCATCAACATCTTTTTCCTTCTCTTTATCTTTATCCTCACGTCGGGGGGAGATCACAAGCTCCAGACATGGAAATTTTTTACTAGTGTTTGGCCAACCAGAGCCAGAAGCAGGAGGGTCATCAGAGGGCCACCTAAAACCGCCACCACTACTCCCTAAAGCACTGCTAGAAGGCCACCCTTGGCTAGCCTGTGATGGAGGAGAGTGGATTCATCTAGGAGGAAAAGAATCCCACTAAAGAAGAGGTTGAGAGTGGGGATGCACAAAACCACTCCATTGTTAGGCCTAAGAAGGTGACTGACTGTGAGAAGAGGTGAGCGAAGCGGGCACCTGAGCAATAGTATGTAGGGAATTGCCCTAGTGATCCAACAACACTTGCAAGTGAGCAACCTCAAGTGAAAATTTGTTAGGTTGCACCTGAATTTGTAAGAGCACATTAGAACAAATAATAGCTTTAGCATAAAAAGAAACATTAATACCCATTTGAGAATGAGAAAATATGTAAGAATTTTTGTCTTTCTAGATATTGAAGAGAATTTCCACCCTAAAAGTGTGCCAAAGCCAGGTAAATTTAGCAAGAATTTTGGGTAAATCTCCCATTAGAACCATATGCCAGGAGAAATGCTCCAGCCTAAAGCGTTGAAAGAAGTCATGAATCCAAGTTGAAAGTTGCTGAGTTCTGGGACAAAACTAGAAAGGATGCTTAAAAGTCTTAGTTTTCCCCAAAAAAGGGCAATGAGGGTCCTGGACCCCCAAGTGAACAAGTTGAGAACCCATAAGCAAGCCTTGGAAAAGAATACACCAAGAAAAGTGGGCAAGTTTTAGCTCAACACTCACAGACCAAGTGGCAACAAATCTTTTACACTAGACATTAGCGGAAGATTGAAGAAGCCACCTTTGGTTCAAACTTTGAATCATAGGAAATTGTGGTGAAAGCCACCTGTAACCAAGCCGAGGCTTGTAATTCCTAAAGGGGGTGTTTAGATACCATTTCCAATCTTTCCACTAGGGTTTGGTCCTATGAACTCCAACCTTATGAAGCATCTCTATAGGAATAGCATTTACCAGACTATCATAAGTAGCATGGTCCTAGTTATGAAGCCTGTACAGGGCATGAAAATCTTCCCATTGCATGATACACATTATGGGTCTATGAAATAACTATTACAGGGTTTAGATACCCTTCTTGTGGAATTTGAGTTCCTTAATCCAAGATGACTTAGCTCACGACTGACCACTGTAAGAAAAAGAGGTGACCACCAAATATTCTACTAGTTTAGTGAAATTCCATCACGAAAACTAAATCCAACCCAATGGAACCAGGGCTTGATAGCCTCCCAGGCTCACCAAATACTTTTGACCACAAAATTCCCAACAATATGGATTGGTTCCTCAATGACTAGAAGGGTTTGAAAGCCAACCCCCTTCCAGGTGGGTCTATGAACAAGAAAGCTTGATTGAAAACAATGTCTGAGAAGAATTTTCTAGGCCTCATCCCTAGTAAGGGCATGAATAATGCATTTAACAATTAAAATAGTCCCTTGGAATTGAGTGGAGAGCAACCCAAGTCCTCTAGAATCTTTGGGAAGGTAGTAGAATTCCTAAGCAACATGGTGAAACCCTCTTTGGGATTTAGAGGAGGCCCAAAGAAAATCTTAGAGAAAATTTTCAAGCTTGTCGTAGGTAGCTTTGCAAGGGGCCCAACAAGAAGAATAGTAGACATGGATAGCTGCCAAAACTTTGGAGCACACCTTGAATTTCCCTACTAGAGAAAGTGGCTTGGTATTCTAGTAAGCAAGCTTTTGCTTGACTTTGGAAAGCATAGATTGTCATGGCTCAGTCAGGGACACTTGGAAAGCAAAGGGAATGCCCAGGAATCAAAAAATTTCTCCTGGCCCAATCCACTTCCAACCATATTATTGAAACCAAGGAGGAGTAGGCAAGATAGATTGTCTATAGCAAAAAATTTTGTGCCATTGAGTGGCAAAGCCAGAAGCAAGAAAAAAGAAGTTAAGACAATCTAGAGTTGCTTTAATATTTTCTTCTTCCTCCAAGAGAGTGAGGAAAGATTCATTAGCAAAATGGCCACTAACCAACTAAGCCTGAGAATTAGGCAGAGAGATGCCCTTGACACGTTGTTGGGAAACCACATTAGCTAGAAGGTAGCCAAATCCCTTAGCAACAAGCACATATAGGACCTAGGGAAAGTGGGAACCCTTTCCGAATGGAATGAAAGAGTCCAAAGGTAGAGGATTTCCAACCATTAATGGCGATGCAAGAAAAAGCATCCACAAAGAGAATTTTGAATAGTCTGAATGAAGTTAGGCTCAAAACCCAAAGCTTGCAGCATAACAAGAATAAAAGGCTATTCAATATGGTCCTAAGCTTTCACAAAGTCAATTTTGATAAACATGGCTTTCTGGTTTGAATGCCTAGCCCATTCCATGCCTCCCCAAATAATAATAATATTATCTAGAATAAACCTATATTTGATAAATCCAGTTTGCTTCGAGTGCACAATCTGAGGTAAAAGATGGCAGATCTTTATAGCCAGAGCCTTGGGGATGACTATGTAGGAGACATTGAGAAGCGTGATAGGTCTCCAGTTGCAAATGTCCTTTGGATCACTAGAATTAGGTATGAATTTTATATTGCCTTTGTTTATTAAGTTACCTAGAGAATTAGCATAAAAAACCTCTAAGTAAACATGATACAAATCTTGCCCAACATAGTCTCAAAGGCCTTTGTAGAATTCACAAAGGAACCCATCAATCCCCGAGGCTTTGTCATTAGCCATGGAATGGACAACCTCTTTGAGATGATCAATTGTTAACAATTGATCACAATTTTTTTTTGGGCTGAGGAAAGCTTATTTGGAACAACAACAAGGCAATCCTAGAGGGCTTGCTATCACACAAGTGTGGGTTCTTATGTAGTGAAAACTTGCTCATAATGATGCAAAAAATCCCAGAGAATGTCAAGAAGCTCAGAAATCACCTTAGCACCATCTTTAATTTTTTTAATGGCCAGGGATGAGTACCTAGCACACAAACCCAAAAAAAACTCTTTGCAGGCAAGATCACTAATTTTTAGCCAATATAACCGGGATTTGATTTGCACACCTTTGGCAGCATAATTGTCTGCAACTTGCTTTTTGTGCCTTAATTCTGCCACCCTGACTTGCAATGATGGAGAAAAAGGAATGGCCGCTAAAGCCTTAGTATTTGAGTGGAGGTCAGCAGTGGTAGCCTCATAAGACCACTATTGAAAGATAGCCAGCTAGCACCCATAAATGCATAGAAATATAGCCGTGTGAGTGATAGCATCATTCCACCAAGTAATCTAGCCTATATGATGAGTTGGCCTACACTCTAGATTCCAGAATCTGTGAATGTGGGCCAGGAGCCTTGTGGCAGAGTAAAGACGTGTTTAGAAAAAAATGAGTTTTACGCATGTGAGGTTGTCGAGTCTCCCATTCAATGCGAAAAGAAATGGGGAAGTGGTCTGAAAAAGTCACATCCACTAACAGCTTAACAATGAGAGAACTGTCAAAAGAGAAAAATGTTTGAACCAAGATCATGGCACGATTAAGGCACTTAAATATTCTATCAAAAATGGCCTTGTGATTAGACCAAGTGTGCTAGAGAGAATGAGAATGGCAACAACCAATGTTGGGGTCAAAGAGCCTCAATTTATTGCACATGTAAAACCACACCTCCCTTTTGCTAGCTGCCCATCTAAATGGAAAGGTACCATCTTTGTCATACACCATCTCAACCATATTGAAATCCCCACATAGTAACTAGGTAGCAACTGGCAATGAATGAACAATCTAGCACCAAAGCAAAGAGAATTCTAGTATCGTTAGAGGCATAGACATTAATAATACCAAAGGAATGATTATCAATGTTGAGAAGGATCTAGATGAGCTGATGAGTGGGATCAGACCTGTGGTCGACCACACAATAGTGCCACTATGGGGAAAAAAAGGTTGACAACTCCACCATGCCAAACATCATGAGTAGTACAAAACATTTTACTGGTTGGCCAAATAGAGTGACAAGCCAAAGAAAGCAAAAAACCAAAAAAATTAACTTCTTGGAGACAAAGCACTTCAATACCAGAATATTTACTCAAGGTATCCCTTACAAAATACTTTTGGAGAGGTTTATTAGACCTCGAATATTTCATGAGAGGAAATTCATGAATGAAACTCCTCCATATCATCGGAGTTCGGTTCCTCTTCATTCAGAGAAGAGAAATGATTTTGCAAAAAATTCTAGTGGAACTAACCCAATTTGGATAGAAGGAGAGGAAAATATCTTCTTTTCTTGAGCATATTCCCCTTCTACCCTTGGTGGAGAAGGGTTGCGAGACTTCCTTTGAGCTCTCGACATGGGAGGAGAAACATTCAGTTGTGCTATCATGAAAGTAGCAGGTTGAGGTGTTGCCTTTGGCCTAGGCTATGGTAGAACATAATATACCCCAATAGGAGCTTCCTTCCCCTTCACTGAAGGGTTTGAAACAACTTTCAATGGTTCAAAGGCCTTGGGGGTTGACCTAGAACCAATGGACTTATTCTTGTGGTTTGTAACTGTAGTCCATTTCTCATCAAGTTTGGTAGTAGAAGCATCTATCAGACAGGGTTTTCAACATCTCATGGTGGAGAAGGTGTATGAGACACTACCAAAGGGAAATCCTTGATCTTGTGGTCTATGGATTGACACCTATAACACGTGTTGGGCAGATTAAAATAAGTAACCTTCTAGGTATGTCGAAGAGCTCCAATTTGGATATCAATGGAGTCTTTCAAATCCTTAGAAAGGTCCACTTCCACACAAACCCTTTTCTAGGATTGGGCCTAAAAGAACCTATCTGGCTAAATGCAAATAACCCTCCCTAGCAAGGATGTAATATGATTGAAAAAAGGCACACAAGGCAAGGGTAAACTAGGAAATTCAATCAAAACCGAGACCCGCAACTTGGTGTCATCCAAGACAGCAAAGTCCTAGGTCCATGACTGGAAATCTAACAAAGAAGACCAAACATACCAAGGACCATGGCCTAAGATAGCCTCGAAATGATTGACCTCCATAAAATGGAACAAAAAAAACCCTTGGTTAAATTTTGGACCATGTCAAAGTGGACCCCATGAGGGACCCAAGCCTTGCTGACCCACTCTTTAAGCACATTTTTAGGGGAGTCCTCCCAACAAAATACCTGACAAAGGTATGCTGCTCAAGCCATTGACAATAAAAATCAAAATCTAGTAAAGGAAAAACCACATTAGTTGGTGAGTCAGAAAGCTTATCTCGTGAAAGAATTTTAGAACAAATTTCTGGGGTTGTTTGTTTAGAGGAGGAGCCATTGAGTAAAGTCAATGAATCACTAACACTAGCATGAACTATTGGTTTAGAGCCAGTTGAAGGCATATTAAAACACAAAAACTGCACTAAATGTGGTCGTACACATAGGAAAAGAGGAGTTTCTTGCACTAATAGCACATTATGACACAAGAGGGGCCAAGAGTGACCATAGACAACACAAAATCCTAGTAGTTGTGCCACATTTTTACTCTATTAGCTCACAATAACTTTGACTAATTTTGCTCTATATACGGATGTGTTATCTTGCTTCTATCCTTTGAAACCCTTATAGGTTTTCAAAATTGGCCTTCATTAGGTTAACCTTTCCTATTTTAATATAATGATATTGGATTGCATTTGTTCTACCAACATCATCATCCAAGTTCAACCATGTCTTATCCTATGTTATTTTTAAAAAATGATGTTTAAAATTGTATTGTTATGAAAATGTCTACCCCAAACTATACCAAAAATGCCTCTCATGGTATTATATTCTTGTAAATATTTCACAAGTGGTTATATTATTATTCCATTTTAAATTAAATATCATTTTTCAATTATTGGACATATCCATTTATGTTCATCAAAAAAATATCACCATTGTTAATAGAATAAGGAATCCCAATGGAATTGGCTAGCTATTGTGCATCTTCTAGAAGGATTTTCATTGTAGCTAACTGAAAAAAAACCACTTCCCCTAAAAATATAATATGGTGTATAATGTTCTATATTTCCTCCTATAGATGTTTGAATTGAGTATGAAGAATCTAAATTTGTATCCTACTAGTTCCGTCTAAGTCTTTCATGACATCATAAGATTTGGAAGTTTGTATTATTTTTTTCTCCAATTCATCAAGTTAAATATTAAATGATTATAGATATCATCCAATCAAAGAAATATTGATGTACTTTATTAATTTTACAACACATCTATTCTATTGTTTTAATTTATTTGATTAGATTTGTACCTCCTCTTACATGTATCATCATAATGGTTTCTAGTTCCTTATTTTCACTGTTAATCAAAATTTAATCCTCATTTTTTCCTTTTTATCTTCCAAATATTCATATATTCTATTATCCCACTAATTAATATTCCAAATTAATGATATAGAAATAAATAAATATCCACAATGATTTGTCATACTTGTGCCTAATAAGTTTTGTATTGTATTCAATTATCTCACTAGTATCTATTTATTGTGTTATTAGGTCTACCCTAGCATTACTTTATAGTACATATTGTATCTAAAATTTTAGAATTTGGGAGATTTATGATATGTCAACCTATGATTCTAATGATGTGAATATACATGAAAAAATAGAACTAATTTGACCACTATTTGTAGTTTCTTATTTTAAATAATAATCTCTTTGAAGTTATACATTTATTCCACCAAATAACATATTAGAGGGGTGATGAATACTTTACCCTTAGGTGTCTATTATCTTATTATTTACCTAGTAATAAATTCTTCTTTATATGCTTGGAACTTACCCTCTTTCCTTTGATCAACTCTATTATCTTATGGTGATACTTGATTTGTTTTCTTTCTTGCATGCTACTCATATTGCTCAATATCTTCTTCACTTATTGGACCTATCCCCTTAATGTGATAAAATTTCACTTCTTTCTATTCTACAACTTTTATATTTTCATTTACATGTAGAACCTCGTGTCCTCCTTGTGTCCTCTTTTTTCAATATGTGTATCATTGTGGCTCTTGTTTTCAATTTTTCTTCCAATACTTCTACCGACTTATAATTGTTTAACAATATTTTTTCTATTTTTATTTTTTCATATTTTTGGTTTTCCTATATCAAAACCAAAGGTGTATGGAGAATGTAATTCTTTAGATTTTTAATTAGTGCAAATTATACTTTCCTTGTGGTGATGGGTACTTTAATTTTTAAATAATATTCATGGAGATATTGGAATTTTATTTTATCTTTGGATAGTGTTGGAGGTTCTTTTAAACTTTCCTTGTTATAATACATCTTATTTAAACTTCTAGATTGGAAGAATCCTCTCTTTTTTCTTAATTTATTTTTTTAATAAGTATATATGGAGACCCTTTGTTTCTTGTGTTTTTGAGTAAGGGATTGAGGAGGTAATCTAGGATGGCTATTCCGATAGCCATTTTTCTTTCCATAGATGTTTTTTAATACAATCTACTATTTATATTTTTTTTCTAGGTTTAAACATCATAAAATATAGTTGTTGAAATGAATAAAAAGGGAGACGGACCTTAGGATTTGACTCTAGGCTTTGGTCACTTTCCCTTAAATTTAATTTAGAATATGAGGTAGCAGGAGTTTGATGGATTTGGAAAAGGTATAATATTGACTTAGAACTTGAATGGTGAGTCCCTACCCTTGACCAAAATTGGGATGGATTTTGGAATGAAATGCAATGATTTGACAAGGCTAATGACGCAAATAACTTATTTGATGCAAAACCAATAAATTTGGAGTGTCATAGAGAAATTAAAACTTAAAAAATAGACTAAGAAAGGTTCTATGCACATGTGATTCAAATAAAAGCTTGATTTTAGAGGACTTTAAGTGTTGATGGAAACAATGTCCTTTTCATTGAAACTAAAATCTATTTTCATAGTCCTCGGGAGTCATATCAAAGCTTACTTTCCCTAGGAGTCACACTATCAAATCTTCATTAGGTGCTAAGATAACTAAGTTTGTGTATGCTATCAAAGTATAGGGTTTGAATGCAACAATGAATAATTGATCTTCAAGTTTCTCCTAATATTCTTTAAATTTGAAACCTACACATCTAAAGAGAGGAGAAGGGTTGTGCCATATAGGGGCTTCCCTAAATCAAACTTAGTGTAGGATTTTCCATGTGCACAATGAAAATGTCAATGAAAGAGAGATTATCCTCTTGAGGGATAGAGGCTAACTGATAAATAAATGATAAATAAAAAATGGATTGTACCTCACTGCTCAAAAATGGTTTCCTTGAAGGACTAAAGTCATGCACATCTCCTCAAGGCTATAATGTTTTTTACATGATTTTCTTGAAGACCTACAAGTGTTAGATCTCAAAAAAAAAATGATAACATAAACATGAAAAAACTCAAATGTACATTGAGATGATGATTTGATGTTGAATTGTTAGAATAAATCTTCTCTTGTTTGCTCTTGACTTGCTTGATAATGCTCTTGATCTCCAGAATTTCCCCTTGATGCTAGATTGTCCTCACATTAAGACATGACTAGGTATTTATGTAAAATTATTCTAATTTCCCCCAAAAAAATCCTTGTAGATGACATTTGATATTTGAAATTCAAATAGTAAAATGTTGGCTGTTATATTAAATTTTGGAGGAAAAACAGGAGGACCAAATCACCTAGGGAAACTTAGTTAGATGGCCCTATTTTGTGGGATCAAAGGTGTCAGGAGGAATGTTAAATTCTTGAATTGGTTTTCTATATGGGTTTTAATGATAATTGTTCAAGTGGGCTATGGAATACATAATTTAGGAAATTAGATGTATAATTAGGTCCATGCACTTAGGGGGCAGAAAAAAATAGTGTGAAATTTTCATGGGTGACAATTTACAATGCTACATTTAGCCCCCACTTTAGTGAGAGTATGAAATTATGCTCATACTCACACTAAAGTAGAAAATATGTCAAGAGGGATCTGATTGTCTAAATGTTGAAGGGATAAGATGAGAATGAATCTTGGGGTAGTGCACAAGCCCCTAGGATTCAAGATCCCATGGAAAACTAACATAATCACAAAGGAAAAAACATGTATGTAATGCAACAAGACAACACAACACATGCATGATGAAAACAAAAAGAATACACAATGAAGAAACATGACATATAAAATAATAAAAAGATGAAAATAAAATTAAAATAAGCATGGTGCAAAGATGAAGAAAACAGAAAAAAGAAACACAACAAAACACAAGGCTATTACTAAAGGGATTCAAGTCAGTAAGGAAAAGATACCTTAATATTAAATTTGTCTCAAATACGAAATGTCATCCATTGAATAAATTTTAGACAAAGGAATTCCCCCACGAGGATAAGTAAGTTATGTTATTCTAAATCACTCATGAGCTATATTGATCTACTAGATAGCAAGTTGTTTTATGCTAGGTGTCCATGGAATATGACAGGTTCCACAAGGCTAGCAAGTTATGCTATTCTAACAAACTCTTGAAATACATGGCTCTATTTCCAAGAAAGTTGTGTTATGCTTGATGGCCATGTTAAATGGGGTGCTCAAGTTCATGAACCAAAAAAACTACCTTATGTTGAATCCATGGATTGTCTTGCTAAATGTTTTAACATTCAAGGGAACAAACAAGCCTCACCTAAGAAGGTGCATAAAGGTCCAAGAGGAAAAATTACAAACTCACCTAATAAAGTGTATAAATTTCCAAGAGGATGAATGAAAAACTCACCTAAGAAGGTGCATAAGTGTCCAAGAGGATGAATGAAAAAATCACCTAGAAGAAGGTGCAAAAACATCCAAAGGTATGAACAAGACAAAGCCAAACCTCAAGAGGTATTATAAATAAAACCACAAAAAAATATTTTTACAAAAATGACAAAGGGGCATTGCTTAATACATGAAGGGTAACACCTTAGGGAATATCACATGTGTGATATCACCACCAAGAGAGGATAAGTCATGAAATAAAAGATCACAATTTAGGGGATGCTAACCATAATATCACCACCAAAGGTAACATCATATTCCATGGAAGGTCACACTCTTAAGGGATACCAAGTCCAATATCACCTCAAAAGAGACATTAACATAGATGAAGAAGGCCACACTTTCAATTGACAAGGTTATACTCTCTAGGAGATGTATGATGTCATCACTAAAAACTTGGACCATTATTTATGCAAGCAATGAGCAAAGGACTATATGCCCCCCACCTTATAATTTTAGTGTACTTACTACAATAATATTTTAAGGAGATAGAAAGGGATCCCTTATGGCAAGGAATGCACCTAATGAAATGCTACCTAACCCAATTCCCCCAAAGTGTAGGGAAAAAGATGAGCAAAAAATTAATGACCACATGCTACTCCTTGGAAGATGATATATGATTGCATAAAACTTAATTCATACCCCCATGAATGGTAATGAGCATCATGTGAGGCTAAAACTACCACATGGAAAGGAGGAAAGAAGGTACACCTTATTCTATTATTGTATCAAATCTATCATTCTAAGGATCTAATTATTCCAATTTATTCTTTAAAACATGACATTCATCAGTAGTATGTCCAAATATTATATGATATGCATGTACGAGAGGGGGACCACTGCATGCAAGACCCAAGGTCTCGGAGGGCCAAGAAGCGGGAAATTTCCCTAACTTACCTCAGCTAAATAGGATGTTTAGGGTATGAGGATGAGAATGATGAGGACTATAGAGTCCTACAACCACTATGTAATCTCAAGTTTCAAAGTGGGGCTACGCGAGTTGATTTTTAGGTCAACCACTATGCCTCTAGAAGCTCTTTGCCCGAGGATGAAAGAATGATCTATGGATGACAACGCTATGCATCTCTAAAGTGTGTTGGCATTTGTACGGTTAGACAATAGGGAAGATGAAGTCAAACCTAGAAAAACTATCTAACGGCCCAACTAACTAACTAAAGGGCCAAAATGATACAATTAAGTAAATAAAATATTTTCTAATATTATAAAGTAGAAATGCAAGAGTGAAAAGGGCAAGAAGGATCTCACTAAGAAATTCAGTTGCCAGCTGATTTCTTGGAAGCATGTACTCGTACACATAGAAAGAGAGGAAAATGTTGGGTGGTTGTATAGGGGCCTTCCTCAGTCATACCCCCATTTAGGTGTTTCCACCTCCATAGACAACCAAGGAAACGAGATAAAGAAAGTAATGTAGTGAAAATCATAAAAGCACTAGAACACAGTAAAGTGCTAACTCAACCAAGTGATAGAAGGAAAGAAAGGGAAGATTACCACCTCGAACAAGAGCACTCAAGGCTACTTGGGTGAGAAAATGAGAGTACTCGAGCCTCTGTTGCAATGGTGTTTTGTTCCCAACTTTTTCTACCAAAGATGGAGTGTTGTGTTTGCTACAATGGGGTGCTAGTATGCTATTTGAGATCTTGAGAGTGAATGCAAGAGTGTAAGAATGCTTGAAGTTTCTAGTTGCTTAGAAGAAGTTATAATGCATGTTGAAGGGAAGAATTTGAAGAAGGGAATGAAAGAAACAACCAGATTCAGGTTGGTCGACTGAAGGGGGCATTACAACTTGACTCCTAATGAGAAGTGTAATGCCTCTACAAGTTCAACCACAAGAATATGCCAAGGATGTGAGCACACTCCATGGTCATCCTTGAAATAAACCCCTCCATCGACACTTAAGATATATGCCAAGTGGGATGCAAGTAGCGAGCTTAGGTGGAAATAAGCCTCCAAACTTGGTTTTCTAAAGTGGAGAGGGTAAAGGGGGGATTTACACATGGGTGAAAATTCACTCCTATAAATTTTTCCCCCACTTTAGCAAGCATGTATACTAATTAGTGCTTAGTAAAGTAGATCAAGAATCATGTAAGGTTAGAGATGTATACCTGAACCGTTGAGAAAGCAGAGCTCGGTTTGGTGCACTTGAAGGTGCAAGGAAAGAAAATAACTTCATAGCCACTCAAAACTATGAAGTTGGAAAGATAAAGCACCTTACAGGTTCTTTATCTTCTAATGAATGTGTCTCCTAAAAAATATAGCATGGAGGATACCCCATGAAGCAAGTGCCTTATAGGTTCTTGGTCCTATAAGGAAGGCATCCCCCAAAAAAATTGGCATGGAGGAGACCCAAAGGAAGCACCCTACAGGTTCTTAGTCTTGTAGGGAAGGTATTCTCCACAAAATCAAGCATGAAGAACACACAAGGAAGTGCCTTACAGGATCTTAGTCCCATAGGAAAGTTAGTCGCCATGAACTCAAGCATGAAGAACACCCAAGGAAGCACCCCATAGGTTCTTAATCCTATAGGGAAGGTAACTCCCAAGATCTCTCACATGGAGGACACTTGAGAAAGTTCCCTACAGTCTCTTAGCCCTTTTGGGGAGCCACCCCCAAGATCTCTCACATGGGGGAAGCTCAAAGGAAAGTGGACTCTGTAGAGTCAGAAAGCAGCCATGTAGGCAAGTGAGTAGATAGTTACACAGACTGCCAATAATTTTGAAAAATTTCAAAGGGTTCCCTTGGGAATCTTCCCTGAAGAGAGGGTCCACTCAAGGGACACACAATTCAGAAGTAGATGTTCTTTCTCTTGAATTGAACCTTCATCAAGGAATTTGAAAGGAAGAATATGCCCCCACGTGAGGGGAAGATGAAAGTTGTCCCACTTTAGAGGAAGGTTTAAGTCCTTTCTTTATGAACCGATGATGAAGGAAACAAATTTCATTAGGGTTTAGAGTTGAGAATATGATTTCAAAGAAATATTTGTGAGGATTTTCAAGAAAATATTTGTTGGCAACAAATGCATTTTATGAAAATCAAGATGTTGAAGAAAGAAAGTTGTCACACATGAGAGGGACAACTTAAGCAAAGGAAAGAGAAAGATAAAGAGAAAGAAAAAGAGAGAAAAATAGAAACAAAGGGGACAGGGGGATCTGGTTTAGTGGGGTCAAATATATCTAAGCTCATATAAATAATAGGTAACCGTGGTGCAAGGTTAAAGATCATCAATCCCTAACCAGATCAAGAAGAATGCATGAAAAGACAAAGTAAAAATAAAAAAATTGGGTCAACATGGAAGAGAAGATTAATGCCCCTAATGCTTTGCATCATCCCAAAATTATCAAAAATAAAGCACAAACATGGAAGAATGATGATACAAATAGAAGAAGGTTTACGACACAAAAACCATGCCTATATCCAAGCACCAACAGGGGTGACAAGGATCATCTAGCCACACATAGCATGATCACGAGGGAACGCATCAAAAACACACACACACAAGATCATGAAGAGGCCTCCTCCTAACATTGATTAGCCAAGAGGTCATTTGATTCCCACTCTAGGTCATCTTAGGGGGAAGGAGGATGGGCCTATATTGGAGGGATATTAAGAGGAGGGGCACATGAACCTCCCACAACAAGGGCTAAGGAAGAGGGCCCTTCAAGGTCCTCTCCATCGAGCTCTTGTGGAGTCAAAGTCAATGATTTTGTGAAGATTTTTTACAAGTCTGAAACTTCATCCATGGAGTTAAACATACACCCCATGGGATCACCGTGTCTAACTTTTGTGGATAGATCAGGATGAGCATGAGATTCACTGCTAGGCTTGCTGAGTGACTCGAGAGTAGCGACAAACTTAGGGGAAGCTGAGACTGGTTTTTTCACTAGGACAAAACAAGTCATTACAAGACCACCTTGTGAAGAAGGTGGTCTCCTCTTACACCCTTCATTTCTGGAAGGACCACTCCCCACAGATGAAGCTAGAGGTGTGGAGGAAGAGGAGGAAAGCACCACAACAGATACAACTAAAGTATTAACCATATCCATGGGCTTTGGAAAAGGTTGAATATTTGGAATGGACATCAGAACATGTGGCTCCACCAAAGGAGTGATGAACATCTGTACCCCCTTGGGGTTAGGTGTGTTTGCACTTGCAGTGGAAGCCATAAATAGCGTATGACCATATTGGAGAGAAGCAGAAGGAAGGGAAGAGGGAGACACTATAGGAGGCCCTAAAGTAGGGGCGGTCATCTCTTCCTCCTTCCTTTGTGAGGCAACCTGCTTAGCTAAGAGGGCCTTTCATTGGTGCTTGCATTTTCACAAAAGGTGGTTTCTTCAGCTCTTGGAGATGGAGGCTCGAGGTTGTGAAGGAGTAGAAGGCTCTTTCTCGACCATAGGAATTCCCACTATGGCTGTTTCTAGTGGACGAACAGATTCCTGAATGGGAGTAGGAGAGATGGGCTGTAGGATAGCAAGAGGAGTTGATTCAAGGGCCTCAACAATGAGCCTCTTCTTTCTTGCTGCCTTGGGAGTAGGAGTGGTAGGAGGCCGTATAGGTCAAGACAAAGAGGAATCTCCTCAAGTGACCTTCTTCCTATCATACTGAATGGGTCTAGGCTCTGTTGACAAAGCAAGAAGCTCAAATGTAGGACACTTAGGCTTTCACCAAGTGGGCACCATAGGATTCTCCTATAGATGAGGAGAAAAACTTGATGGTACCACAACAACACAAGAGGAAGCACTAGATTGACTAGTGGGAGAGGAAGGAGAATAATGGGACCACTTCTCTTCTTTCTTTTGAGCCTTACTGGTATCATTGTTAGCCTTTAAGAAAGCCCTGTGTGAAATAGCATAAGGTGAAGGAGGGTATCTAACTTTTGGCCTTAGATGCCCTTTCTAATAGTTCTAGTAGGTTCAATGTAGGAGGTTTGTCCTAGGTGGGAGAGGACCAACGGGCATTGGCCAAGAGTAGTCCAAGGAGTAGCTGCCATGAGCAACCAGTGTCATGGATTACGTGTACAAAACCTCTATGGATAAATTTTAGACACTTATGCATGATGAAGGGTACCACGTTCATCGTTACCAACCAAGGGATACCCAATTTCACCCTAAAGAGTTTAGACCTAGGGATGATGTCAAATAAGAGGTTCATAGATTTAGGTGCCACTAGGACTGACATGACAATACTACCTAAAGGGGGCACAAAAAGCCCATCATGTGTGCAAATTGTGCTCATGGGTGCATCATACCCATCTTTATGTAAAAATTTTATTAGCAAAATCTTCTTAGTGATTATTTTTACTTGTGACGTAGGGTGAATGAGAACACCTGATATGATGTTCCCATTGATTTTCCCGAGACTATAAAGAGGAGATGGTTCTTTGTTGAAACCCATCGGTAGGTCCTATGAAGTAAAGCTTATGCTAGTACTACTATCCATAGGATGCATAGAGGGGATAAATTTATGCATGAAGGAGGTCATAACGCACACCAGACAATACTTCCACAAAGTCCCTAAAGGTAAAAGGATAAGACAGTGACCCAACTAAGGTTTTTCCACACAATACCTTTGGAACCTTCCAACTACGCCATGTGTGCAGATTGTGCTCATGGGTGCATCATACCCATCTTTATGTAAAAAATTTATTAGCAAAATCTTCTCAGTGATTATTTTTACTTGTGACATAGGGTCAATGAGAACACCTGATATGATGTTCCCATTGATCTGCCCGAGACTATAAAGAGGAGATGGTTTTTTGTTGAAACCCATTAGTAGGTCCTATGAAGTAAAGCTTATGCTAGTACTACTATCCATAGGATGCATAGAGGGGATAGATTTATGCATGAAGGAGGTCATAACGCACACCAAACAATACTTCCACAAAGTCCCTAAAGGTAAAAGGATAAGACAGTGACCCAACTAAGGTTTCACCACACAATACCTTTGGAATGTTCCAACTACACCATGTGTGCAAATTGTGCTCATGGGTGCATCATACCCATCTTTATGTAAAAATTTTATTAGCAAAATATTCTCAGTGATTATTTTTACTTGTGACGTAGGGTCAATGAGAACACTTGATATGATGTTCCCATTGATCTGCCCGAGACTATAAAGAGGAGATGGTTCTTTGTTGAAACCCATTGGTAGGTCCTGTGAAGTAAATCTTATGCTAGTACTACTATCCATAGATACATAGAGGGGATAGATTTATGCATGAAGGAGGTCATAACACACACCAGAAAATACTTCCACAAAGTCCCTAAAGGTAAAAGGATAAGACAGTGACCCAACTAAGGTTTCGCCACACAATACCTTTGGAACCTTCCAACTACGCCAACTAGGGGTCACATGTTGGGTTGTAAGGAAACAACCTTACAACACTCACACCTAAAAAAATCCTAGAGTATGAGGGAAGGAACTTTCGGTATCACAAAAATAGAACCAAAATGGTTCACGTCAGGTTCACCAAAAATGTAAGAGAGGGAGACCACTGTGTGCAAGACCCTAGGCCACGAAGGGCCAAGATGTGAGAGGCTTCCCTAACTTACCTCAGCTAAATAGGATGTTCAAGGAATGAGGATGAGAATGATGAGGACTATAAAGTCCTGCAACCACTTTGCAATCCCGTGTTTCAAAGTGGTGCTAGGTGAACTAATTTTTCAGGTCCAACAATATGCCTCTAGAAGCTCACTGCTTGAGGATGAAAGCGTGGTCTCTGGATGATACGGTGACACACTGGTGTCTACATGGTCATACAAGGAAGATGAGGTAAAACCTAGAAAAAATAGCTAATGACCCAACTAACTAACTAAAGGGCCAAAATGATACGATTAAGTAAATAAAATATTGTCTAATATTATAAAACATAAATGCAAGAGTGAAAAGGGAAAAAAGGATCTCACCAAGAAATTTAGTCACTAGTTGATTACTCAAAAGCACATACTCCTACACACAGAAAGAGAGGAAAATGTTGGGTAGCTATATAGGGGCCTTCCTTAGTCAGACCCCCGTTTAGATGTGTCTATTGGAAAAATAAGGACAGACAATTGAGAAGGGGGATGAATTAGTTGTAACAAAATAATAAACTTTTCAAACTTTACTTAATCTCAAATTTGATGAATAAGCAATTAACCATAAGAAATTAACACATTAGAGAGATAGAGAACACTAGGAATTTTTTACATGGAAACCCTATTAGGGGAAAAACAATGGTGGATGTTAGTCCATAATATTATACCTTGTTAAAAGTATGATGAAAAAAATAAAGGGGAATTCACATGCATTCAAGCACATTGCATAGACCTCATTGCTCAATTATAGAAGGGGCTCACTTCCCAACAATACAAAATTAGACTAAAATCTAGAGGGTACGAACTGAGAAAATAGCTTCTGCACAAGCCTAGTTACATTTCCAATTAAGCACAAAAAACTCCACTTTTCACTCAAACTACTTCACACTTCGCTTGATCTTCTTCACACTCTGCTCTACAATCGAATTATATTCACACATACACACATAGGAGCACACCCAATGCATGAAGTACAGTTTGCACTGATGAAACAATTTCTCTTATATATTTGCTACATGAGATTTCATCAACAACTTAGTCAGCTAGGAAAATAAAACATATTTACAATGTTGGCCCAAATTTACAATTAAATTTTCAATGTGGATGTAAACACCATCAGAAAAAACAATGATGTGACTCAAAACAATATTCACGAGTACACCAAACATTGAAATTTAACTTTTCAAGGATCCACAACATGTTACCACCATCATGTCTTCCACGAACATGAAAACCTGAATGTGCGCAAGAAAAATCTTCGACCACAAGCACACTGATCAATGTGGATGTACTACAAGGATAGAGCATGATCTAGAACATCCAAAAGCATCAAGAAACAACAGAGAAACATCCACAACAACTGGGATTACCAAAATCACACAAACTTCACTTAGGAACACTTACAAAGACCATAGAAATACAATCAAACCACAACATGATCAAATCTATATGCGGATCTCTGAAACTTCTAGTAGATGATCTAGATACTCTAAAAAATAAACCCTTTAGTCCATAGCATCTAAACTTCAATGTATAGAACATGATGCCTTCATGACTTGCACAGTTCCATTGGGAACCTGGAACACTTTCTTTTACAATTTTCTCAATATCCTCGATATACAGAGCCTCTGATACACTAAATGCTAATAGTGTTGACATCAATTACAACCACATATTAGCAAAATTTCCACAAAATCCAACAGTTTCCACCTCCACGGAAAACCAAGGAAACAAGATAAAGAAAGTAATGTAGTGAAAAGCTTAAAAGCACTACAAAACATTAAAGTGCTAACTCAACCAAGTGATAGAAGGAAAGAAAGGGAAGCTTACCACCTCCACCAAGAGTATTCAAGGTTGCTTGGGGGAGAAAATGAGAGTACTCGAGTCTCTGCTGCAATGGTGTTTCATTCCCAACATGTTCTACCAAAGATGGAGTGTTGTGTTTGTTGTAATGGGGTGCTAGTATGTTGTTTGAGAGCTTGAGAGTGAATGCAAGAGTGTGAGAATGGATGCTTGAAGTGTGTAGCTGCTAAGAAGTTAGAATACATGTTGAAGGGACGAATTTGAAGAAGGGAATGAAAGAAACAACTATATTCTAGTTAGTTGGCCAAAGGCAGTGTTACAACCTGACTCCCAATGAGAAGTGTGATGCCTTTGCAGGATCAACCACAGTAATCTACTATGGATTTAAGTGTGTCACACGAACGTTTGTGCGCCATGTGGGAATTCCCGATAGAAACGCCTCCACCAAAACTCAAGACATACGCCAAGTGGAATGCAAGCAACGAGATTAGGTGGAATTAAGCCTCTAAACTTGGTTTTCTAAAGTGGAGAGGGAAAAAGGGGGTATTTACAAATGGGGTGAAAATTCACTCCTATACAATGTATAATATGATTATTTTTATTCTTTCTTTTAATATCTCTTCATTCTTGCATAGATGGTAATTTAATGAATCTCAGTTTTAAGAGTGTAGCTAAATTATGTTTAGTCTCAATTAAGGGATGTGGAGTATGTAACAAACCTTTCTTGATAGCATGAAAATTTCATGGTTTTGATGGTGGAGAAAATTCTTGATGCAAATTCAAATGACCTAAATGAAACCTAGAAAATGTGGTTCTAATCTTTTGGGAGATAGGATAACCAATTTTCTATAAGTTTCACTGAAGGAAACCTTAGAGATCTCAATAAAGGGATAGGATGAAGGAAATATATTTTCAATAAGGTGTCCTAGGGTGTTATTTTAGGTATAAATGGGGTTCACCACCAATCTAGGGCTTGGAAGATGAGAAATGTAAATGAAATGCGAGACTTGAATAAATGGCCTAGAAATCAACTCAAATTAAAACAATAAACTAAGAATAGAGGTGCACCTAGGAACTATAAAGGCTTGAAGGAAGGTTTGAAATACTAGAAATACTATTTTTTGATCTACATTGTGACTCATATTCTATTAGGGGCGATTTAGTTCCAGTTTGGGGTTTTAGACCGAAACTAGAATCTAGAACTACTGAATCAGGATCTACAAAAAATGCTTGAAAATGTGTATACTAGGACTCATACACCACAAGTGGTAATTTATTCCTAGTATCATGGTTACCTCGAAACTATGATATCCTCTTAAGTTCTCTTGTAGTTTCTCTCTTGCTAAATATTCAAGTCTTAAACACTGAATTCTTCTCTATAGGTGACCTTTTGTGATATTGCAAATAAGGTGACAACTTTGACAACTTTGCAACCTTGAAAAAATTTCTCCATTCTTGGTCTTCAATGGATCTTCAACCTAAATTTTCAAATCACACACCAAAGAGAGGGAATTTTTTTTTTAGTAGATAGTGGTTTGCCTTGGTCAAACCCTATTTTGGTAATCAAACCTTGAAATGAAATGAAATAGAATGAAGGAATGATGAGTGAAAAAATATGCATTGTTGCAACTCACCAAACCCTTGGAACAAAGGCTTCAATCTTGTAAGTAATGGATAGAATGAATTTGGATCTTGAATCTTTGCTTGAATGATATGGATCTTGACTTGAATGCTTGGTTGAATCATAAAACCCTACATCACAAATGTTAGCTCAAAAACAAACATGATGCATGATGACTTTTACATGATCTTGACACTTGAATAGCGATCCAAAATGCTTGATAATAACCCTTGAATCTCTTGCATTCATAATATCTCTATAAGGATGTTCTCTTCAACTTGCTAGGATACTTGAATAATTGAATTGCTAGGAGGAATTATGTGAAATAAACTTGTATTTATACTTTTTTATGCCAAATTTCCCAAAATTACAACACTAGAAGCCAACAATAGATCTAGGAGAATAAAATACCACCAAGAATTTGAATTTAAATGAGGTATAAATGAAGTAGGACTCATATGCCATTTGTGGCATACGAGTCCTAGTAGGCTAAGCTTGGGACACAATTTTCAAGAAATTCTTAGTTTAATGCCAAATTCAGATCTAGGCCTTGAAACTTAGGTGGAACCCATATGACCAAGGTGGCGTATGAGTTCCAAATCACTAAATCTGGGTCATACAATCCAAAATCATTAATTTTTAATTGGTCAATTGATATATATATATTGGGATTATCCTTGGAAATTTGCATTAATTAACACTTGTGGATGCAAAATAAGGCCAAATAAGGCATAAAGAAGCACAATTTTAGTAGGGAGGGCCCAAACAAGTGTGAAAATGTAGAGGGATACATTTTTATACACTATAGTATCCTATTACTTTGGTACATCTTCATATGGTAATTACATTCCAAAAGAGAATGGATTTCATGTTCATTCTTTATATTACATACTTGTTTTTTTTAGGATCCTAAAGCCTTAGCTATAGTATTGTTCCAAGCTACAAAGTATATTAATAAATTTATTCTTATATGATGGAGGATCATTGAGTGGTAGGTTTTCCTTATCATTGTTGTCAATACCTATATTTCCATACACGTTGGTTGAGGTATGACTTGTATATCACTTTCCTTATGTGAGGTGGAGAACATTTCAAGAGGTCGAATGGTGGGTGGTGTTAATTATTGATATGGGTTATTAGGCTATTTCATTGAAGGGTAAAGGAAAACATTATTTTAAAGGTTAGGAAAAGTATTATTTATTAATTCATTCACAATTTCCTCTTCTTTCCTCAATATATCTTCGTTATGACAATAGTATGCTTGCAATGAGGTTTAGAATTTTATACAATAGTGAACTGAAAAACTGAAAGGTGATCGAGACAGAGGATCCTAAGAGGATTTTTTCATAAAAATATGAGAAAAAGTAGCTAGAACAAGTTTTCCTATGCCACCTATGTATAACAAGATTTTTGCAAAATTTAAATTCCTATTTTTGTATGTATGTAGGTGTGATAGTGAATACTTTTCCAGAATTTACTCAATTTATGATTATATAATTCAAAATGTAAGTGTGAAACAATTTGTAAAATGTTCAAGAAATATAAGATAATTATAAATGAAAATTTCAAATCTATAATGCAAGAATTGAATGATTCTAATATGCCAAAATTTAAAAATGATGATGTTGATGCCTTTTTGAAAGAAAATAATGCAGTTTTCTCTTTTTGAGCATTATGCAAGATGCCTAAATGAATGCAATGAACAATTTAACATTTGATCTAGGTGATTTCAATGACCTAGTGTGGATTTGTAAATGCAATTGGAATGTTGAACTAACCTAAGATGATTGAAATTAACCCTAAATTGCAACCTATAATGCATTATTGTATTCATTTTTATGAATTTTTATGCTTTTTATGATGCAAAAATGAATGTCTAAATGAAAAATGCAACACAAAGCAATGATAAACCTAGATCTAGGATTAATTTCTTCAGATTTTAGAAGGTTTATAATGTTAACATGTTGCGTTAACCAAAATGAAATGAAGAAAAATTGGGATGGCCCTTAGAATTTGACTCTAGGGTTTGGGTAGTTTTCATTACATTTCATTTAGAATTTGTGGTAGAAGGGGATTGATGAATTTGGACAAGGTATAAGACTAAATTACAATGAGAAAGATGAGTCAACCTACCCTTGACCAAACTTGGGATGAATTTTTGAATGGAATACAATGATTTGACCAGGCTAACAATGCAAATAACTATTCTGATGTAAAAAAAATAGATCTAGAATGCCACAGAGAAATTCAAAATTTGGAGATAGACTGAGCAAGGTTTTGTGCACCTATACTTCAAATATAAGCCTCATTTTGAGGACTAAGCTACCTAGGGTGACACTATTCCTTTTTACTAAAGCTGAACTCTATTTTCACAATCCTTTGGAGCTAGATCAAAGCTTTCTTTTATGAGGTATCACACTATCAGATCTTCATCGAGTACCAAGATAACTAAGTTTTTTTTTATGTTTTCAAGGTGTAGGGTTTGAATGCAATAAAAAATAATTGATCTTCAATTTTCTCTCAATCTTCTTTAAATCTTAAACTTGCACATTCAAAGAGAGGAGAAGGGTTGTGCCATATAAGGGCTTTCCTCAGTCAAACACCATGTTGGTGTTTCCACCTCCATGTAGTGGAAATGTAAATAAAAGAGAGATTATCCTTTTGAGGGATAGAGGCTAAATGATAACCGAATGATGAATCAACAATGGACTTTAAGTTACCACTAAAAAATGGATTCCTTGAAGGACTAAAGTCATGCACATCTCCTCAAGGCTATATTGTTATTTGCTTTATTTTCTTAAGGACCTACTAGGGTTATATATCACAAACAATATGATAACATAAACATGAAAATATCACATATACTTTGACATGATGCTTTGATGTTGAATTACTGCAATAAATTTTATCTTGACTACTCTTGATTTGCTTGATAATGCTCTTGATCTCCAAAATTTCCAGTTGATGCTATATTATTTTCAAATGATAAAATGACTAGGTATTTATATGTAATTACTCTGTTTTCTCAAGAATTAAATCCTGATAGCCAACATTTGATATTTGAAATTCAAATAATAAATTTTTTAACTCTAACATATTAAATTTCAGAGGAAATATAGGGGAACCAAGTCACCTAGAGTGACTTAGTCCTAGCCCTATTTTGTGGGATTAAAGGTGTCAGGGGTAAAATATTAAATTCTTAGTTTGGTTTTCTATATGGTTTTTATTGACAATTGTCCAAATGGGATATATGCAATGCATAATTTAGGAAATTATCATAAATTGTAACCCATGACAATTTTACACTATGTTTTGCTCCCCCTAATGCATAATTTAGGAAATTAGGTGTATAATTAGGTCCATGCATTAGGGGGAGCAAAACATAGTGTGAAATTGTCATGGGTTACAATTTATGATGCTACAATTGCTATGAGAGAACCATATATTCTTCTTTGCCTTTCTAAATTTAGTTCTAGTTACCCTCTATAGTATATCTATTTTCATTTTCTTGGGAAGCTTTACTAGGAAATATTCTTTCTCTTCCTCTCCCTCAACTATGTTTACAAGTTTATGTTTAGGTTTATTCTTTTGTTTTCTTCTCCTTTGTGAGGGGAAAACTTATCTTTTTTCTTTTCTATGTTCATTTTTAACAACAATTCAATCAAAACCTCAATATGAATCTAATTTATCTTCTCCTTCTTTGTCTTGTTACGATGGGTAATTTTATTTGTACCCTATATTTTTGATATATATTCTCTAGTTCCGCCTCTCCTAGGGTTGGCACATGTTAATCTTATATCATGGTAGAGAAGCTAGTTTTCAATATTAAAAAATAATCAAGGCTATATGAATTTATACACCATAGTAAAATGAGATTTTTTATCAATGCAATCAAAGGTTCAACAATTCTACTATGATTCCCTTTAACCATTCTTCTATTACCAAAAAAAATTCTACTATGATTTTAGATGCACTTGTGATATTATCTAGTTAAGTCTAAGAAAAATTGCAAACCAAAATCATTAATGCATTCCTAAAAAAAATCAAATTCACCTACACTATCTATTGATTTTTTTTTTGGTGAAGATACTCCACCTATTGCATGTAAAGGGACACATTTAGGACTTAGAGATATGGGAATCATCCTTCAAAATCTTGAGGTCAATATCCATATGTCAAAGAAGATATACACAAGTATTACTTATAAACATAATGAATAAATGCATATGGCCCAACCTCTTCAACATCCTTACCACACTAGGTTATGGTAGAGTTCCACCCTTTTATCTTGAATCAAAACAAAATGTAGCATTGGATACTACAATAATGAATGTTTACATAATGGTGTACCCAACTAGAATTGAATGTCTATTGAAAAAGTGTGGGAGTCTACAACTTTGAATTTAAAAAAATTGAATTTGGAGTAAGTCTCATGTCATGTGTGATTGAATTTGTGTGATATGAGATATCAAAATGAAAATGGATATATAAGAGTGTTGGTAAAAAACGTATGGAAACATGTGTATATAAGGTAGAAATAAAGTTTAGTAAAAATAAATGGGGATGAAAAATGGTTAGGGAAAGGAATCAAAATAAAGACAAAGTGGCATATGTCATTATGCAAGATTCTTAAAATATTCAATTAAAATGAATCTAATATTGAATAGAAATTGGTATGAGTATGCGAATTTATCATTACAACATTATATATATTGAACCATAGATTTTTGGGTTTCCTAAGCACTTCTCTAGCTCTTCTAGGGTTTTTCACCTAAAAGGAGAGAGATAGGGCCCAAAAATGCTAAGGGTTCATTCAAATTAATGTTATGTATGATGTTGTCTAAGATAAATGAAGTAAAATAAATGTGATTAAGTGATTTAAATGAATTTATATGAATGCAAAACTAAGATTTAAACTATGCTAGAAAACATACTGTGATATGCAAACAATAAACTAAATGAAGAATTAATGCAAAACAAAAAGAAATGAGACAAAACAGAGTGCACCTGTTCAACGTTTGATGATTCTAGAATGTTGTGGATGCTAAATAAAATAATTGAAATTTCACAATGGGACTCATTTGCATAGGGTGGCGAATTAGTCCTCTTACCGGTGAAAAAGTGTTAGGAACTAGTTTTTGACTATCGAGATCTAGAATCTGACAAAATTCAGATTTTCAGTCCTAAGGTGGAACTCATTTAGAATTGGTGGTGAAGTAGTCCTCTCCCAAAACTTTGAAAAATCAGGAGACAACTCTACAACACCCAATCTTGAAATCTCTGATTGTCGGGTTGCCGAAGTCAATTCTATAGGAAACAGATAGAAAACCTTCTCCAAGCTTGAAATATGAATGAGTTGACTTGAAACACGTAGTTGACTTGTTTACCAATCTTCAACACCAAAAATATTGTTAAATCTACATACCTAGGTCGGTAAACACACATGCAATAGGGGAAAATGGTTGAGGGTTAGTAAATAGGGGTTTGCCTTGGTCAAACCCCACTTTTGGTAATCAAACCCTTAATGAAACAATGAAATGAAAGAGAGTGATAAAATAATAACATGCAATAGCTATCAACTTACCAAACCCTTGATAATGTAAATTTGAAGTAATGTCAATAAATGCTCCAAAGTACTTGAATATTACTTGAATTGATGTTGTAAGATGCTTGAATGCTTGAATATGATGTGTGAATGTTGGAGAATTGTAGGAGATTATAGGGGATGTAAAATGAGGTGAAAATCACATATTTATACACAATTATGCCTTAGTTAACCATTCATACCTCATCACAAGCCGACATCAAGTATTTTTGAATAAAAACCCGAAAGGAAATTAATTTTTTTTGAATTTGGAGCCAAGGGGGACTCATTCGCCACCCATGGTGAATGGGTCCCACCTATGACCTAAAAATAGGTGTCAGGAATTAAGTTGTATTTAATGTTGTTTATTGAGTTTACATTCAAAAATACACTTAATTAAAGCATATGAGGGCATAAAGGGGCCAAATAAAGCGTGGGAAAGAAAGAAATAGTGAAGTTGTGCCTAGAAAAGTGTGAAATCTTGTTACAAGACTTTACAAAACTTCAAAATAGGACTTGTTTAGTGATGAAAAGGTGATTTTACGTGAATTGCAATAAATAGAGTCTATAAAAATGTAGAAATGTCTTACAACACTTCACAACACCTTCAAAAGATGTCATTATTTGAATTTTAATACCTAACTATACATGTTCAAGCCATGTTAGAACATAAAATCAGAGCAAATTAGATCAAACACCATGAAACAAGACCTAAAAGGCCATGAAAATGACAAGGGGCCATTTTTCTATGGCACATTTAGCCCCCACTTTAGTGAGAGGATGAAATTCCTTCGAACTCACACTAAAGTAGCCATGAATATTGAGTGGAGGGTTCAAATACACTTACATTAGCAAGATGGAATGACAATGATCAAGAGGGATGATCAAGCCCCCAAGATGGAGATCCCATGGAAAGCTAAGCATAAGAACAAAGGAACACACAAGTGTTGAAAATTAGATGAAGCTTCAATCATCTACCCAACTAGTTGTGGACTAGATGTAGGCTAAAAGAGACTGTATAATCACTATGGGGTGTCAAAAAACATGATGGTCCACTGGGTGAGAAGGCCCAAATGTACTCACTTTGGGGCCACAAAACTTCTAGTTGTTTTTAGGGTGAGAAATCCCAAAAGGGTAAGATACATACACTAGTTGGTATACACTCACACAAACAAAGCTGGCTATGGGGAAAAGTCATGCCACTAGGTGTGCTTCCTGCTCAACCATATTAAAGTTACACTTGCTGATAAATTTAACAAGGTACCACAAAAAAAATGTCATAAACAAAAAGAAGGGTACCAAAATCATGCAAGTCATGTTATGCAAGGTGGAAAAAGATGCAAATATGTAAAATGTAAAGTGTAAAAGTGTGAAATGCAATAGATGTTCGAAGGAGTTTTGTTCAGTTCATCCAAGGTCAGTCACTTAGGGGACATTGTGTCTAATGTATCCAAGAGAGGACCAATCAAAGAATAGTATATTCACAACTTAGGGGATGTAGTGCATTGCATCAGGCCACCAAGAGGAATGTAATATGCTAAGATAGATCAAAATTATAAAAGACATCACACCCAATTTCATCTACAAAGTGACAAACACATCACATAAATGACAAGGCTACACTAGGAACTGTTATGTCCTGCATAACCACCCCATTTTATTCTGGAAAAAAATGGGTCCCCCTTTTCTTTTACTTTCGTTGCCTTTGGTTATTTGCTTTGCTCTTGGGAGTTCTTTTTTTTCCCTCCTGAGTTCATCTTCTTGTTTTGTCAAATTTTGGTTCTGTCTTAGCTTGAGTTGGTTTTCTTCTTGCTAGTAAATTGAATGAAATAGTCATAAGCAATAGTGTATTTTATTATGATATATTTTATATGCTTCTAAGGACTAATGGAGACCTTGTTTTGTAGGATTAGATCATGCACATGATGATATTTCTCAGGGAGCTCAGTTGGAAAGCATTCCTCAATCTAGTTGGTCATAAATTTCCTCTAAGAAGAAAGTAGGAAAGACCCTACAGTTGTCTCACCGACTAGCAGTGCGTTCTATTCATTTGAGGCTCACAAGTCACCCAAACATCCCTTTTTCCATCAGTCTTTGTGTCTCGCCGACTGGAGGAACCCTCACTAAAAGATTATGTGTTTAGCATAATGTCTCGACGAAGGAGGAAAGTCTCGCCGACATGAGGTAATATCAACATAAGCTCTTTTTGATCCATCGAAGTCTCGACGAAATGGAGGGGCATTGGGTAGAGGATTTGTGTTCGACATAGTGTTTGGCTGAAAAGATAAGGTCTCGCCGAATGTTCATGATTTGGCATAGCATCCTACCGATACAGTGAAGTCTCAGCAAAAGGGTTATCCCTTTGCCATGAGGTCTGGCCAACATACTAGGGTCTCCCCAAAGTGCTCTCGGCTCAGCCACACAAAGTTTCAGTCAGTATGAAGTCTCACCAACCAAAGGGAGTCTCAGTGATCATAGAGATGTCACCAGAGGTATCTCGCCGAGAGGGAGGTGGCTTCAACAAGATGTCTCATCCACAGGGTGAACTCTTGCAGAAATGAAATGAGCTCGGGGAGAGTGGTCTACTTTCGGTGGGAAGTCTCACCGACCTAAGAGAGTTTCCTCGATATGATCTCAACTCGCCAAAAGGGGTAGGCCTTCGACAAAATGTTCTACCAATAGAAGGAGGTCCCACTGAAAGTTTTGAGTTCAGAAAATGATTTTTCCTTTGACACAAGGTCTGGCCCATTAGCATGTGTCTCGCCGAAGGGTGTGCATTTGATGTAACATAATGAGATCTGGGGGATGTCCTAACGATATGGGATTGTCTCACCAATCAGGGGGATATCACTATAACTCTTTCTGCCCGAAAAAAATCTCACCGACCCGACGGAGTCTCACCGAAATGAAATGGGTCCAAGGAGAATGAAAGAATTCAGCATAAGGTCTGGCCGACAAATGGAGATCTCCCCGAAAAAAGATGGGTTCACTGAAAGATCTTGAATTTCGCAGAATGTCCCACTAACTTGAAGAAGTCTTTATGAAGTAGAAGGGGCTTAAGCTCAGGAAATAAGAATGAGCTTGGGGAAGCTCTGAGCAGATGATTGGGGTTTGGGGATATGTCTTCCTAAGTGCGATGGTCTCATCGAGACAAAGTGAGTTCGGGGTGAGGTCTTCCTGACATGAAAAGGTCTCCCTGACATGGGTGTGCTTGCCAAAGAAAGAAAGGTTTGCTGAGAGGTCTTTCCGAGGGAATGTAGTCTTGCTGATAATGATGGATTTGCACATAGGAAAAGGATGTCAGTGTGACCAAAGGAGCTCACCATGAATTTTGGCCTATGATGATTGTCTCAGCAACCACCATGGATATCGATATAGCTTGTGCAACTTGCCACAACATCTTGGTGACTGTCATATGTTACACCGATAGATATTAGGAGGCATAATCGCATCAGGTGACATGATTAGTGTCTCATCGGCATGCGATTTAATATGGACCACTTTTGACTACCCAAGAATCTGGCGTGGTGTTTGTTCGCCCAATCAAAAGGAACTAAAGTGGGCCATTGACTAATTGACTACCACCTTGAAGAAGACCAACAAAATGCAAACGAGATGGACTTATTTTGAGATCAAAAGGTGATGGATCAGCTCAGGTGATGATGTTTAGATCTAAAGAGAGGCCCGATGATGCTTCCAAATACGGTCAATGAAAGAAGGGTCCAAAGCATGAAGAAGGCCGAAGGAAAGAAACAACCACAAGTCTCAGGAATAGCTGGAGTCTACTAGCAGAAAGAGGAACATTGATATTAATGGTGACACTTTGGAGCATTCAAGGCAGCTATGCAAGGGAGTTCCAAGATGGACACAAAGGCATGAAGTTAATGTTGCAGTTGCAAAAGATCTGAGGTCATCCCCGGAATAATCTTTCAACAACATGGGTAACAGGGATACACATTTAATGCAGAACCAACTTTATCTAAAAGATCTAAAGGCTGGCCCTCTTGCAACCGATGAATATTTTGTAAACCCTAAAGTAGGGGCCAGTGCATTCCTTTTAGGGTACATTCTATATATATGGCATTTTGGGCCTCTTTGAAAAAAAAGGAGAGAGGGGAGAAGTTAGAAAAATAGGGACAGTTAGAAAAGATAATAAAAGTAGATAGTTCTAGATATAGATTTTTGAAGAATAGGAATTTTTTGAAGGATAGGGGAGACAAGGCTGCATCCTGATTCTTTGTAATGGGAGCTTCTTTTGTCTTCTTAGTTAGTAGTTAGATTCAATAGAAGCCTACAATGTATCTTTTCATTTCTCTTAGTATAGATGGAAACAATTTGGAGTCATGGATTTTTTTTACACTAGTGATTGTGCCAGCTTTGTAAATATTGCTTATCTATTTCACTAACAGTAGAAGCAATCATATTTAAATCTACTTCATGTTGTGTTCTAGAATGCTATTTATCTTGAGTTAATCATTTGATTTGAGGAACTTTCAAGGAATGGGGTTTGATTTTATGTTTTGTTTAAAATGGTAACTTTCAATCTGTTATTGAAATTAGCACTGCAAATGAATGAAACATTGTGTTAATCATAAGTTAATTTTGTTCAACAGGTTTTAGTTAGGAATTCCTTGAAGGGTATCAAGTTTGGTTAAGTTAGGTGAATTAACATTCTTTTATATTCAAAAGCTCTGATCTATCTTTTATAGTTTCTTTGAAAACCCTAGTTAGAGTAGGTTTAAGTTTATGCTTGATCTCAGAACAATCCAGAAGCTCAACACCAACAGGCCCCTTGAACATTATAGTTCACATTGACCACTGAGTGAAATTAGCATAGTCAAGAACTGATTACAAAGACCTTGGGAGCTAAGATATCCATGTGTTGTCTTTCTTTTTCAGGAGAAATAGAATAGAAATATTCTATTTACAAGTTGTTGTCCCAATAGACACATCAACAGAAATTGGCGCTAGAAGGAGGGCCTAGGAGAGCAAGCTGGATAAAGCTGGGTTATCCTCCTAAGAAAGACCCTATAGAGTTCTTTGATCAATAGAAAACCCACCACCCTTGATAGAACTAAAGACCCCAATAAGATACAAGAGTCACAAGACTGGAGCAACCATCATAGCACCCTTGTTAGCTCCACTCACTCCACTAGGCTTCTCACCAATACCCCAGTGGATTCCTATCAAGCCACCACTGAATCCATCTCAATTATCATTACAGCTAGTTCAATCCATCCAACAACTGGATCAACCACCAACAACACTACCAATGGCATTTTTTCAGAATAATCCCTCTCCATTGGGCACTATTCCTAGAGGTTTTCATGACATGCCTAAGAATCTGGAGAAATTTTTCCCCAAGTACATTCGTGGTGAATCAAGGAGTGCTAAAGAGCACATACAAGAATTTAAGGATGCTTGTACCAGAGCTCAGATAGCTCACCATGATGTAGTTTGTAGGTTGTTTCCTTATTCCTTAGGGGATATGGTGTACAACTGGTACCTGAATCTCCCTCAACATTCTATTCTGAGCTAGATAGACATGGAGAATGCTTTCATCAATCAGTTCAGAATCTATGTGGACCCCGCCATTTTGTTTCACTAGTTTGCTACTATTAGGAAGGAGCCAGGTGAACCTTTACCCTTGTTTAATACCAGGTTCCAACGAATGTATAGGAGACTGCAATACCCCAATCTAGTTGCTGATAATAGTTCCATTCAAGCTTACTTTAGAGTTATAGACCCCTTGCTTGGCTTGTTCCTGCAAAGGACTTATCAACCAGCTGATATTGATTCTCTATCTAAAGTTTATCATTTGGCTATCAAGCTGCAACAAAAAATTAGTTCTCAACAAGGAAGCTTGGGAGGAGGTTTCCCTTTAATAGGATATCACATGCATTGCCCAACCCCTCTGTTCAATACTGTCCCGGGAATGTCTCCTTCCCATTATGGACTTATGTCTAAATTGCAGACCCAACCTCGTATTCCCTTCTTTTCTAATGGAACTCCTGACTTTTTTCAACAATCACCAGTTCTTTAAAGTCACCATGGTCATCATAACCAAACTGGAACACCAAATCATGGTGGTCAGCCACCTGTTACTAAGGTTATTGAAAGTGAAAAGATAGTTCAACTCACAAATGAGGTAGAGACCTTAAAGAAGATGTCTCAAGTCATGAATGACATGGATCAACTTAGATTGAACCCTCTCAAAACTAAGGTAATTATCCCAATCAGAGCAATAACAACTAGGGTAATTACCAGAATCATAAGAATTATAACCAAAGGGGCTATCAAGGCCAAAATTCCTCCAACCAAGGCTATCAAAATCAAAATAGAGGATGCAACTAGAGGAAAAATAACAACCGACAATGGAATACATGGCCCAACAATGGTGGAGTTTTCCACAGTTATCAAGCTAGTGAAGACAGGCCGCATATTGCAAATGTGGCTAACCTTAATTTTATGACTAACTGGTGTAGGTTGCATGATACTACAACTCATTCTGAGGTAAATTGCCCTAAAATGGAGAAAGTTGTCAAGATGGCACAGCAAGATGCCCACACATTTCAAGGGAATTCAAAAAAAGGAGGTGACTCAGTAGATACAACAATGACTTATGACCTCTTTGAGGAAGAACCTTCCTTCCCAATGCAGAGTGAGAATGAACCAGAGGAAGATATGTATGATGCCCAAGTTTTTCAGACAAAGGGAGGACACTTTCTAAGAAATCAGAACAAGGGTCCATTCACTACATCAGCACCAACTAATCACATGGTGCCTCTGAATCAAACTGCTGACAATAACCCTCCTCCACCAAAGGGTCTACCTGACTCCCATAAAAAAGGTAATTCATTTGGTGTTTTCAAAAGTAGTACAAGTTATAACATGGAATTTGATATTGTTTCTGAGATGCAAAAATAGAAAACCTCTTTGTCATACTTCGACATCCTAAAGTGGTGCCCTACCCAATGAGAGATAGTGCTGAAAGCTTTAGAACAAGCTGATAAATCAAAAGGGAAAAACAAGGTGGTACCTGTTGCAGACAACACAACTTTGTACAGAAACAAGGTAGGTACTCCACCATTTCTCTCGAGTCTAAGAATTTGTGGGAAGAATCTATATAATTATCTACTAGATTCAGGGGCTTCAAGCAATGTTATGCCATTTTCTATATGCAAGAAATTGGGGTTGAACCCTATCCAAACAAACAAGAAGGTCATCCAACTTGATAAAATAGAGGTTAATGTAGTTGGAGAATTGAGAAACATACATGTGCAAGTAGGATCAGACCCTAGGATTCAAACCAATATAGATGTTCAAGTGGCAGACATTCCCGAGACTTACGGTATGCTGTTGAGCAAAGATTTGATGAAAGGTATAGGAGGATATCTCTCCCTTGACTTTTCACATATGTGGCTACCATCGAGAGGAATTCCTACACAGATTAGGATTGAAAGTGAGCCTCACCTCAAGCATGTCATCACTAAGTATGATTACCCTAATTAGGTAGCCTATTTCAAAGCCTGGATAGGGGTTCATAAAAGAGAGGAAATTCTAACCCTTTCTATTCTTGATCCCAAGGACATGTAAATACAAGAGTTCCCTGATTCCATGACTAATGAAAATCAATGGGCATTGATCAAGAAGTTGCAAAATGATTAGCTAGTCTTAGGAGAAGATGTAGATATGCAAAGTCTTCTACTTCCTAATTGGTGTAGGGTGCATTAAAAAAATCATTCTGAATGGACTTGCAAACCCTGCATTGACATTTTGAATCATGTTTCCCAAGCTGGGGAAGCTAGCTTAATTCACCCTGAGGCTATTACAGGTCACTTCTCATTTGAATCCAAGGAAGCAATAATGTTAACTAGGGATAAGATATCTTCAAAGGAAGTTCCTTCTCAAATTGAACCTACCCCAGACACATTTTTGAACCAAATTAGTTATGAGGGACAACTCCAAAATTTTCTCAACACCCCTACACTCACAAATATGCCAAAACCTAAACAATCAATCAAAGATGTAAGGGACTGTCAAAAGGATACCATCGGGTTACTTAATATATCAATGAAGGAATTGGAAATTACACCTGAGGAACTTGTTGAACACCCATTCCCCATATTTGATGTGAAAGATCAACTAGCCCCACCTATGGCTCATCTAATCCAAGCACCCACAACAACTTCAAAAGGATCAACCCCAACTCATGACCAGCTTTGGACCCTCTGTTTGATGGATCCAAATCCAAGACAGGCTGTGGTGTCGGGATTGAACTAACCAGCCCCAAAGGAAAAAATTTCTTTGCTTCTTATAGGTTGCAGTTTGGATGCATTAACAATGTAGCAGAATATGAGGCATTAGCTCGGGGGTTGATGTTCACACATAAGAAGAAAGTCGCAGCCTTGGTGGTCAAAGGAGATTAAGAAATAGTGGTCAAGCAAGTACGCAGCTAGTACACATGTCACAATAGAAGGCTGGCAGCCTATCAAAATTAGATATGGAACTTGATTGAAGATTTTGATGCTTTCAGGATTAGTTTAATCCCTAGAGAAGAAAATCAAATAGCTGATTTGTTAGCTATTGCAGAAAGTAGCTTGGAACCCATGCAAGAGTCCAAGCTTAGAAGATTCTCAATAGAATTGATTTCTACCCCAGCTATTCCTGAAAATGTTAGGAACTTTCAAGTCTTTGACGATGATCAACATATTCTTTCTTTCCTAGCAAGCTAAGATGTTTTCGAAAGATAGATCATTGATGAGTCCAACAGGGATCAAGGAGATTAGAACCCTGAAGATTGTGATACAGAGGGGGTCCTCCATTTAAAGGATAATAACATTCCCAAGGGAATGGTGGCTTTAGAAAGAATTTTAGATTCAAACCCTATGGCTCGAGAAAAGAAATCAGCTGAAGATAAAAGAGGTGAATATGAAATTTTATCCTGGCTGATTCTAGCCCTGAAAGGAATGTCTACATAGGGAAAGCCTACCCTAAAGCAATTAGAAAAGATATATTTATGGCACTTAAGAAAGATATTGCTGCAATAGCCTGGGGATATGAAGATCTACATACATTTGATGCTTCTGTAATAACTCATACTATTCCTTTGAAGCTTGAAGTTAAACCATTTCAACAGAAGCAACACCCTATTAATGCCTTGATTGAACCATTGATCTTTAAAGAAGTTCAAAAATTGCTTTCCATAAGGATAATCTTCCTTGTACACCATTCAACATGGGTGGCTAACTTAGTTCTAGTCTGTAAGAAAAATGGAAAGATCAGGCTATGTGTCAACTTCAGAAATCTGAATAGAGCTTCAGAAAAAGATAACTACCCACTTCCTTCTCTCGATGAAGTATAGCAGACTGTCAATGGATCTCAAATGATATCATTCTTGGATGGTTATTCTAGATACAATCAGGTAATGGTTAACTGTGAAGATAGAATAAAGACAACCTTCACTACAAAGTGGGGAACATTTGCATATAGAAGGATGCCATTTGGTTTGATAAACATTGGAGCAACTTTTGAGCACACCATGGACATAGAATTCAAGGATCTAATTTGTAAATACATTATTGTTTACATGGATGACCTGATAGTGTTCTCTAAAGACTGACTAAACCATGCTACAAACTTGGCTAAAGTTCTTGAAAGATGTATCTAGTATGGCGTCTCCCTAAATCCCAAAAAGTGTGTATTCAGAGTTTCTGAAGGGAAAATTTTGGGACATATAATCTCAAAAATAGGAATATAGATTGACCTAGACCGAGTTGAGTCTAGTCTGAAGATCACTAGGCTAGGAAGCAAGAAAGAAATGAGATCTTTCTTTGGAAGATCAACTTTGTGAGAAAATTTATCACAGGATTTGCAGAAATTGTAAAACCACTGAACGAAATGATGAAGAAAGATGCTAAAACAGAATGGAGTGATGAGGTGAAGGCTGTGTTTACATAGGTCAAGTGATCCATTTCAGAAGAGCCAGTCCTCACCAACCCTAACTATTTAAAACTATTCTATATTTATTCCTTTGCTTCTAAACATTCCTGTGCAACTGTCCTAACTCAATGAAGAGAAGAGGTAGAGGAGAGACCAATCGCTTTCATGAGTTCTCCATTCAAGAATGTTGAAATTAAATATCCACCTCTTGAAAAACAAGATTTTGTGCTGGTCAGAGCTGTCAAGAAGTTCAGACATTACATTCTCTGAAGTCAGATTGTTGCTGTAGTTCCCGATGTAGCTGTGAAATCTTTGCTTATGCAAAATGAGCTGGGAGAAAGAAGAGAAAAATGGATGGCCATCTTGCAAGAGTTCGATATGGAGATATGCCCTATGAAACTTTTCAAAGGCACAGGTCTGTCCAAGTCCATGGCGAGTGCTAGTGACAACATCATTTGTCAGCAGTACACAACTTAGTCCTTCTACAATGACCCTTGGTATGCTCATATCATCAGTTTCATTCTTAGCAATCGATGTCCAGAGGTAATGAATGCAACTCAAAGGAGAGCACTAAGAATGAAGAGTTCCCATTATATGTTCAAAGGAGCATTGCTATAAAAAAAGAATATTGAGGGATTATACCTACGATGCCTTGATCAGCAAGAGGCTAAGCATGTAATTGCCAAATTTCATGGGAAATATTGCATAGGTCATGGCTCTGCAGATTCATTAGCACATTAGATCCTTAGATCTAGTTATTATTGGCCGTGTGTGTTCAAAGACACCCACCAACATGTAAGAACATGTCACATATGTTAGATTTATGTATCAAAAGAATGCCATTCAGCCATGGCATTGCAACTTGTTTACGAGGTAAGGCCATTTACCCAGTGGGCACTAGACTTTATCGGTGTCATTAACCCAAATTCTTATGTAGCACACAAATTTATTCTGACGGCCACTGACTATTGCACAAGATGGATAGAGGCTCTACCTTGCAAGAATAGCACAATGAGGGTAGTGATCAAGTTCCTTACTGAATGCATCACAACTAGGTTTGGAGTACCCTTCACATTGGTATGTGACAATGGCTCTTCCTTTTCTTCTGCTGAATTCATTTCATGGGCTTACGATCACAAGATTGTCTTAAAATATTCTTCAAATTATTACCCACAAGGTAATTGAGTTGCAGAATCAACCAATAAGAATCTTTTAGGGGCAATTAAGAAACTGTTAGAGGACAATCCTAGAGACTGGCACACCCAGTTAAGGTTTACGTTAGGGGCTAATAGGACTAGGATCAAGGCTGCTTTAAAAAATTCACCATTCAAGCTGGTATATAGCCAAGAGCTTGTGTTCCCTATTCACTTGCAAATACCTATACTTGAGTTCATGCAGAAGTTCTACTCTAGTGACAACAAGATAGAAGTAAGATTAGCTGCCTTGTTGAAATTAGAAGAGGAGAGAGATGTCGCCTTGCAACAATTCTTTAGGCACCAGGCTGTTGTCAAATGTTGGTTTGACAAAAGAGCCAAAATCAAAGATTTCAGAATATCTAACCTTGTGCTGTTATGGGATAAAGCTAGTGAAAAGAAGGGCAGTCACCAGAAGTTTGACAAACTCTGGCTAGGTCCTTATCAAGTTGCAGAGATCCTGGGGGAAAATGTTTTCTGATTGAGTAGTTTAACTAGAGAACTTGTTCCATTGCTTGTCAATGGACAGTTTCTTAAACACTATTTTGAGTCATGAAGTTGGCACTTCTGCTAGGCGATGCATTTGTGTAAATAATTTCTATGTTTTTGGTTGTAAATAATCTCTTTATGTAAGTAGTTTTGTTCTCTGTATGTGAATAGTTTGCTGCTCTTCATGTGAATAATTTGTTTTTCTGTAGGTAAGTAGTTTTGTTGTTGTTTTCTTGTTCTTTCTCTCTGTTCTTTTGTTCCTTTGTTGTTTGACTTTTGTCTTGCTTTGTTCTTTGGGGTTTTTTCTTTTCTTTCCATCTTGAAATGGTGGGTTGTTATCTAAAGTATACTTTGGTCATTAGGAGAGAAGTGGTTTAGGTATTTTTTAGGTTTGCTGATTGGGTGATTTTGTCCTAAACTTTTGGTTTATGCCCATTGTCAATAAGAGTTGTGGAGAGTCTTGAAAATGAGGTGCAAAGTAAATAACCTTCATTAGCTCCTCTGAATCTTTCACAAATCATTAAGATCATCTCCTTTGTAATGGTATATTTTTCCTAGGATGATAGTGTTGTAATATTTGAGTGAAAAATCTGATCTCCCAAGTGCTGTTATGAGGTCCATGGTAGTTTTCAACCCAGAATAGGTGTCTAACATTTGACATATTGAAAAAAAAATTTGAAAGAAATATCTGAAACTCCAACACAAAAAAAAGGGAGAAGAAAGAAAAGAGACAATTGTCTCAAAGAAGAGGACTCAATATGAATGGGTGATTCCAGTATCTCTATCGGGGCTATAGACGCCTGGCTGGCAGTAGAGCAATGCTGTGAGAAAACTAGAGGTATCTCCATTGGGGCTATGGATGCCTGACAAGCAGCGGAATAATGCCCAGGATATCATTGCATGAAAGCTAAAGGGAATCAACTCAGGTAGTTCAAATCTTGCACCTTGTTGTTCAAAATATGAGGGAAAATTTATGAAAGGATGATGCACTATCAAGCACACACACAGATTCAGGGCTAGCCATTGATTGATTTACATTTGAGATTCTAGCTCAACCTTGATTGTGAAAACTAACCCAACTGGAGTTGTGATGTTCATAAACTAGGAGTTCTGGGTAGCTGAATCCTTTAATATCATGAAAATGGTTAAACCATTTTCCCAGCCGAGTCACCATTTGTTATGTCCTGCATTACCACCCCATTTTATTCTAGAACAAAATGGGTCCCCCTTTTCTTTTTCTTTCATTTCCTTTGGTTATTTGCTTTGCTCTTGGGAGTTCTTCTATTTTCCTCCTGAGTTCGTCTTCTTGTTTTGTCAAATTTTGGTTTTGTCTTAGCTTGAGTTGGTTTTCTTCTTGCTAGTAAATTGAATGAAATAGTCATAAGCAATAGTGTATTTCATTATGATATATTTTATATGCTTCCGAGGACTAATGGAGACCTTGTTTCATAGGATTAGATCATTCACATGATGATATTTCTCAGGGAGAATAGTTGGAAAGCATTCCTCAATCCAGTTGGTCATAAATTTCCTCTAAGAAGAAAGTCAACAAGACCCTACAGTTGTCTCGCTGACTGGCAATGCATTCTATTCATTTGAGGCTCATAGGTCATCCAAAAATCCCTATCTCCGTCAGTCTTTATGTGTCTCGCCGACCGGAGGAGCCCTCGCCAAAAGATTCCGCATTCGAAATAAGGTCTTGATGAAGGAGGAAAGTCTTGCCAACATGAGGTAATATCGGTATAATCTCTTGCTGATCCATCAAAGTCTCGGTGAAATGGAGGGGCATCGAGTGGAGGATTTTTGTTCGGCATAGTGTCTGGCCGAAATGATAAGGTCTCACCAAAGGTTCATGGTTCGACGTAGCATCCTGCCGATACAGTGAAGTCTCGGTCAAAGGGTTATCCCTTTGCCATGAGGTCTAGCCGACATACTAGGGTCTCCCCGAAGTGCTCTCGGCTCGGTGAAAGGAAGGTTCGGTCGGTATGAAGTCTCACTGACTAAAGGGAGTCTCAGCAATCATAGAGATGTCATCAGAGGGATCTCGTCGAGAGGGAGGTGGCTTCGGCAAGATGTCTCACTGACAAGGTGAACTCTTGCTGAAATGAAACAAGCTCAGGGAGAGTGGTCTGCTTTTGGAAGGAAGTCTCGCTAACCTAAGAGAGTTTCCTTGATATGATCTCAGCTTGCCAAAAGGGGTAGGCCTTCGAAAAAATGTCCTACCGACAGAAGGATATCCCATCAAAAGTTTTGAGTTCGGCAAATGATTTTGCCTTTGGCAGGAGGTCTGGCCGATTAGCATGTGTCTCACTGAAGGGTGTGCCTTCGATGTAACATAATGAGCTCGAGGGGATGTCCTATCGATATGGGATTGTCTCACTGATTGGGAGGATATCACTATAACTCTTGCCGCTTGACAAAACATCTCACCGACTTGACAGAGTCTCACCGACCTGACAGAGTCTCACTGAAATGAAATGGGTCCATGGAGAATGAATGAATTTGGCATAAGGTCTCACCGAAGAATGGGGATCTCCCCGAAAAAAGATGGGTTCACCGAAAGATCTTTAATTCAGTAGAATGTCCCACCGACTTGAAGAAGTCTTGCCAAAGTAGAAGGGGCTTAATTTCACGGAATAAGAATGAGCTCGGGGAAGGTCCAAGTGGATGATTGAGGTTTGGGGAGATGTCTTCCTGAGTGCGATGGTCTCACCGAGATGGAGTGAGGTCTTCCCGACATGAAAAGGTCTCCCTGACATGGGTGTGCTCACTAAAGAAAGAAAGGCTCACTGAGAGGTCTTGCCGAGGGAATGTAGTCTTGCCAATAACAATGGATGAGCGAATAGGAAAAGGATGTCGGTGTGACCAAAGGAGCTCACCATGACTTTTCACCAATGACGATTGTCTCGGCGACCACTATAGATATCAATATAGCTTGTGCAACTCGCCACAACATCTCGCTAACTGTCATATGTTATGTTGACAGCTATTAGGAGGCATAATTGCATTGGGAGACATGATTAGTGTCTCACTGACATATGATTTAATATGTACCACTTTTGACTGCCTGTGAATCTAGCGTGGCATTTTTTTGCCCAATCAAAAGGAACTAAAGTGGGCCATTGACTAATTGACTACCACCTTGAAGAAGACCAACAAAATGCAAATGAGATGGACCCATTTTGAGATCAAAAGGCAATGGATCGACTTCGGTGATGATGATCAGATCTAAAGGGAGGCTTGATGATGCTTCCAGAGATGGTCAACAAAAGAAGGGTCTAGAGCATGAAGAAGGCTGGAGGAAAGAAACAACCACAAGTCTTAGGAATAGCTAGAGTCTACTAGTAGAAAGAGGCAGATCAATATTAATGGTGATACTTTGGAGCATTCAAGGCAACTATGCAAGGGAGTTCCAAGATGGACATGAAGGCATGAAGTTAATGTTGCAGTTGCAAAAGATCTGAGGTCATCCCCGAAACAATCTTTCAACAACATGGGCAACAAGGATACACATTTAATGCAGAACCAACTTTATCTAAAAGATCTGAAGACTGACCCTCCTGCAACTGACAAATATTTTGTAAACCCTAAAGCAGGGGCTAGCACATTCCTTTTAGGGTACATTCTGTATATATGGCATTTTGGGGCCTCTTTGAAAAAAAAGGAGAGAGAGGAGAAGTTAGAAAAATAGGGACAGTTAGAAAAGATAATAAAAGTAGACAGTTCTAGATATATATTTGTGAAGAATAGGAATTTTTTGAAGGATAGGGGAGACAAAGCTGCATCCTGATTCTTTGTAATGGGAGCTTCTTTTGTCTTCTTAGTTAGGAGTTAGATTCAATAGAAGCTTGCAATGTATCCTTTCATTTCTCTTAGTATAGATGGAAACAATTTAGAGTCATGGATTTTCTATACATTGGTGATTGTGCCAACTTTGTAAATATTGCTTATTTGTTTCACTAATAGTAGAAGCAATCAGATTTAAATCTACTTCATGTTGTGTTCCAGAATGCTATTTATCTTGAGTTAATCATTTGATTTGAGGAAATTTCAAGGAATGGGGTCTGATTTTATGTTTTGTTTAAAATGGTAACTTTCAATCTGTTATTGAAATTAGCACTGTGAATGAATGAAACTATGTATTAATCATTATTTAATTTTGTTCAACAATTTTTAGTTAGGAATTCTTTGAAGGGTATCAACTTTTGTTAAGTTAGGTGAATTAACATTCTTTTCTATTCAAAAGCTCTGATCTATCTTTTTCTGTTTCTTTGAAAACCATGGTTAGAGTAGGTTTAAGTTTATGCTTGATCTTAGAAAAATCCAGAAGCTCAACACCAATAGGCCCCTTGAACATTATAGTTCACATCGACCATTGAGTGAAATCAGCACAGTCGAGAACCGATTACAAAGACCTTGGGAGCTAAGATATCCATGTGTTGTCTTTCTCTTTCAGGAGAAACAAAATAGCAATATTCTATTTACAAGTTGTTGTGCCAAGAGACACATCAACAGGAACCAAGAATGCAAATGAAATAATGGTAATGTATGCCCCCCATTTTAAATGAATTTCTACACATTGGTCTATGAGAAATTAATTTAAAGTAGCAAAGGGAAGAAAATGCAAAAGGAAAACAAGACATGAGAGTACTTGGAAAGCCCTATGCCAAGTCATGTATTTCAATGTTAGGTTGTGTCATTACAATGAAAATGAAAAAAAATAAAGGGAGTTTCCCCCTAGAAAAGAGAGCACACCAAACACATAAGAGATCTATGGATTTGGGGTCAGTATGTTTGTTGCTACAATGTGTTTATGAAAGAGCTTAGAACTGTCATCATTCCCCAAATAACATAGAACTAGAAGAATGATACAAAGAGAGTGAAAACAAAAGAAAAGAAAATTTCATTTTGGGTCAACATGGAAGAGACATTGTAGTCTCAATGCTTTGCATCGTCCCCAAAGGGAAAACACAAGCAAAACAAAAGAAAAGGGAAAAAAGGAAAAAGATTTTGGGTCAACAAGAAGGAGACATTTTGGTCTTGATGCCTTGCATCATCCCGAAAAGGAAAATAAAAAAAAAGTGAAAAAGACAAGGAATTTTTGGGTCAACATTGAAGAGACATAGGGCATCTCTACGCTTTATGTCATCCCCAAAAGGAGAACACAAAAAAAAAGAGAAAAATACAAGGACCTTTTGGGTCAACATGGAAGATACATAGGGTGTCTCTACACTTTGTGTCATCCCCAAAAGGAAAACACAAATAAAGGAAAAAAAGACAAGGACCTCTTGGGTCAACATGGAAGAGACATAGGGCGTCTCTACACTTTGCATCATCCCCAAAAGGAGAACAAAAAACAAAAGCAAAAAAGATGATGCACAAATAATAGAAGAATAGAGGTATAAATAGAAGAAGTGTACAAGGAGAGGGAACATCAAACACACGATACACACATGAAAAGGAAAAAAAAGGGCTAGTTAGGTGAATGCAATTCAACCATCTAACAAGTCATCCACTTCCCAATCATGTTCAGTATAAAGCGAGAGCAGTTGACTATCCAAAGGAATAATTGCAAGCACCAAACTAGGAGTCATACCAGGTTCTACACTTGGTGGAGAAGTTTTATCTTTTAAGCTCATTGTAGATGAAAATAAAGAATTTAAATCATTATGCACTTCTTCATCTATTTTTTCTATCATTGCATCATCATCATGATTGATGACAATGGGAGGACGAAGGGTGATTTATAAGGAAGGATGTATCCAAAGTCGTGGTTGTTGGATGGGTTTATTTTGTTGTGATTGTTGCACTAGAATATCTTGTGGCATGTCAGGAGGAGGGGGGTGATCATCTATTACTTCTGTTAAAGGTTTAGGTTGATTTTCTTTGTTTTCTTCCATGTGAGATTGATGAGCTAGGAGATGACGATGAAACCTACATTCCCTAGCACCGCAGTTTCATTTAATTCTGTTTTGAAGTTGTTGAGGTGTAAGTGCGGATTGAGTCATCATAGGTTCTTATACTTCCAAAGAGTGAAGAATAGAAGAAACCAAAGAGTATGGATCAACCACTTTCTCTTTTTCTTTATGCACTCAATTTTAATGCGAGGAGGTATGACAGGAGTTATTTCATTTTCCCTTGGTTGTTTAAATGATGGCAGGGAAGTGTCTAAGGGTGGTTGTTCATGAGGTTGTATGGTTTTCTCGATATTAGACTTAGGTTGAAGCAAGGTTTCATCTATGATAGGAGGTGTGGAAGTGAATGTGGGCACATTATGAAGAGACAATTCATCTATCTTTTTGGATTTAAATTTTTGATAAGCTATGAAAAAGAAGTCCTTTCATGGGGTGATGGGTTCCATGGGTTTAGGCCAAAAGGCTTCTAATGAAAAATTACCTTTGGAAGATAAGGGATTAAAGCCACTATGGTGTATGGTAAATATCCCATTGCCATGTGGAAACTTCAAACACTTGTGAACAACCGATGGGATCACTTTCATTGAGTGAAGCCAAGGGTGGCCTAGCTGCAAATGAAATTGGTTAGATTGTGGAATAATTGAAAATGTTACATTTAAAGTTTTAGGTCCTATCTATAAGAGGAGTACGATCAATCCAATCATAGGGCATGCAAAACTAGTATGTGTTTTAATCCATGCAGATGGTTTATTATAAGCATCTTGATATAACTCATGTAATACTAGAAACTCCTCTATAATCACATTCTTGCCACAAGTGGGATCTATTAATATCCCATTGGTGGGATTATCATAGATTCCTCCAACTATGTTGAGAGGACCATCAAGAAGCTTTTGTAGTATGTCTTTAGTAGAAAAAGTGATATCAAGAGATTCAATGGTTTGGACCTTATGAGGGATAACATTTATCGTAGCCACAAGTTGATCCATAGGACTATCTTTAGTAACATGCAGAGGTATATCATGTTGTTCATTTTTTATATCAACATTCATTACATCAATGTTTGAAGGTTCACTAGCCTTGACAAATGAAGTAGTGTGTTTAGGCATAGGATTGGTGAAAATTTGTAAATTCTAGTTAGGGGGTCCAACAAAGTTATTGCCTTGATCATTAACACCCATAATGGAAAAATGGCTTGAATCAATGAGGTCTTGAACTAAATGTTTGAGATTCTTGCAGTGTTCTGTGTCATGTCCATTTTGGCAATGAAAATGACAATAAGCATTAGGTTTGAAGGTGGGTGGTAATGGCTGATTTGGATCAAGTGGTCTAATAGGTGGCAAAGTGAACATGTGTTGTTGAATTAATTGGTTCATTGTGTATGGAGGGTATCGGATAAGGGAGTAAATTGTCTCTTCAGGTCCCCATAGGTATAAGGCACCACTATTTTAATAGTTTCCACTTGAGTTTGAGCTAGTTGGGTTGGTTGCAGTTATGAAGGCAGAGGCAAATCGAACTATAGAAGGCCTCTATTTCGTTTGTGAAAGTTTTGTGTTATTTTAGTTTTGATTGTTATGTTTTGGTATTTCAACTTAGTTAGAAGTGGATTTTGAATCATGACTTGAAACCGAGTTATGGTATTCACAAAAGGTTGTGCATAAATGCATAAACGTAGGGAATCTCATCATTGTTAGCTTATCCCAAAGGTGTGTGTGCAAGTTTTTGATAAACATATTTTGTAGATATGCATCTGGAATCTTGACATCAATTTGACCATACAAGGATTGGTATCATGAGATAAAATCTGTTACTTTTTCATCTATGTTTTGTCTACATCTCATGAGGTCATCCATTGTCTTTTTAGGGGTTATGTGCACTTGAAATTGACTTATGAAAGCATCCACCAATTCATTGATGAATAGATGGAATGATTGGGAAAGTTGGAAAACTATTTGATAGAACTAGGGTTGGATTGAATCATTCACTGACTCAATGCTCTGGGTCTCACTTTCGATAACCCCTGGAGTTGCTGCCTCCACCAAACCTATAGGTTCCCAAAATAATTAGGCACCTCTAGTCTTTGCTGCCAACCCTGCTATCAATGTCCCAAAATGTTCATTAAACCTGAATCAAGCATTTCTTGATGCTTCTTTTCATCTCTGCTCTAACTAGGCCTTAATTAGCTAAAGACCAGTCAATATTCCATTATGCCCAACCTTGTTGCAAGGGTGTGAATTAGTTTTTCTGGCTTAAAATCCACTGTCAAAAGTTTAGGAAGGTTTCTTGTCCCAACACAACCTTTCTTTCCTCGATCGCTGCCTCAAAACCCTAGGGTTTTAGGAGGGCTTGTAACCATAATCTTATTTGGTTTCTTCATAAATTATCTCACCCTTCAGCTCGATGGACACCTGGAACTTAAGGAAGGTTCCTTGACTCAAATTCGGCATTCTTCAAAGTTCTTGTGACTTCTGACCCTCTCAAGCCGTGCATAGTTCTGATGCTGATTTCATGGGATTGTAGGGCTTTCCAAGCCTTTTCTTGAACATGCATTGAGCTGTCCATATCCTACAACCACCAAATGGAAATGCTAAGGACTCATGCCTCATGTCAGACCCTTAAAAGATCCCTACAATCTTTATTCAACCCGCATTGAATAGATTTCAACACCCCTACGTTGGAACAGAGTAAAACAATTTCTTTTCCTAGCCGGGCATGGACAGCTCACCTAGGGATTAATCTTTTTGCATGCCTTCAAAACTCCTATAGATTCCTACTCCTATACTATGTACAGCAGTGGAGTCTAGCTCCATTTCCAATGAACTCGTGCTGAGTACAATGGTAATGTAGCTAAAACTCCATTTTCTTTTCAAAACTAAAATTTAAGGAAAGACACAACAATTACTAACTCTACAGTGAAAATAATATAGTTCCTACGCTAATACAATGTTTTAAAACAACCAAATTATGTGCTAAACAATCAAAGATTAACAATCAATGCATAATTTTGCAGAACATAATAAAAGAAACAGGGAAAACTGGTAAATGCACGCTAAAACTGATTTTCTTTTTTATTCTCTAGAAACTGCCATCATCAAAAGATGACCAATCTGCTCAAAATGTCGGGCTCCTTCTCTCCAAAACAAAAAAAAAATAGTTAGGTTTAACATTCGAGCTCAAAAGTGGCCAAATATCACGCGTTTGAAAACACACCGTGTTTATGAATTTCAGCCAAAACCTAAGGAAACGCCTACAAAACGAGTTTCCATTTTATTTTTATTTTACCTTAGCTTCAAAGAGGTCCCCTTACACCTTATCAATGGTGTATGAGACCATTAAAAAACAAAAAAAAAGATTAAGAGCAAAACATTAAAATTATGCTTGTATTCAAGTAGGTGCTCCTGCACCATTCTCCCCCTCTCAGCACGAAGATCAAGGACTGGAAGGTGGTATCAGTTTTAGGTCAATTCCAAGCTTCTTGAATTGATCCTATTGTACCCATGTAGCCTCTGAGTCAGGTTTTCTCTTCCACTTGATAAGGTGCTCCATGTATACCTTATTCCTTGTTGCTTTCTTCACCCTGGACTCCAAGACCTTCTCCGCCTGAGCTTTCTCTTGACTTGGAAGGGGTATATTACTGATATCCTGAAAGATTTCCTGACTGTTCTAAAAGTCATCATTGACTGTACCTTTGTACCTGATCAAATCAGCAACGTTGAAGACTGAAGATATGGCCAAATTCGATGGAAGTTCCACCTTGTATGCATTCTTTCCATACTTAGATATCACCTTGCATGGTCCTACCCACTTCATTTGAAATTTGGTGGACATCCCCTTCTGCAATCTGAATTTGTTGAGGTGAACCATCACATAATCACCCACCTGGAACTGCACATCTCTCCTTGACTCATCAATTTTGTCCTTCAACTTTTGTGTTGCTACTGTGATTGTTTTCTTAACCTACTCATGAATCTCCTTCATGGTTTGAGTGAAGTCTTCTGCATGTCCACTCCTATTCTCCATTGTTCCAAGGTCTCTAAGCTCACAAAATCCTCTTGGATGCATCCCATACACAACTTCAAATGGGCTTTTTCCTGTAGTCCTGTTCACACTATCATTATATGCATATTCAACTTGGGAAATCACCATATCCTAGGTCTGTCCATATTCCTTTGTCAAGCACCTCAATAGGTTACCTAACACTCTATTAACCACCTCAGTTTGACCATTGATCTGAGGATGGTAAGCTGACCCAAATGATAAATTAGTTCCCAATCTGCTCCATAGTGTTTTCCAGAAATGACTCATGAATTTTACATCCCTATTTGAGACAATGCTCAATGGCAATCCATGGATTCTCACAACTTCCCTGAAAAAGAGATGGGCAATATAACTTGCATCGTGTGTAGTCTTGCAAGCAATAAAGTGACTCACCTGCTAAATCTGTCCACAACTACAAAAACACTGTCAAAACCAGATTTAGTCTTGGGAAGACCCACCACAAAATCCATGCTCACACACTCCCATGGTCTGTTCGGAATAGGCAAAGGCTGATATAACCCAGCATTGCTAGCTCCCCCTTTTGCTTTCATGCAAACAACACATTGTTCAATATACTTTTTGACATCTTGTGCTAACTTAGGCCAATAGTAAAACCTTTGTACCAGCTCTAAAGTTTTGTTAATACCAAAATGCCCACTAAGACTACCATTGTGTTTTTCTTGGATCAGATTTTCTCTCATTGATCCTCTTGGGACACATAACAGATTACCCTTGAATAACAACCCATTTTGCAATGTATACTCAGCATATTGACTGTGAAAATGATTTGCAAAGTCTGAACATACCTTGTAGGCTTCAGAAAAGTCTTCGTCATCACCATAGAGATCCTTAAAACTTTCCAATCCATGCTTTTCAGCTGTATCTCTTGGACTGTCAACATCCTCCTGCTTAATGCATCTGCCACTTTGTTTTGCTGTCCCTTCTTGTGCTTAATGGTAAATGTGAAAGCTTGAATGTACTCCATCCATTTCAAGTGTCTATTGCTTAACTTCTCCTGGTTATTGATATAACTGAGTGCTTGGTTATCTGTGAAGACCACAAACTCTTTGGGCAGCAAATAATGTCTCCATTTCCTAAGGGACTGCACTAAATCATAAAGTTCCAGATCATAGGTGGAGTATTTTTGCTTAGCTTCATTATGTTTTTCACTAAAGAAGGCTACAGGCCTACCTTCTTGACTAAGGACTCCTCCTACTGCTACTCCACTTGCATCACACTCAACTGTAAACAATTTATCAAAACTAGGCAATAATAAGATAGGTTGTGTTGCCACTTCTTTTTTCAACTTTTGAAACCCTTTATCAACCTCTAAAGTCCACTTAAACTTTGTTTTCTGACCACCTTTGATTGTATCTAACACTGGTGCACATATACCACTAAAATTCCTTATAAACTTCCTATAAAACTGAGCCAAACCATGAAAACTCCTTACCTCAGTTGCTGTGGTTGGTGTAGGTCAGTTTAGGATAGCTTCTACCTTACTTGGATCCATCTTCAGCGTTCCTTGAGATACCACAAAGCCTAGATACACAAGCTCTTGTTTGAAGAACTCACATTTCTCAAGGTTGATTGCCAAAATTTTCTTCTTGCAACCTTTTGAGCACCATCTCTACATGCTTCAAATGTTCTTTTGCTGTCTTACTGAAAATTAGTATATCATCCAAGTAGACTACCACAAAAATCCCTGTGAAATATTTAAGCACCTCATTCATTAATCTCATGAACATGCTAGGGGCATTCGAGAGGCCAAATGGCATAACTTTCCACTCATATAAACCATCATTTGTCTTAAAAGCTATCTTCCATTCATCACCTTCCTTAATTATGATTTGGTGATACCTGCTCTTAAGATCTAGCTTAGTGTAAAACTTTGCACCTCCAAGGCAATCCAATAAATCTTCAATCCTAGGTATTGGAAATCTATACCTAATTGTGATTCTATTTATTGCTCTAGAATCAGTACAAAGTCTCCATTTACCTCCTTTTTTAGTTGCCAAAACAACTGGGACTGCACATGGACTAATACTCTTTTGAATCAAACCTTGATTCAGCAACTCTTCCACTTGTCTAGCCACCTCTTTGTTCTGCTCAGGGGTCAGTTTGTATGCTGATTTGTTAGGAAATGAGGCTCCAGGTATGAAGTCAATTTGATGACTTATTGCTCTCTTGGGTGGTAGAGTTGATGGTGTTCCATCACTCACAATGCTCTTGTATTTTTCTAGCAGCTTTTGAATTGTTTTAGGTATGACTGTCTTCTCATCCTTTTCTTCCTCTTTGGACTGCATTAGGACCACATAACCTTCATTACCTTGGTGTAGATCCTTGATGAACTCTTTACCACTACTCAACATGATATTAGGAACCTTGGGCTGTCCTTCATCTTCCTCAATCAACGATTGCAGCTTGAATGTTTTTCCATCCTTCGTGAACTCAATGGTGTTCTCCTTCCCATGATATACAACACCTCTATCATATTGCCACAGCCTACCAAGAAGAAGATGGCATGCATCCATGGGCAGTACATCACAAATTAACTTGTCTTTGTAGCCTCCTATTGAAAATTCCACTGTAACATGCTCATTCACTAAGACACTCTACCCTTTATTTAGCCATGTGACTTTGTAGGGATTGGCATGAGGTACCTTCTGCAATTTTAACTTATTTAGCACCTCCTCATATATTATATTGTCTGTAGAACCAAGATCTACTATGACCTTGCATACCTTTCCCAATATCTTGCACCTTTCTCTAAACAAAGCTCTCCTTTGCTTGGGTTCTTCCTTGATCGGTTGTCTGATCAGCACTCTATTAAACATCAGACTTTCTCCTACTTCCGATTCTATGTGATTGATCTCAGGTGTCTTTACACTCACGATGTCCTCTTGTGCAAAAGCTACTCTTTTCTCGTTGCTAGATGAAGCTTTCTCCGGGCACCTATAAGCTGGATGGCCTAGCTGGTTGTAGTTATAACATTTCATGGTGGCAAAGTAAGAGTTACCTCTGCCTGCTCCTCTTCCTCTATTTGAACCCCCTTGAGGTCCTCTTCCTCTATTAAATCCTCCTCTTGATGAGGTTTCACCTGCATGCTCAGTAAGCTTGGATTCTCCTTAGTTTTTTTGTTCACCACCTCTTCCTTGGTAACCTCCACGCTGTCCTCTTTGATCTCCACCTCTTCCTCTGCCCTTAGAGGACTGATCATGCTTCCTTTTGTTCCTCTCTTCAATCTTGATAGCTAGCTGATAGCATTGGTGGACTGTCTTGGGGCTGAGCAAAGCCATCTCTTCTTGTATATTCCACTTCAATCCATTTAGATACCTAGCCACTTTCAGGCTCTCATCTTCTGCCACATTTGATCTCAAACAAAGCTTCTGAAACTCTTCCGTGTAGGTGTTTACATCTTGGTCTTTTTGTCTTAAACTCTGCCTCTTATTGTGAAGTTGGATCTCGTAATCATCCGGCATATAGGATTCTTTCACTTTTGCAACCATTTCTTTCCAGGTTGATATAGGCTGCTTGCCTTGTTTCTCCCTTTCAGTCTGGACAAATTTCCACCAAGTTAACGCTGATCCTCTCAACCTTGACTTTGCAACCTTCACCTTCTATGCTTCTGTAACTCCATCAAATTCGAAGTGATTCTCCATGCCATCTATCCAGTCCAAGACCAGATCGGGATCCATCTTTCCATGGAATAGTGGTACACCTTCAAGTCCTTTTCCACTTAGTGCTTTTAATGCCTTCAGGAAAGGCTCCTCTTCCAAGATAGGGTCAGGTTCAGGGAACTTTTCCTCCTCTGCAACCTCTTCTTCTTTTGGCACTTTGCCTTCTAGTTTCACCTTGTTTAGTGCTGCTTCAAGTTGTTCTATTCTTTCCTTTAGAGATTTGTTATCCTCTTCTTGCTCTTCAACCATCTTGGCTAACTGTGCATTTGTCACCATCTTTGGCGGTTCACTTGACTCAACTTCCTTTGACATATAAGCTGTTGCTTCCCAAATCTTTCACTGCTCTGATACCAATCTGATAGAACTAGGGTTGGATTGAATCATTCACTGACTCAATGCTCTGGGTCTCACTTTCGATAACCCCTGGAGTTGCTGCCTCCACCAAACCTATAGGTTCCCAAAATAATTAGGCACCCCTAGTCTTTGCTGCCAACCCTGCTATCAATGTCCCAAAATGTTCATTAAACCTGAATCAAGCATTTCTTGATGCTTCTTTTCATCTCTGCTCTAACTAGGCCTTAATTAGCTAAAGACCAGTCAATATTCCATTCTGCCCAACCTTGTTGCAAGGGTGTGAATTAGTTTTTCTGGCTTAAAATCCACTATCAAAAGTTTAGGAAGGTTTCTTGTCCCAACACAACCTTTCTTTCCTCGATCGCTGCCTCAAAACCCTAGGGTTTTAGGAGGGCTTGTAACCATAATCTTATTTGGTTTCTTCATAAATTATCTCACCCTTCAGCTCGGTGGACACCTGGAACTTAAGGAAGGTTCCTTGACTCAAATTCGGCATTCTTCAAAGTTCTTGTGACTTCTGACCCTCTCAAGCCGTGCATAGTTCTGATGCTGATTTCATGGGATTGTAGGGCTTTCCAAGCCTTTTCTTGAACATGCATTGAGCTGTCCATATCCTACAACCACCAAATGGAAATGCTAAGGACTCATGCCTCATGTCAAACCCTTAAAAGATCCCTACAATCTTTATTCAACCCGCATTGAATAGATTTCAACACCCCTACGTTGGAACAGAGTAAAACAATTTCTTTTCCTAGCCGGGCATGGACAGCTCACCTAGGGATTAATCTTTTTGCATGCCTTCAAAACTCCTATAGATTCCTACTCCTATACTATGTACAGCAGTGGAGTCTAGCTCCATTTCCAATGAACTCGTGCTGAGTACAATGGTAATGTAGCTAAAACTCCATTTTCTTTCTTTTACCAGTCAAAACTAAAATTTAAGGAAAGACACAACAATTACTAACTCTGCAGTGAAAATAATATAGTTCCTACGCTAATACAATGTTTTAAAACAACTACATTATGTGCTAAACAATCAAAGATTAACAATCAATACATAATTTTGCAGAACGTAATAAAAGAAATAGGGAAAACTGGTAAATGCATGCTAAAACTAATTTTCTTTTTTATTCTCTAGAAACTGCCATCATCAAAAGACCACCAATCTGCTCAAAATGTCGGGCTCCTTCTCCCCAAACCGAGAAAAAACAGTTAGGTTTAACATTCGAGCTCAAAAGTGGCCAAATATCACGCGTTTGAAAACACACCGTGTTTTTGAATTTCAGCCAAAACCTAAGGAAACGCCTACAAAACGAGTTTCCATTTTATTTTAATTTTACCTAAGCTTCAAAGAGGTCCCTTTACAGCTTATCAATGGTGTATGAGATCATTACAAAACAAAACAAAAATATTAAGAGCAAAACATTAAAATTACGCTTGTATTCAAGTAGGTGCTCCTGCACCACTATTCTAATGTAGTATCTTTTAAGGTTGTTGGAAATAGTTTGGATAACAACTTATCATCAAGGAAAAAATCACCACACAAAGTTGTATAAGCATTAACATGGTTGATAGGGTCTCCTTTACCTTTGTATTTCTCAAACTGAGGCATTTCTATCCCTTGTGGCATTGGGTATGTAAGATTTATAAGGATAAGGGGCTGGTATAGACATGATATGTGGTTGGAGTGGTTTGACCTTGGCTAATGGTGGAAAATTGATGTTGCATGGATGAAACAATGTTAAGGAGTTGTGTAAGAATAGGGTCGAGGTATGTAGGTTGAGGTAGAAGAGAAAAGGGTGATGGAATGTAGGTGATGTTAGGGGAAGTGAAAGGAATTATATGAGGTGTGAAGGTGGTGGAGGGGACTTTAGATGCCACAAGAGAAGTAGGAATGCTACGTGGAATTGGGAAAGAAGTAGTCACATAATTAACCTGATGCATAGTTGTGTGGAATTGCAAATTGGTGTAAGTTGGGATGGATGCTTTGGTTGAAGGGGGAGGCACTTGAGGTCCTCCTTGGCTTACAAGAATGTTTGAGGATTGAGTATTACAAGAGGCATGTTTATTGTAAATTTTGGAAATTCTCTTCATCACTTGAAAACCATCATCACTTTCTATCAAATGATGAAGATTGTCAATGGTAGGTATGACAGTGGTGGGAATGTTTTCAAGTAAAAAGTATTGTTGTAAATGTGCAAAATCCTTATGAATATTAATGGCCTTTTCTTGTGGGAGGGAATTGATTTGGGTGTCAACATTCATTGGATGGAAAGGTGAAGGCATAGAAGTGGTATTTTTAGTTCCTAATGCACCATTGTCCATACTAGGAGTAGGAGGTCATGAGATCCCAAGGTCCACAATGAAAGTGATATCATGGGAAGCCATGAGTCTAGAAATTCTTCTCACTAAAGTATTATCAATGAGGCACCAAACACTCACACAAGTACCACAAAGGAGGGGTGAATGAAAAAAGGTAATCTAAGAAGTCTAATATGAAAATAAAATAAATGCTACTAAATATAATAGAAATGCAACCAAATAAAATAGAAATGTAGGAAAATGCCAGAAAAATGCCAAAAATGTTTAAAAAGTGCAGAGGGACTTATTCGCCCAGGGTGGCGAATGAGTCCCAGTATGATGTTTTTGTGTGCTTTTTATAAATTTTAAGATGAATTTAATGCTATACATAATGCAATCAGGGATGTAAAATGCAATTTTTTAGTTGTTTCAATGAGATGCAATGCAAAAATGAAATCTAAATGAAGTTTTCACTAATGTAATGAAAAAAGTCCTAGAACGTAAAAACAAAGCAATGTCCTAATTGAATGTTGATGCAAAAGTAATCTAGGATACAATATGAAAATGAAATCAGAAATGCAAAGTGTTCAAAAGGTAGGTTCACCAAAATGAATTGTAGATTTTTTGGGTTTCCTAAGCACTTCTCTAGCTCTTCGAGGGTTTTTCCCCTAAAAGGAGAGAGATAGGGCCCAAAAATGCTAAGGGTTCATTCAAATTAATGTTATGTATGATGTTTTCTATGCTAAATGAAGTAAAATAAATGTGATTAAGTGATTTAAATGAATGAATATGAATGCAAAACTAAGATTTAAACTATGCTGGAAAACACACTATGATATGCAAACAATAAACTAAATGAAGAAATAATGCAAAACAAAAAGAAATGGAATGAAACAAAGTGCACCTAGGTAATGTTTGATGATTTCATAGTGGGAATCATTTTCCAAGAGTGGCAAATTAGTCCTCCTACTAGTGAAAAAGTGTCAGGAACTAGTTTCTGACTATTGGGATCCAAAATCTGACAAAATACAGATTTTCAGTCCTAAGGTGAGACTCATTTGCCACTCATGGAGAATTATTCCTCTCCAAAATTCTAAAAAATTAGGAGACAACTCCACAACACCACATTTGGAAATCTCTAATTGTCAAGTTGCCAAAGTCAATTCTATAGGAAATAGATAGAAAACCTTCTCCAAGCTTGAAATATGAATGAGTTGACTTGAAGCACCTAGTTGACTTGTTTACCAATCTTCAAATCCAAAAAGCTTGTTAAATCTACAAGGTCTACAAACACACATGCAATAGGGGAAAAATAGTTGAGGGTTAGAAAATAGGGGTTTTCCTTGATCAAACCCCACTTTTAGTAATCAAATCCTTAATGAAACAATGAAATGAAAGAGAATGATAAAGTAATAACATGCACTAGATATCAACTTACCAAACCCTTGATAATGCAAATATGAAGTAATGTCAATGGATGCTCAAAAGTACTTGAATATTGCTTGAATTCTTTAATATGATGTGTGAATGTTAGAGAATTGTAGGAGATTATGGGGGATGTAAAATGAGGTGAAAATAACATATTTATACACACCTATGCCTTAGTTAACCATTCATACCTCATCACAAGCCAAAATCAAGTATTTTTGAATAAAAAACCAAAAGGAAATTTAAAAAAAAATGAATTTGGAGCCAAGGGGGACTCATTCGCCACCCATGGCGAATGGGTTCACCTAGGACCTGAAAATAGGTGTTAGGAATTAAGTTGTATTTAGTGTTGTTTGTTGGGCTTACATTCAAAAATACACTTAATTAAAGCATATGAGTGCATAAAGTGGCTAGATAAAGCATGAGAAAGGGATAATTAGTGAAATTGTGCCTAGAAAAGCATGAAATATTGTTACAAGACTTTATAACACTTAAAAATAGGACTTGTTTAGTGATGAAAAGGTGATTTTTAGGTGAATTGCAATAAATAGAGTCTAGAAAAATGTAGAAATGTCTTACAACACTTCACAACACCTTCACCAGATGTCATTATTCTAATTTTAGTACCTAAATATGCATGTTCAATCCATGTTACAACATAAAATTTGAGCAAAATAGATCAAACACCTTGAAACAAGACCTAAAAGGCCATGAAGAGGACAAGGGTCCATTTTTCTAGAACATATATATAATGAACAATACACCTAAATTATCAAATTGAATTATCTAAAAATTATTATTTATATATGTATGTGTGAAATTTTCGGAGTTAGTAAATCAATAATAAGACACACAAACATCAGTGAGAAATATTAAATTAATGATTTGAATCATAAAACTAATCTACTTTTAGCAAAACAAATCTCTAAAAATGTTCTATTGTTCTCTATTCTCAAGGATCCTTTAAATCATTACTTGTCTCAGATTTTGTATGTGAACTATGATTGGTTTGGATGACAACCTAAGAAACAAGATGTTTTAAATGCAAGAATCTAAGTTGCTACATGGTATTGCATGATGCAAATGATAATGGTGATATTGACAAGGGATAATGATGCTAGATTATATGATGCAAATGTTATATAAAAGCTAAGATGGTAACTAAAATGAAACTATAAACTAAGACATGATTCTAAATTAACATGATACTACAATGCTCAAATGATAAATGGTAAATAATCCAAACTCAAACTTTAAATGCTCCAAATGCTCCAATGCTATTCCTGCATAATAAGTTTGCTCCAAGATGTGATGTAAAATACTATAGCAAGAGGTTGTATTTATAGGATTTCCAAAGCATCTTGTGATGTGGCAACAATCAATGGTCGATTCAAACATGAGAGATGAATGGTGAAGATGGAAGAATCATGGAGGATGTTCCCTTGACCAAAGACAACATGCCAAATGTATGAGAGAATAAAGTATGTGAGAAAGCCATGTGTCAAAATTTTGTTATGGAATTGGTTGAGAATAATGTAATTTAAATATTAGCATATTTAAATACATGTGACATTTGATGATGTGGCCAAAAAGTGTTGTAGCCATGTGAATAAATTTGAATTTGAAATTATTCAAACTTAGTGAGAAGATATTTAATTAAATAAAGAAAAACTATAGACCATTTTTTATTTAATTAAATTTAGAAGAATGTGGTTTAAGATAAAGAATTTAGAAAAGTGTGAACAATATAAATAAATTGAGAATTTATTTATAAGTAGATGAATTAAAGGAGTTCATTAATTAAATAGCTAGTATTTAATTAATTAGTTGTCTCAAGACCAATTTTTGGTGTATACATTTTGCCCCTCTTTGAAGTAATGTGTTTACACATTGCTTCAAAGAAAAAATTGTTGCTAAAGTCGACAAAAAAAAAATTGCTTCCCCAAACGCTTATTTTTAGGTGATGACAAATATATGCCCCCTCAGGAGATAAATCAGTGAATTTTTGATGATTTGATGATGATTCCAAAATTTTATGCTCCAAAAATGATTTATCTCCCAAAAATAATGTTTAAGCCACCAAGTGATGATTTGATTAGGGTAAAAGCACAATGCTACGTCACACTTTATAAAAGAAATGACCAACATTGATCCAACTTTTAAACTTGAATCACTAAAAGGTGACATATATGTTTTGAATTTTGAAATGATGTAAACTAGTAAAATATGTATTTTTTAGTATATTTTATGTTTGTATTTAAAAAAAATAAAAATATTTTAAACTATTTTTTAATAAATTAACACTATAATTTAGTTCCTGATAAAATGTTGAAAAATGAAGTTGCAGGAAACATCAAACTTTTTATAGTAATTTTTTTTTCCTTTCAATTTTTTTGTGTGTATTTATAACTTGAAGCTTTAGTACATGGATATATTATTATCCAATTTTGATAAATATATATTTTTAAATAAATATTAAAATGTGCGTCAATAAAAATTAGTTGTTTCCATAAAACATCAACTTTCATATTAAATATTCATCTAAAATGGAAAAAAAAATATACCTTCTTGAAATAGATTCTTTTATCTAGTGCACCATATTTTTTCAATGGCATGTTAATGAACCTAATATTTTGTGCTGATAACATACTTTTAGTAAAAGTAAAAAATAAAAATAAAAATAATAATTAAACTATTAAAATAAATATATTTTTAAAAACTACACTTATGGATCTACAAAAGGGTATTTTTTATATTTTAGAAAATATATTATTTACATTAGTAGGAGTTATTGAAACTTCAAGTTTTTCAAATAATTTTATTTTTTTGGTAAATTGAACTCAAAGTGGTGCTCCATATATTTTCAGCCAACAATTGTAGTTAAAAAAGTTGTAGAAGTGTCTAACTTAGCTAGAATGAATCTTACTAGATCATATGTTTTACCAAAATCGATTTTTAGTTAGAAATACTTAAATTCAATTGTTCTAATAAGTTGGTTGAAAGTGTGACACAACTTTGTTATTTTACCCATTAATTAAACCACTTTTGAAAAATAAAATAAAACAATCCCATAAAAATCCCTCTTAATTCACCTTTAAAAGGTTAAAAAGGTGGATTAAAAGTTTATTTGTGCATTGTGGATTCTGGAATTGAGAGTGATTGAGTGAGTTTGCAACTTTGAGCAAAATGGTGATCCCTTATCACACACATCGGTTTGAGCACATTAGATGTCACAACTGCCCGACAGCGTACATACCTCCGATATGTACCCTAAAAACTTCCCTCATAATTTGTGCAATATATTTTCCTCCTCTTTTCACATTTTAAATTCAGTTTTAAAATCTTCTAGTGCATTGAAAACTCGATGTAGTGCATTGAAGAACTATTCTAGTACATAGAATAAATTAGCACCTGGGGTTAGGGCTTTAGTGCATTGAATGATTGTAATAGTGCATTGGTAGATGTAGCGCATAGATGAGATACTTTAGTGCATGGAGTGAATGATATAGCACATTGGTAGATGTAGTGCATAGGTGAAATATTTTCATGCATAGGGCTAATAGATTGGTGCATAGGTAGATTTAGCATAACCATGTCCATATTTAGTGCATAGGGAAGTTTGATGCATAGAAATTCAATTGTGGCACATTAAGATAATTTTGTGTTGCATGCATTGTTTTGTCGAATTGAAGCCCTATTTTGACCCATTCATGATTTTTTCTAGTGCATAGAGTTTTTCAGCACATTGAAGCACTATTCTAGCACATTTGTGAAATTTAAACCAGATTGATGATTTTTTTTATTAGACTCCTTGATGCCGATTTTGTTTGATCGTGTCAGCCTTTGATTTGATGATGATTGATGATGTTGATAGATTATATGTCCATTGATCTCATGATAGGTGAGATTCAATGATAGGATGATGATAATTAACCTCATGATAGGTGAGGATCAATGATATGTTGATTGATTGATTGATTGACCTCATGATAGGCGAGATCGAATTGATTGATAAACCTCATGATAGGCGAGGTTGAATGATAGATTGATTGATAAACCTCATGATATGAGATGTTGAATGATATATTGATTGATAAACCTCATGAAAGGGAGGTTGAATGATAGATTGATTCTCAGGAGATTTGATCAAAGTCCCACCAGAGTGGATTAGATTGATAGGCTAATTGATTTTGATTGATTGATTGGTTGATTGATTGGCTGATTTTCGATTTTGTGATGATAGGAGCCTTTGATGAGTCTGTAGATTTGAGATTGTTTCCCTAGGATGTGGGAGTTGATTCCACACTTGACATCGCCTGAGGTAGCTATCATTACATGATGTGGATTATCCTCTTTAATAGATATGCCCCAGATGAGGATCAATAGGGGTTTGTTGACAAATTTAGTAGAGAGGTAGCATAGCGAGCATAACACCTTTCATTTTCCCATTGGTGAGATCACAGTGACTCTGAAGGATGTCTATCAAATTCTGCGGATACCTATTGTTGGAGAGATGGTCTTAGATGATTCTCATGAGCAGGGTGGGGCTAATGCATTGAGGAGATTATTCAAGGATGATCGGATATGCAGCTACAAGATTCCTTGGAGAGAGATGGTTGATGTCTATGCCACATTGTCGTATGTACTTATCAAATTCATTAGAGGGTGCCTTTGTCCTGATCATAGGTCAAAATGACTTCTAGTTGGATGGGGCAGGATTCTTGAGAGAATGATCGCTTAGGGTACTCGATATTCATGGGGATGTTGCATGTTCGCTCATTTGTACCATGATTTGCACCAGGTGGTTTACCTCTGAGGGGCTAGTTTATCAACTAGGGTCACATTGCTTCAGGTCTGGGCTTGGGAGCATATAGTGGTCACCCATCTAGTTGGAGATAGGTAGCAACCTGTGATGAGACCATATGTACATGTTTATCTAGGTCTAGTTGCTCAGCCTAGGATGGGTAAACTAGAGTATTAGAGGAGGATTCTTGATGACTTGGAGTTAGTGGCATGGTAGCCGTATCTTGATTATGAGCAGTGGTTAAAGGATGCCATTGATATACTATTTTTGTGTTACTCCATGTACCTGATTGGGTGAACCTGATTTATCATTGAGATATTCTTGTTGTTGAGGGTACTAAGGTAGTATGGAAGAGTACACGAGATGCCCTAATGTGTGGCACATTATGCATGACATTAGATGGATGTGACAAAGTGGGGACCTATTTTGTCTTATGAAACAATAGTGCAACATTTCTAGGGTTTATAGACCATCATTTGGGATGTTCATCCAGAGATCATTGAGGCTTCGATATTAGAGGAATATGTTCAATACCTTTTCTTACATCCATTCCCATGAATCGCCATCCCAGATGAGCCAATGCCATCATTAGAGGAGGAGGAGAGCGCAGTAGGTCATGGGCACAGGTAGCAAAGAGGTGGAGGAGATGAGGAGGAGGAGGAGGAGGCAGAGAGTAGTGATGATGGGGATGGAGATGGAGATGATAGTGATGGGGGTGATGGAGATGGAGGAAATGGAGATAGAGGTGATGGTGGTGAAGGAGATGAGGGTGGTGGTGGCCCAAATTTTAATGTTTGAGAGTTCAGAGTTCCTTGCAAGAGATGATCATTGGTAGAGGTGGCCTAGCAACACGTAGAGATTAAGTTACCCTCACAGTAGCAGTAGACACAAATAACTACTTTACAGGTATAGGTGTAGACACTACAAGGTCAGATTGAGTAGGGACAGGCTTTGTTAGCACAATCTCAGGGTAACATTACTAGATTAATGACAAAGGGTGATGTTGCGAGATAGTAGGTACAATAGGTATAGGCCCAACTTACGTGGGTTCAGGCACAAGTTTCCACAGTTACTGTAGAGACACTCTACGACAATGGGTGGAGTAGGCTGAGGGTACCTTTGAGAGATTATAGCGAGCTACAAAGGTTACTGGTGTAGCAGACTATTTTAGAGATATACATCAAACTGCCTAGGAGGTCGAGTTCTATAGAGTGAGATATCATGATTTATTTCCTCTAGAGTGACAAGAGAGTTATGCACAACCACTTCCAGAAGATTAGAGAGATTCTCGTGCAATTCTATCTAGTGTAGGAGGTACTGGTCCAGTGATGTCGACACCGTCTTGGGGGAGCACAACATACCTCTGATTATGATTCTTGATGTATTTTGGGCATTGATGATTCTTGATGTATACACTGATGTATTTGAGACATTGATGATTCACTGCCATTTTTGATATTGATGTATCTCTTTATGCCTTCAGATATCCTATACATTTTGAGATTATGATTTTGAGGTTATATTATATGCGATGATGATTATCGATCTATGTGTCTATATGATGTTTATATGATGATGATCATGATGATTATGATGGATGCATTTAATTTCTATTATATGTGCTATGTGATGTTCTATATGATGATGATATGATATTCTATGGATGCAAATGATTATAAAACTAATGTGTTATGATTCTATGATGCTTTATGAATTATGCTCATGTGATGGATTTTATGTTTTGGTACTTTTCTAATGCAAATAGATGATGCAATTAATGGATGAATGATTGATGAAATGATCGCATGATGGTGCATAGTTTCATGTGTTTATGATGTTTATATGATGATGATCATGATGATTATGATAATGCCTAATTGATTGTTCTAGATGCTTTATGGATGATGTTTTATGCTATATGAGATTGATTTGATTATGCAAATGATGTGTGATGTGTATGTACATTCATGTGATTATTATGCTGATCCAATTAGTTCTTTTTCAATCTTTTATTTGAGTAATAACAAATTCATCTTCACTACTAGTTTTACATGTTCATAAAAATGGCATTATATCTTTACCAGTCATGTTCTTTAGCATCTTTTTCTTCTTGGAAATCTTAATTTGCTGAATATGTCTTTCAATCTTCTGAAGTGAATCCAAGATCCATTTTATTTAAAGGAGTAAATGATTGAATTGATGCATCAATTTCAATTATAGATGCATCAAGTTCAATTAAAATAGAGATGTTTTTCTTCTTGGAAATCTTACTCTGTTGGATATGTCTTTCAATCTTCTTAATGAATGATTTTGATTATGTAAGTGAGATGCAATGAACCTCTTTTTGTGTTTTCTGATGTCAATATTATGATGTGATGCATGGATGGATGAATGTGAATGATGATGCAACTAATGTGTTTTTTTTAATGTCAAATGTACTCAATCCATTAATACTAGAGATAACATCCTTGTGAAATTTGTTTCAGCCTTGGAAATCCCATCAATACAGATGCAACACTAATATGAATACAATCTAACTTAATAATGTCAATCTAGTATGCATAGGTTTTCATCATCATAATAGTTGATTTGTCATGATTTTTATCATCATTGATATTTTAAAATGTTGAAAGTGAGTACCAACATTGATGGTATAATTAGACCATTATGACTTGAGTACTACTTCCATGATTTTTGATATTGCATCTTAACACAAGAATCTAGGTATAATTGAACCAAGATGACCTAAGCATTCCTCACATAAATAAAAAAAATATAATCTTTCCCTATGAAAATTATAAATGTCATCAGTGATACTTTGTAGCAGATGTCTCACGATAATTTGCACAGTAGTAGTGATCAACTCACAAACAATAGAAAAATGAATCATACTCTTTCCTGGGTCCTCTAGTTCAATACATCATCGAGTCACTCCAAAGATATGCCAAAAAAAATCAAAGTACCATAATTGAATAGACATACCCAAGTGATAAAGCTATGATTCAGAAGAAACATCATCCATTTAAAGATTGTTTTGTTTTGATTGATTTGGCTTGTTTGATTTGGATGGTTGATGTGTTACTGATTGTGATTAATGTTTAGTGTTGGATTGCATTATGATCATTGTGTTTGTTGTGTTGTCCTACTACTGTTTGTCTATTCGTTTAAGCTCAAAGTTTATTTCCCCTAGTGAGTTTAGGATTTTTCCCCCAGTCTAGGGTGAGACACAGTTGCGATGCTAGGATATGTATATGATGCTTTCTGATGATAGGTAGATTGATGGTGAAAGTGAATGGCGAAAGTGAATGGTCAACATGCTTAAATAGATGGAAAAGATAACCTATCACAAATAGTTCTTTTTGCCAGGTTTTCACTATTTGTTTTTATTACACTTTTTTTGATTTTTTGATTTTTTATGATTTTTTTTCTTTTGATTTTTCCCTTTTTCCCTTTTTTTGTTGTTGTTACCAAGACGCTTGTTTGCTAGGTTTTCATCAAGGTAACCATTTTTCATGAATTTTTTTGATGTTTTTGTATTTTTTAAGGACTCTTTCTGATGCATTGCATGAATTAGGTGTAGACTTTCTTGAGATACAAGTTTTTGAGGGGTTCATCAAACAAATCCCCTTCTAGTTTGGACAACTGATATGCTCCTGATCCAAAGATTACTACAACGACAAAGGGACCTAGCCAGTTTGGTTTAGATTTCCCCTTCTCTCAATCTTGTTGATTATAGGGATTTTATTTCAGGACTAAGTCACCTACCTAAAATGTTCTAGGATTTACTCTATGATTGTAACTTCTGGATATCCTCTATTGATAGGCTTTCAAGTGATCCATTGCATGTTGACAATGCTCATACAACAGTTAAAATTCATGTAACCTAGACACTCTGTAATCCTCATCTGAAATGATCCCTTTTAGTGACACACAGAGTGATGGTAGCTCAACCTCAATAGGTAGAATGGCATATGATCCATAGACTAGAGCATAGGATGTGGCTCCTGTTAGGGTGCAAATAATAGTTCAATAAGCCCACAAAGCAAGGTTTAGTTGAATGTTCCAATCATGTCTAGCCTCGTTGATAGTTTTCTTTAGAATTTTTAGGATAATTTTGTTTGAGGCCTCTACTTGGTTATTTCCTTGAGGATAGTAGGGTGTAGAAAACTGATAATGGACATGGAACCTCTCACAGAGTTCTTGGACATCTTGATTTTTAAAGGGTTTGTCGTTATCTATGATAATGGATTGAGGAATGCCATACTGACAAATGATATACTTTAGGATGAATGATGATTTTTTCTTCCTATGATGGTGGTTAGGGGAACAACTTCAATCCACTTTGCAAAGTACTCCATGGCTCTAATGATAAAATTGTGTCCATTTGATGAATATGGACAAATCTTACCTACAAGTTCCAATCCTAATTGACAAAAATGCCATGTGGATGCAAATGGTTGTAGCTCTTGTGTTGGTGCATGTATCAGGTTTCCATGAATTTGAAACTTTTGGCATTTTTTGACATATTGAAATGACTCCTTCTCCATATTTGGCTAGTAATACCCCAGACATAGGAGTTTCTTAGCTAAAGTTAGGCCACTTGAATGTGTACCACAAATACCTTCATGAACTTTGGGTAAAGTGGTTTCAACTTCGTTATGTTTTAGACACTGAAGGAGAGTACCATCAAGACCTCATTGATAAAGTACATCAGCTATCAGGGTATGTCGAGCTACTTGTCAAATAAAATTTCATTTTTGGTTTCAAGATAAATTAGGTGGGAGGGTATTGTCTTTCAGATAGGTGTAGATTTTCCCATAGGTAGAAGTGTTAGCCTTGACTAGATGGTGGATGACTTGAGATTTTGGGTTGTCATAGGTGGGGTAAAATAGTTTTTCCACCATTAAATCATAACGGGCTCATTTTTTAGGTATTTGCAAGAGAGAAGCAATGGTTTTCGTCATATCAACAACTTTGTTTTTGCCTCTAGTAATCTACTCAAATTCAATCTCCACAAAGTAATTTTTGAAGTCATCAACCATTCTTTTATTTGGAATCAACTTATCATCTTTTGTTTGGTAATCATCATTCACCTGGTTATTGACTAGTTGGGAATCACCATAGACATGGAACTTTGTGATCTTCCATTCGATTGCTACTTTGATTCCAATGATCAATGCCTCATAATCAACTATTTTGTTAGTGCATGGAAACATTAATCTATAAGACTTTGGAATGGTATACCCTTGAGGTGTGATGAAAATTCCTACGCTGATTAGACATGTAACTTTGTGATCTTCCACTTAATTGCTACTTTGATTCCAATGATCAATGCCTCATACTCAACTATTTTGTAAGTGCATGGAAACATTAATCTATAAGACTTTGGAATGGTATGCCCTTGAGGTGTGATAAAGAAGATTCCTACGCCTAATCCATGTTGTGTGTAAGAGCCATCAAAGTATAACATCCATTATTGTGTTGACACTATTAAGACATCTGTGTCTAGAAATTCAATGGTCATGGGATGATTTTTTGGTAATGTTGCTTCAACTAGTTGATCTACTATGGCTTGACCCTTGATTTATTTCTTGTCCACATACTGGATATCAAACTACTCAATATCAGGACCCACTTGGCTAATCTTCCTGTTAGGGAAGCTTTGTTGAGTAGATACTTTAAGGGATCAATTTTAGCTATGAGTTTGATGGTGTGAGTCAGCATGTAATGTTTTAGTTTTTGGGTAGTAAATACTACTGCTAGACAAGATTTTTTGATAAAGGTGTAGTTTATGTCATAACCATTCAAGGTCTTGTTGATGTAATAAATTTTCCTTTCCTTTCCTATAGAATCTTCTTGTGCGAGTAATGCACCCAAAGATATCTCCATTGTTGCAATGTAGAGTAGAAATGGTTTTCCTTTGGTTGGTGGTACTAGTATGGGTGGTGACATCAGATATTACTTGAGTTGATTAAAAGAAACTTCACATTTCTCATCCAATTTGAAAGAAATATTCTTGTGTGACAAATGATTGAAAGGATGAGTTTTATCCACCAATTGTGCAATGAACCTCATGACAGACTGGAATCATCCCTATAATGATCTATGTTGACTATTTTTTTTAGGAGGAGGAATATCCATAATGGCTTTGACCTTTATAGGATCCACTTCAATGATTTTAGCTGATATAATATATCCCAAAATTTTAGCTAATGTCACGCCAAATACACATTTCTTGGGATTTAACCTCACATTGAATTTCTCCAATCTAGTGAAGATCTTGTCTAAAATTTCCAAATGTCCCTCTCTAGTGAATGATTTATCCAATAATTCATCTACATAGTCTTCCATAAAAGTGTGCATCATGTCATGGAAGATGGTGGTCATTGCTCTCTAATAGGTGGCTCCAACATTTTTCAACTCAAAAGGCATTACATTTTAGTAGAAAGTGCCCCAAGGACATGTGAAGGCTGTCTTATCTTGATCTTTGGGTGCTATCTTTATCTGATTGTAACCAGAAAATCCATCCATAAGTGAAAGAATTTCATGTCCAGTTGTCAAGTCTATGATGATGTCAATGTTAGGAGGAAAATCATCTTTCGGGCAGGCCTTGTTGAGATCTCTTAAATCTATTCATATCCTAATGTTTTTTATCTGGTTTTGATACTGGCATAATGTTTGATATCCACTTAGCATAGTCAATAGGTCTGATTGTTGGAAACACAAGGGAAAACAATTGAGAGGGGCAGTGAATCGGTTGTCAAAAAAATTCAAATTTTTTCTACTTATTAACCTTATTGTCAGATCTGATAAATAACCATGAAATCACAAATCAACAACACATCAGAAACACACATAACACCAATATTTTTTATGTGGAAACCTTGTAAGGGGAAAAACCATGGTGGAGGTCAGTCCACAAGATTATACCCTATTAAAAGTATAAAAAAATGGAAATGGGGAATGCACATGCATTCAGGTGCACTTCCTAGAGCTCACTACTCAATTACAAAAGGAAGACTCATTGTGTTATAGAAGATTTGGATTACATCCACAAGATTTGAATAGAGAAAATAACATTCGCTAATGCTTGATTATAGTTTTGATTAAGCGCATGAACACTTCTTCACTCTTCTTCACTCTTCGTCACACTCTGCTCTGCCTTCAAAAGATTTAGAACATTATTCATGCACACCATGCATTCAAATGGTATAAAAAATCACTTATACATATCCACAACAAGAAATTACATCGATACATGTTAGCCTTAATACAATAATAAAATGAATACAAACTGTCGGCCCAAAACATTAAAGATTATTAATGTGAATCAACCAAGGTCAGTCACAACATAGTGAAGACCTGAAATAAAATAATCAAACATGAACCACCTTCAAAAATTATTCCATGAAGATCCACAACATGCTACAACACCCTATCAGACAAGAACATGAAAAACATAAACACGCAAGAGAAAATCTCTAATCGCGAGTACAATGATCAATGTGGATGTCCAACACATATAGAGCATGATCTAGAAACATCCAAAAACATCATGAATCACCATAGAAGTATCCACAGTAACTGAATTTACTAAAATCTCATCATCTTCATTCATGAACACCAACTAAAGCAACAAAAAAACTATCAGAATACAAATCTTCATAACACAATCAAATCTTCACATGGATCTTTGAAACTTAACATGGATAAAATAGATGTACTAAAAAAAAAAACCATTTAATCCACAACCTCTAATCATCAACGTATTGAGCTCACTGATAGATTGAACTTCACTTCACCACTGACAACCTACAACTTATTTCATTACAATTTTCTCAATATCATCGACATATACAACTTCTAAGACATTAATGCCAATAGTGTTGAGAATGACAACCACATATCAACAACAAAACCACAACATCCAACAATCTCCCCCTTTGGCATTGATGGCAACACATGATGTGAAAAACACCATCAACGTAGCTATCTTTAGCACTTACTCCCCCTTAGGTTCTGACTCTTCCCTCCTCAATTCTTTTACATGACTCTACTACCCACATGACTCTTCTCCTTAGACAATTCAAAAATTTTCATATGACTCTTCTCCCCCTTTGACATCAATGACAAAGATCTCTTTTCTCCACACAAGCTCTGAACCACATAACTGAACATATGACTACTCCCCCTGAGGAGCAGCCACCACACCATCAATCCGAATGAAGATATGACTATGAAATGCATGAATTGATACAAGTCAATGGATCTTAGTTCTAATTATGAGGGGTAATCACCCCTAGCTTCCCTTTGAGATACTCAAAAGTATCCTTAGAAAACAACTTTGTAAAGATATTTGCAATATGTTCCTTAGTAGGCACATACTCCAATCTGACTTCCTTTTCACTCACCTTCTCTCTCAAAAAGTGAAACTTGATAGATATATGCTTGGTATTTGAATGCAACACCAAATTCTAAGAAATGTAAATTGCACTTGAATTATCATAGAATATAACAATGGGTTCATCATACACAACTTCGATATCTTTCAACATCTGCTTCATCCACAATACTTGAGTACAATTATTAGTAGCAACAATGTATTTTTCCTCTACAATAGATAAAGAAACAACATTCTCCTTCTTACTTAACCATGAAATCATCTTCTTACCCAAGAAAAATGCACCACCATTAGTACTCTTTTTGTCATCCATATCACTTTCCCAATCAGTATCAGTAAAAGTATTCAAATTAATATCATCATCTTTAGGATACCATAGGAAAAAATCAATTGTCCCCTTCAAGTATCAAAAAATTCTCTTCATAGCAGTTACATGAGATTCCATAGGATTAACTTGAAATATTGCAACAATGCATACAACATTCATGATATCAGGTCTATTTTGAGTCAAGTAAAGCAATCTAGTAATCATCGATTTGTTTCTATTTTTATTTTCTTTTAGAGAATCATCATCTTGTGTCAACTTGCATTTGGTCACCATAAGTGTACCAACTAGCTTTTAATCTTCCATACCAAACTTCTTTAGCAATTCTTTCACATACTTGAACTGAGATATGAAGATCCCTTTATCTAACTGAGTAATTTGCAATCCAAAAAAGAATTTCATCTCACCAATCATAGACATCTCAAACTCATTATACATCTCATCAACAAACTTCATGCACAAACCATCATCTCCTCCAAAACTGATATCATCAACAAAGACTTCAACAATCAAATCTTTATCATCATCAATTTTGAAATATAAATTACTATTAGCAACACCTTTATTTAATCCAAGCTTCAACAAATACTTGTCCAATTAGGCATACCATGCTCTTGGGGCTTTCTTAAGTCCATACAATGCTTTCTTCAACTGAAAAACCATATCTCCCTGATTAGTCAATTGAAATCCATCAGGTTTCTCAACATACACTTCTTCTTCCAATTCACCATTTAGAAATACTAACTTGGCATCCATTTCATAAACCTTGTAATTTTTGTAAGCAACATAAGAAAGAAATAGTCTCATAGCTTCAATCCTAGCAACATGGGGAATTTTTTCTTCAAATTCAATTCCTTCCATCTATGAATATCCTTTACACACCAATCTTTCTTTTTTTCTAACAACGCCACCTTTCTCATTCAACTTGTTTCTAAAGACTCATTTAGTTCCAATTAAATTTTTATCCTTAGGTCTAGGAACAAGAATCCATGTATTATTCTTCTTAATTTTTTGTAGCTTTTCTTTCATTGCTTCCACCCAATGTTTATCTTTGCATGCTTCATTCACACTATTAGGCTGTCTTTCAAATAAGATAGTATTCTTCTACAATTTTTCTCCTAGTTTGAACACCTTTGTTCTTATCACCTATAATTTGATCTTCTGAATGATTTAGTCTTACATACCTTGGAGTCTTAGGATGTTCTTGAACTTCCAGCTCTTGTGATCTCTCTTTTGTACTCTCACTAATTCCTTCCTCTTGATTTTCTTGATTCAGCGAAATGATCTGGACTTGATTTTGAGTCTATACTTTCTTTCCTATAACTAAAATGTTATTCTGATCATCTAAATCATATCCATAGGTTATGGATGATATAGCTATGCCTTCATCAACCTTGACATTTTCACTTTCAACTACTTTCCTCAATCTTTTGTTGTAGCACCGGTAGGCCTTACTCTTAGCAGAATAACCAAGAAAGATTCCTTCATCACTCCTAGCATCAAAATTTCATATATCTTCATCTCTTATGATATAGCATTTACTCCCAAGGATCTTAAAATATCTAACAATAGGCTTATGACCAGTCCATATCTCAAAAGGGGTCTTACCTGTATCACCTTTGACTTGTACCCAATTGAGGATGTAAACAACAATATTGATAGTTTCTCCCCAATAGATATGAGGAACATTTCCTTCCAACATCATAGTCCTAGCAACATCTTGAATTGTCCTGTTCTTCCTTTCCACAACTCCATTTTGTTGAGGGGTCTGCGGGGTAGATAATTATCTCTTTATGCATGCACTTTGCAAAAAGAATTAAACTCACTAGAAGTGAATTCACCACCTCTATCTGATCTCAAACATTTAATCTTTAGACTTGTCTCTGTCTCAACCATAGCCTTAAAAATCTTGAATTTCTCCAGAGCTTAAAATTTCTCCCTTAAGAAAGTAACCCACATAAATCTAGAGTAATCATCAATAAATAACATGAAATACCTATCTCCTTGTAAAATTTTGACTCTAGAAGGACCACACAAATTAGTATGAACAAGCTCCAACACTTATTTTGAATAATGTTGTTTGCTCCAAAATGAAATTCTAGTTTGCTTCCCTAATTGAAATTCCTTGCATATAGTATTAGTAGGCTTTACCAACTTAGGAAGATCTCTCACTACCTGAATAGAACTCATCTTGATAATATTGTCAAAATTTACATGACACATTCTCCTATGCCACAATCAACTTTCATCAACTTGAGCAATCAAACAACTTTTACTAGTAGCATTTAGGTGAAAGATGTTACCTTTTATTTTTGTACTTGAAGCAATCACATTTCCAGAACTTCCCAATATTCTACACTTTCCATTCTTGAATTGAAGATTGATCCCTTATCAACCATCTATCTGGCACTCAAGAGATTATGCTTCAAACCTTCCACAAAGAACATCATCAATATTATTCTTACCATCAAGAGAAATGGATCCTCTTCCATGGATTACATTAGCTTTGTCATCACCAAATATTACAACACCACCATAATAATTTTCCAAGCTCACAAATATACTTTTATCACCTGTCATGTGATGAGAGCATCCACTATCAATCACCCATTCAACTTTATCCTCAACTTGAGCAGCTAGGGATTTCTCCAAATTTGAGAAACTAACAGATTCAATAGGGGTTGGATCATTTTACTTGATAGCAATAAATACCCATTCATCTTCATTTGCATTCCCTTTATTAGATTCATCATTTGTCACAACTTCATCAACAACATAATAACACTTTCTTTTAAATCTAGGCTTGTTAGGTTTTGGATTAGGGATTGTTTCCAGACACCTTGATGCAAAATGAGCTATCTTATTGCAAGAAAAAACATTTAATAGGAAATTTTCCTGTATAGTTACCTTCTCCCCTAGCTTCTCTCTTGACAATAAGTGCCTCAAGCTCCTCTAGATTTATCTCCTCTTCTTCAATCTCTCTCATTTCCTCCTCATACTTGAATACCTTTCTAGAAGAACTTTCTCCCAGATCATATCTTTATTTATCTCTTTCAGAAGTAGTATCCTTGAATGCAAATTCTATCTTAGGAAGAGCATCACCAAATTCACTCAACTCAAAATTAGTAAGCTTACCAATCAACATGTCTTTGGTTACATTTGTTATAGTCCAAAGCTCCTCAATAGCTATAGCTTTGACTTTGTATGCAATAGGCAAGGATCTAAGCACTTCAGCAAAAATCTTTGATTCTTCCAACTGTCCACCAAGACATTTGATACTGCACACAAGTTCACTCACTCTTTGCATGAAAGTAGTAATCTTCTCATCATCACCCATTCTCAACATTCATATTTCTTTTTCAGACTTTGTAACTTAGCAATCTTCACATTAGCATCACCTTCATACAAAGTTTCCAACTTTCTCCAAATCTCATAAGTAATCTTCAAATCCATAACATTTGTCATCTCAAAATTAGTCAAGGAACTCAACAATGCTTTCTTAGCCCTGATATTGTACTCAACATCCCTAATCTCAATAGTAGTAGTAGGACCATTTTGAGGAATAACATACCTATTGCTTGTAATGCTCCAATAGGTTTCACCAATGCATCTCATATGGCACTCCATTTAAGTCTTCCACAAAGAATAAGTTGTTCCATCAAATCTCAGACTATCCTTCTTGTATGTCACCATCTCCGATCATCTCAAGCTATCAAACTTCTTCCAAGGAACCTACTTTGATACCAATTGTTGGCAACACAAGGGAAAACAACTGAGGGGGGATGAATCAGTTGTCATGGAATTTAAAACTTATTCAGCTTATTAACCTTATTCTTAGATTTGATCAATAACCATGAAAGCATAAATCAACACACATTAGAAACACACATAACACCAAGATTTTTTATGTGGAAATGTTGTTAGGGGAAAAACCACAGTGGAGGTCAGTCAACAAGATTATACCCTGTTAAAAGCATAAAGAAATGAAAATGGGGAATGCACATGCATTTAGGTGCATTGTCTAGAGCTCATTGCTCAATTACAAAAGGAATACTCACTATCTTACAGAAGATTTGGATTACATCCACAAGATTTGAACTGAGAAAATAACATCTGCTAATGCTTGATTATAGTTCTAGTCAAGCGCATGAACTCTTCTTCACACTTTGCTCTACCTTTGAAATATTTAGAACATTATTCATCCACGCCATGCATTCAAATGGTATAAACAATCACTTATACATATTTGCACAACAATAAATTACATCGCTACATGTTGGCCTTAATAAAATAATAAAATGAATACAAACTATCAGCCCAAAACATTAAAGATTATTAATGAAAATCAACCAAGGTCAGCCACAACATAGTGAAGATCCAAATTAAATTACTCAAACACGAACCACCTTCAAAAACTATTCCACGAAGATCCACAACATGCTACAACACCCTGTTGGACAAGAACATGAAAAACATAAACACACAAGAGAAAAAAATAAAAATATTCATAACATGATCAAATATTCACACAGATCTTTAAAACTTAACGTGGATAAACTAGATATACTTGACAAGAAACCCTTTAATCAACAACCTTTGATCATCAACGTACTGAGCTCATTGATAAACTGAACTTCACTTCACCACTGACAACCTGCAACTTATTTCATTACAATTTTCTCAATATCCTCAACATATACAACTTCTAAGACATTAATGGCAATAGTGTTGACATCAATGACAACCACATATTAGCAACATAGCCACAACATCCAATGATGATAAATCCTACATCCAATAGTTTCTTCAATCCAACTTTTACTAGTAGAGCGATGTGTGGATGCATATCTTTTAGTGCCTAAGAGAGGTTTTCACCATTAGAGGCACTCTTTATTTTTACTTTTTCTTGATCTAATGTTGCCATTGAATGGTTTTCACCATTAGATCCATTTTTTATATTCATTGTTTTACAGCTAATATATTTGGCGCTCCCCTTGTCTGAGCTTCGTTATGAGATTCGCTGGTGGAACATGTTTTGGGATTGTCAGAGCAAATGAATTTTACAATGTTGTCATCATTTGGAAAGACTAGTATGTCAAGCAACTCATTTTGGTCCCATTCGATCAGTTCGGGGTGTATCAAAGGTAGGGAATCATTAGATTGGCTAAGGTCATGATGGAAACATCGTTAGAATGTCTGATAGCAATATCAAGGTCTATGATGTTACTCTCTTCTAAAGTATCTATCTCACTCAAAGAATGATTGTCTTCACTTGAGTCATTGATATGATGTGATCCAATTTCAACTGGTTTAAAACTCGATCTTTTCCCCTCCATACGTGTTGGTGTATACTTTTGTATTACATCAATTTCCTTATCATGACAAGACTCTTCAGAAAGGGAATCCCATCATATTCATTGGAATCTGTTTTAGAGCTATATCTCTATTGGAGGATTCTCTCAAAAATTTGTTGCCTAGTTTCTTCTTTTTATTCTTCTCTATATCTTAGTCCTATCTTTTCCTTTGAATTCATTGTGATGGGCTATATTGGTTCTATGATGCCTTTTTTTCTTTTACCAATAGGACCTTTTCCTTCATATCCCATCTTTTCTAGGATTGTCTTCCCTTTGCCATATTGCTCTGTTTGTACATTGGAAGTTGATGCTTGTGATTTTTCTTCATCCTTATACAACCAATTCAAAACCTCCTTGTTTTCTGATTCATCCACTAAAGTGCCCGCTTTTACAAAATTTCCATCAAAGAGTGTGATTGGTTGTGATGATTGTTGTCTTGATGTTGATGGCTGCCCATATGACTTAGAAGAAGATCAAGGGTATGTGCAGGATCATGATGGTCCAAAAAGTGGCAATATGATGGGTATGTGGCTGATGAATTTTTTCTTACCCAAAATTGATGAAACAAAAAGGGTTTTTAAAGGAGATTCTCAGATTTACACCAATATAAATTATGCCTTACTTTGAATTTAATAAGTAATTATTATTCATTTTCTATTCAAATTATGATTAAAGTCCTGATTGATAGGCTGATTGAAAAACATTTATAGATTTCAAATGGTATCACATTTTTTGAATCCAAAACATGCATCACATTCTATGCTTCACATACTATAGGATTAAAAAAAGAAAAATTGAATTTCATAAAGTTTTGACCAAGTTAAGGTGGTCAGACATATGAGTTTTTATATTTTTTAAAAGTTGTAGTAAAAAATTCATAATTAATTATTTACCTAGAAAAAAATTAGAAAAAAATATGCATCACATCGGGACATAAGTCCTCTACTTATATATAAAATCTTATAAAAAAATATTATCATTTTATTGTGGTTAGGGTGGTTAGACAGACACCTACTTCTTATTTTTTCCCTAAAATTTAAGTACTATTGTATTGAAATTTCTAATTTTCACCAAATAGATATTTTTTTTTGTAAAAAGCCTAGTAGTTTAGAAACTATATTCAATTTTCTATAGATTCTATTCTTACATATTTTTGAAATAATATAGATAACTAATTCAAATTTGTATGTCAAGTTTCCTAACATACCTTGAAAGTTGTGATAAACATAAGGATTTATTCAAATTTTGCCACTTAAGAGCCTATTTTTTCCATGATGATCCTGCACATACCTTGAAAGTTGTGATAAACATAAGGATTTATCAAATGAGTATTCCCCCATGCCTTTGTCTTTCAATTGGATCTTTTCAACTTGTTTTGATAAGGCATTGAGTTGACCTTCCTAGTTTAGTGGAGTAGATCCACTGATACCTTTGTCTTTTGGCTGGTCCTTCTTCTCAACCCACTTTGACAAGGAATTCAGTTGTCTTTCGTTGTTTGATGAGCTAGGCATTGAAGCTTCCCTATTACGTGGCACAAAAGTATCTTGAGTTGTTTTAAGTGTGTTTCAATATTGGGGATTCTTGGATTCAGCTACAATAGTGATTTCTTGCTCGTTGAAAGGAAATTTCAAACACTGATGATAAGTTGATGGTACAACTTGCATCTCATGGATCCAAGGACATTCCAAGAGTATGTTGTATGTTAATTATTTATCCAACACTTGGAAGATTATGTCTTTGACAACTAGTCCCACTTGAATACGTAGCACTATCAACCCTTGGGAAGATCTCTCTTCTATTGGCATATGGCTTTTGGTGTTTTCATTGATGGCAACATAAGTCATTGATCTAGTATGCACTGCAGTATCTGACCATACTAGAAGATAGGGTAGAGAACATGGTATCTAGTTGAAGTTGAATCTATCAAGTGGTTTGCATTACCAGTTTATCAATTTTGGTTGTGGATCTTAGGAAAGATCATTGGGTACTTGATATGTCTTATTCTTGAGTTTTATGTTGTTGCATCAAGTGGTGTACGAGTTGGGAGATCTAGTCATTCGATTTTTTGTTCATCAATGTTAGAAGGCCGACTAAGTGAATGTAGGGTGTTGCGGATGTTTAAGGAGAATTTTTTTGGAGTATTTTTGTGTTGAAGTTTTTTTTTGGGTCGTCACTATGCTATGGCCAACTTTGATAGATGCACATTAAATTTTATTCATGATTTGATCTGACAGTTGGAAAGTATTTTCTATTTTATTGAAGTTGACATATAGCGATTGAATCCTTGATAGTGGATATATATAAGAGATCAGATATTTCATTTTGGTGTGTGTGTGTGATGTGTTTCAATGTATGTTGTGAATATCAAAAGAGTAGTTGAGTGATTTTCACCAGTGTAGAAGAGGATTTTGTGAAGCAAATTGAGACAGAATAGAGCGAAGTGCATAATCAGATAGAAGGTCCAGTATCTAATTTATGAGCCTAACCAGAATTGTAATCAAGAATTTGTAGATGCTACTTTCTTAGTTCAACTTTTTGATGTAATCCAAATATCTGTAAGGTAGTAAGCCTTCCTGATTTTGAGCTATGAGCTCTAGGTGGTGTGTTTGAATGCAAGTGCATTCTGATTTGTAAAAAACTTCTATTTGAGTACTCAAATTGTGGATTGACCTCCACCGTGGTTTTTCCCCTAACAGGGTTTCTATTGGAATATGGCCTCTAGTATTGTCATTGATGGCAATTGAATTCATTGATCTAGTCCACATGTCAACATTTATCTATACCGAAAGGAAGAGTGAACAACAGGGTATTCGGTTGAAGCCATAATCTATCAAGTAGTTTGCATTACCAAGTTATCAGTTTTGGTTGTGGATCTCATGGAAGGTCGATGGGTATCTAAAATGTCTTATTCTTAATTTTTGTGTTGTCACATCACGTGGTATATGAGTTAGGAGATTCAGTTGTTTGATTTTTTGTTTATTAGTATATGAAGGCTAACTAAGCAAATATTTGGTGTTGCAAATGTTTAAGATAGAACTATTTAAAGTATTGTTGTGTTCAAATATATTTTTTTGGGTCCTATCTATGCTATGGCTGACTTTAGTGAGTGTGCATTAAAAATTATTCATGACTTGAGCTGTCAGTTGGAAGATATTTTCTATTTCATCGGAGCCAACATATAGTGATTGAATTCTTGGTAGCCGATATATATATGAGATTGATTAATTCATTTTGGTGTGCATATGTGAGAGTTCTATATGTGTTGATTTATGTGCGAATATCAGAAGAGCAGTTGAGATATTTTCATTAGTGCAGAAAAGGATTTTTGTGAAGTGAATTAAGGCAGAGTAGAGTGAAGTGCAAAATCAAACATAAGGTCCATAATATGATCTATGAGCCTAATTAGAACTATAATCAAGAATTTGTAGATGATATCTATTTAGTTCAACCTTTTGTTATAATCCAAATATTTTGTAAGGTAGTGAGCCTTTCTTATTTTGAGTAGTGAGCTCTAGGTAGTGTGCCAAATGCAAGTGTATTCCCATTTTGTAAAATACTATATTTGAGTACTCAAATTGTGGATTGACCTCCACCATGGTTTTTCCCCTAATAGGGTTTCCATGTAAAAATCCTTGTGTTATGGTGTTGTGGATTATTGTTTCATGTTCATACATCTTTATTTTGATTGAATGTTTTAAGCACATGAAAGGATAGATTAATAAAGTTTAAAATTTCTCAACATTGATTCACGCCCCCTCTTAGTGTTGCTTGAGTCCAACAATTGGTATCAGATCTGAGTTCCTTTGAATAAAAGTTTAACGGCTTGGGGTAGATCTTGGAATGTAATGGAATCTGGTAGTCTTCAACAATAACTTGTGGTGGAACTTGATGATCTTGATTAGTCTAAGGAAAAAGTTCAAGAATTGAAAGGAAATATTAAGGATGTTGAGAAATTCATTCAGAAGTTGAAGGATCAGGTTATTAAATCTAGGGAAAGGAGAAATGACCTCTATGATTAGATAAAGAAAAAAGAGACAAAAATTATTAAAGAAAGGAAAAGGATGGATGATGATCATCTGAACCAAACTTTGAAGGAAATAACTAAAGAATATGAAAAGCTTTCCAGAGACAATGCTACTCTAAAGCATGAGATGGAGTCTATGATGATAAAACAAAATAAGGAGATTGAAGATAGGAAGAAGAAAGAAGAGAATCTTTCCAAGTCCCTAAAAGAAATATTTGATGAATGCAACAGGATAAATGGAGAATTCATTCAGTTGAAAATGGAACTGGAATAATCTAGAGAAAATGAAGAAGAGCTTGAGAAATAGATTGTTATTCTTAGAGATGAATTGGATACTACAAATGAATAGAAGGAGAAGTTAAAAATGAGTTCTGTCAAGCTTGATGAGTTGACTCAAGTGTAGAAGAATGCAAATGATAAGCAAGGTCTTGGTTATGAAAAAGGAGAAAGTTCCAGATTTGGTCAAAGAATTTCAAGCGAGGAAATCTAATGGACAAAGCAAAAAGGAGTCTGGTAAGACAATTTAATGCTCAAAATTTTAATGGATACTGTTTTAATTACAATAAATTTGGTCATATGGTTGCTTAGTGTAGAATTAAAATGAAATATTCATCATTTTTCGGTCAGTGCTTCAATTGTAATAAATTTGGTCATAAGCCAATTGAATGTAGAAATGTGTCAAACAACTCTATCAATAGAAGGAATGTAGAATGCTATACCTATGGAAGATTTGGACATATTGCAAATCAATGCAAATCAATATGAAATCAATGGAATGACTAGTTTGGACAAGGAAATGTTGTGTGTTTCAATTGCAACAAATACGGTCACATTGCAAGATTCTACAAAAACAAGAGTATGGATAGAAGAGGTTTGGTATACAAAGACATAAATATGTAGAGAAATGATAAAGGAAAAGGGAAAGTGGCTATGGATGAAATAAGAGATCAAATGAAGAAGAAATGGGTGAAGAAGAGTTCCTTTGTTGGAGAAAATGAGCCAACACTAGAACCTGCTTCTGGTAATCTTTCCGAGAACTAGTCTTAGGCCTTTGGCCTAAGGGGAGCTATCAAGAAAAATCCTTCAAACCCCCTACCAGTAATTGACACCGGGATGTGGATGGTTGTAGTGGTTGCACTATTGATCTATAGATGCTATGGAATCAGTTGGAAAGGATATTATGTTGAGTTAAAGGTCCGCAAAAGTTTTTGGTTGACAACTAAGAAAATAGGGTATCTAGAAAAGTTAGGGAAAAACATTTATTACAATAAAATTTAGGTGTGTGAGATATAAAAAGGGAGTTGAAACCCTCATTTTCCACTTTGTGTTGAATAAAATAAGAAGGAGATCACTCTGCATCATAATTTTGGAAGCGTAAAGAGAATTCGGTGGCAAAACCCTAATCCATTAGGTACTTCAATTATATCGAGAAATTTGGTGTATGGTTGAAGAATTTATTTGGTATTTTCTTTAAATCATGTGTATGGAAGGTAAAATGGAAGAATTCAAAGGAATGGTAAAATTGGATGAGTATAGTAGTGAGAAGATTAGAGCCAAAAGAAATATGTTGTCGAATGATGAATTGAAATGGTTGAATGAAGCAAAACACAAAAGCTTGGATATTTGGAGTGAATTTCCTTATTTCAGAAACACAAAAATTGTTGAGTTCATTCTAAACAGATTGAATGATGACATTCTAACTTTGGATAAACCCTATCATATCTCAAAAGAAGTAATCGTAGCTATAACCAGGTTATGCAAGGTTGGGGAAGTACCAAGGAAGAAATCAATCCAAAATAAAGAAGTTGAAACCCTAACCAAAGTAATTGGAGATGAAAGGGCATTGATAATATCCACAATTAAGGATTCAATGACAAGGTACATTGCACATGGAATTTCTTACAATACCTTTTTTTGAAACAAAGAAGGTGCTACTTCAGTAGGTGTAATTTATATTTCACACAAGATGAAAATGGAAGATCAATATTTTGATCTTTGTGGTTTGTTGAAAGATCAATTGATGGAGAACATGCATTTGACAAAGGAGATGGGTTACCCTTTAAGGTTTGGTACTTTGGTTATATGCCTTGTGATACATTTTCTGAATTGTTTACCCCTGAACAACAATGTAATGTGGGAAGAGAGTGAACCGGTTTGCAAGCATATTTACATATACTCTAACAATTTGGAAAAAAATGATCAAGTATATGAAAGTTTCTTTAATATTTTGCTAGGAAAGTTTGGTTCAACTAGTGTTTCCATTCTTGTAAGAGGACTCGAAATTAGTTCCTCCTCTGGTGAGATAGCGATAAAGAAGAAAAGAAGAAAGGAAATTGTTGTCTGTACTCCACCAACATGCAAAACTCTAAAAGTTGAAGGAAAGGGAAAAGACCAAGTGATTGTGGACATACCAGATGAGGAATCCGATGAGGAATATGAGGAAAGCCTTGGAAAAGAAGTGAAAGTAGCTGAACCAGAGCAAGAAAAGGCAATGGAAGAAGGAAGTGAAGAAGAAGGTGATCTAACCAAGGAAGATCTAATGCAACTTATTCATGAGGAAGATGGAATGCAAAATATTGTGAACATGTGGTCTATGAGACCTTCATATGAAAAGGACATTATCTTAAGTGTACTAAGTGCTCATTTTGTGCACAATCATATCAAATTAGAGAGTTTGCAAAATAAGTTGCTAGAAGAGATGATTGAATGTATCAAGGAAATCATGGTCTCTCAATCTTAGAATAAGGAAGAAGAAGAAGTGATTCTACACCTAAAAAAGTAGTACAAATTGTCACTTACCAAGTTGAAAAAGCACATGAATGAACTAAGACAATGCATAAGCATTGGAAATAGCATTTATAACTATTTTCTTTGATGGCATCATGCAATCAACAAGTACAAAGAGAAGCTGGAACAAATTAAAATAGAGATGAACAATATTGGTCAAAACTTTGACATGTCTCAAGATGTTGATGGTGCAATCAAGAAAAGAATTTAGGAACTACAGTTATAGTATAATTTTTTTTTAAACACCATGAACAAGATTGTTGACAATTTTTGGAAAGTGAAGGACATAACTGAATGCAGGTTGGAAAAATTGATTGAGATATTGAGGAAGGGAAAAGTATTGGAAGATGTCTTCACCATTCTTGAATCCCTCACCAAAATTATCAACTAGACATTTGAGAATAACAACATGATCATAATCACTAGGATTGTAGTGGAGGCATGGAAGAAGTTTCTTCTGGAGTTGAAGGAGAAGTACAAAATAATCTTCAATTAACAGTTGTATTTCTTCAAGTTTTTGAATCAATTTTTGTGCAAGTAAGTTTTGGTTACATTTCAATGAAGGAGAAATAATTTTTTTTTCATTGATGTCAAAGGGTGAGAGAGAGTAGTGAAAAATGCCTTATCAAACTTAGGGGGAGTTTTGTTGAGTTTTGTCACTTGTGGTGTTTTAAATCTTTGAAGGTTATGACACTTAATCATTTTTCATTAAGTATTTCCATCAATGCCAAAGGGGGAGATTGTTGGAATATGGACTCTAGTGTTTTCATTTATGGCAACTACAGTCATTGATCTGATCCACATGTCAACATTTTTCTATATCGGAAGGAAGAGTGAAGAACAACCTATATCTGGTTGAAGCCAAAATTTGTCAAGTAGTTTGCATTACCAATTTATCAATTTTGGTTGTGGATCTTAGGGAAGGTTGATGGGTATCTAAAATTTCTTATTCTCAATTTTTGTGTTGTCGTATCAAGTGGTGTACGAGTTAGGAGATCTGGTTGTTCGATTTTCTGTTTATCAGTATATGAAGGCCGACTAAGTGAATGTTTGGTGTTGCAGATGTTTAAGATAGAACTATTTAAATTATTGTTGTCTTCAAATATTTTGTTTTGGATCCTATCTATGCTATGGCTGACTTTGGTGAATGTGCATTAAAATTTATTCATGATTTGAGCCGTTAGTTGGAAGATATTTTCTATTTCATTGGAGCTGACATATAGAGATTGAATTCTTGGTAGCAAATATATATATGAGATCGATTAATTCATTTTTTTGAGCATATGATAGAGTTTTATATGTGTTGAAGTATGTGTGAATATCATAAGAGTAGTTGAGATATTTTCATTAGTGCAAAAGAGGATTTTTGTGAAGCAAATTAAGGCAGAGCAGCGTGATGTGCAGAATCAGAAAAAAGGTCTAGAATCTAATCTATGAGCCTAACTCCAACTGTAATCAAGCATTTGTAGATGCTATCTATTCAGTTCAACCTTTTGTTGTAACCCAAATCTTTTTTAAGGTAGTGATCCTTCATTATTTTGAGCAGTGAGCTATGGGTAGTGTGCTTGAATGCAAGTGAATTTGAATTTTGTAAAACACTATATTTGAATTTTGTAAAACACTATATTTGAGTACTCAAATTGTGGATTGACCTCCACCATGGTTTTTCCCCTAACAAGGTTTCCACGTAAAAATCCTTGTGTTATGATGTTGTGGATTATTGTTTCATGTTCATGCATCTTTATTTTGATTGAATGTTTTAAGCACATGAAATGAAAAATTAATAAAGTTTAAAATTGCTCAACATTGATTCACCCCCCTCTTAGTGTTGCTTGAGTCCAATAGTTTCCACGTAAAATTCCTTATGTTATGGTTTTGTTGGTTATTGTTTTATGTTCATGAATATTTCTTTTGATTGAATGTAGGAACTTGAGAGATCAGATTAATAAAGTTAAAAACTGCACAACACTGAATAATTGGTATCAGAGGTAAGTTCCTTAGAATAAGTTTAATAGCTTGAGGTGAATCTTGGAATGTAATGGAAATTTTCAGTCTTTAGCAGTAACTTTTGATGGCGCTTGACGATCTTGATCAGTCCAAAGTAGAAGTCTAGGAATTGAAAGCACTTCTTAAGGATGCTAAGAAATTCATTTAGAAATTGAAGGATCAAATTGTTGAATCCAGGGAGAAGAGAAAGGATCTTTGTGATCAAATTAAGAAAAAAGAGAGCAAAAGCATGGATGATGTTCACCTGAATCAAACCTTGAAGGAAATAACTGAAGAATGTGTAAAGCTTGCTAGAGACAATGCTACCCTAAAGCATGAGATGGAATCTATGGTGATGAAGATGACTAAGGAGATTGAAGAAAGCAAGAAGAATGAAGAAAATATTGCCCAATCCCTTAAAGAAATATTTGATGAATGCAATAGAGTTAATGGAGAATTCATTCAATTAGAGATTGAACTGTTTTAGAATTGGCTATGGCTGCCAAGACCTAGAGGCCAAATGGAAAGCAAAAAAAGAGAACAATGACTATGAAAATAATAAACTATGTTCAATGTCAATGATATGATATGATTGTGATGATATTACAATGAGAAATACCCCTTGGTTATATAGCCAAGGTGAAATGCGAGATATCATAGGATAATGACAAGTTTCTTAATCATATGACATGAGACAACTAATCACACTTACCTTGGTTCACATGTAGTAGTTGTCAAAGGATAAGATAACAAATAATGACAACTAACATCTTCTAGAAATATTCCTTCCTAGGACCTAAGTAAAATTAACTAACATGTAAATGAGTCACCTAGTAATGAATTAACTAGGTACAAGACTTTATTTACACCAACACCCCCCCTTAAGTGCAACTTAGGGAGAAGCAAATTATTATGTAAATGACACAAAGATACAAGGATGGGTCCCAACTACTAGGCCATGTTAGGTACCCATGTACATATGCAATGCAATCTCTCACAAATGGAGAAAAGGAGAAAACCCAGTGGGACAAAACTCCTCCCTAGGAGAGAGATGAAATACAAAAAAGAAATACTCTCAATGAAGAATGATAAGGTAAAAAACCCATGTGAGGAAAATGACCCCCCCATAAGAGAGAAGTAGAAGAGAGACAAGGCAGCCCCCCCTCAATGTTGAGTCTCTTGCAATAATGGTAGAAGCTTGACATTGAATGTTGAAGATGATCCAATCTTTCTGAACAACATTCCTCCCCTTAGGAAGAAACAAAACCATGGATGTATGCAGGATGTCAAGAAAATGGATGATGGATGATGATGTCTCTAAAGCATGCTCAAGTGTCTCCATGTCGATGTTGAAAGCTGACACACTCCAAATAGGAATTCTAGGCCACACTGTTGAAGAGGAAAATCCAACATCTAGTAGAGATGGATGTAGAACATGATCTAAAGAAAAAGATATCCCCTCTGAAGGAAAAGAAGTCTCCTCCAAATTTTGTCCAAAAGTATCCAAACTCATGCCAAACTACAAAGAATGATCATGTAGAGAATGAACAAGAGGGTCAATGTGTTCCCTCATAACAATTGAAGAAGGAGCATCTTCATGAAAGAGAAGATGAATGCCATCAATGGTGTCCTCCAAATTCACAAGATGAAACTCCACAAACAAATCCGAAATACCTATCAGGAAGTCATCCAAAGTAGCCATATTCAGAAGACAATGAATACCCTACTACACTGAATCACAAGTGTCCTCAAGTACAACAGTAGATGATTCTGCCAATGTTGGATTACAAGAGTCCTCATAGATGAAGAAGATGAACCCCCTAAATATGGAATAGGAGCCATAGAAACTGAAGCCTCAATAGATGTCTCTATAGGAGGAGAAGGAGAAGGCTCTGGGTCATCAAAGCTACCATACCTTTCCCAATAAACAAGTGTTTCAGCTATTTTATCATCAATAAGGTGAAACTTTGCAAGTGGAACAAGACAATCTACAACAGGATCCTCTAGGAATGGAGGTTCATTTGAGTCTCCATACATCTTCCAAAGTTTGTTCATAAGGTCATGAGGGATCTCAATACCATCAGTGGCCATTTCTGTATCAATATCATGACTACAACCAATTAATCCTAGGATATGTTCTATTTTTATGTCCCACACAACTCTCTTCCATTTTGATAAAGGTCTAGGAACTAGTCAATAGAGATATGGAAAAATATTAAGCCACCTACAATGTGTTAGGATTCCATCTTGCCAAGACTTAAAGTTCCATTGATTTAACCTTATTACAACAGGATGCTTTTTTATGTCCATATTAAACTCCTCAATTTAGTCACACAATAGACCAATCAAGAGACATAAGCCAACAAAGGAAAAAGATCACCCCCCAAAATCACTTAATCATGAAACCCCCCAAGCAATATCTAATTTTTCACCTTATAAGTAGTGCATTTACAATTTCCACTTGCCAAAAATAGCGAAGTGGACTTTGATTTTGGTACATGCAAATGCCAAATTTGGCCACATAATCAAGTGCAATTTTTGGTATACAATGAGATCAATCTAATCATACCATTGAGAAGTGCACAAAAAATCACGTGCTTTCAAAAAAACTACACCCAAAAATATTATTGTAGGAGCAAGATATGAGCTCTCGAAGTTCATAAAATGAGGACGAAGCAACAACACCTGTGAGAATCTGAAAATTCTAGAAAACATAGACATGAAAACCAAATTCTGATTATACTACTATGAAGAGTGTGAAAAATTAGCCCAAATAAAAAAAAAATTCTCGAAAAATGGAGTCAAAATGAGCAAGATATGAGCCTTTGAAGATCAACTCAAAAATCAAAAAGCCCAATGGTGAGGGGGGGAATTTTCTTTTGAAAATGATGACACAGGTTGATGTCAGCAATTCCCTTGATTAAATTTGATGGTCATTTTTTCGTCACTATTGTCATCACTCTCCTTGTAGGAATATTTTGTGTAGGACCGATATATGCCACGCAATCTCGATAGAATCTCGTAACCGGAATATTCTAATTTTCCCACCAAAATATTTTGATTTGACTGGCCAGACTTCTGAATGTGTAGCAGCTGGATTTTTTGTAAATGCTCACTAGTGTGTGATGTTTGATTGCTGATAGATGGAAATAGAGGGTGGAAGGGGCAGTGACCTATGGCCATGTGGCACCTGCAGATCCTACCTGCGAGTATTGCGGGTACAAGGTACACTTTGTACCCTATCCCCTGCGTACTCCGCAGAAATAAAAAACCCTTCCTTTTTTTTAATTTTTCAAATAACTTTTGCATAAATATTTAATCGATACACAATGAATTTTTGAAAAAAAAAAGAAATTTTTGGCGAATTTAAATAATTTTTTTTTTTGAAAAAATCATACCTCCACTGCAATTATGAGACTTGGGGGGTCGTACGGCTCCTTGAGCAATTTTTTTTTGCCTCACTGGACAACTGCTTCGATTTGGATGATTTGACAGTCGATTTTAGGGTTTTTGGCCCTTCTGGACGCGATGGCAGGGTTAGATTTGACCCAAAATGCTCCAAAATTGTAGCTACCTTTTTTATTCGGTAACCACTTTTTAGCTTCAAACCCTCATAGATTTGACCTCGTATGTCCGATTTGGATGAAACAAAAGGAAAAATCAACTTTCTCAAACCTTTTGGATGCAATGGTGAGCTTAGATTTGCACCAACAAGCTTTGATTTGAACCTGCAACAAAGAGCCAAAAATAGAACCTCCCAAAATTTGGTATCTCTTCAGAAAAAAATTCTCCAATGGCACCCAACCCGCTCTGATACCAACAAACTGCAACAATCCAGAAACAATGAAGAAGAGCTTGAAAAATAGATTATTATTCTTAGGGATGAACTTACTACTACAAATGAATACAAGGAGAAGTTCAAGATTAGCTTAGTTAAGCTTGATGAGCTAACTCAAGGATGAAAAATTGGAAATGACAAGTAAGGTCTTGGATATGAGAAAGGAGAAAGTTCCAGATCTGGACAAAGGAATTTTAGGCAAGGAAATCTGATGAACAAAGCAAAAAGACATCAGGTAAGATGACCTAATGCTCAAAAGTTTAATTGATGTTGTTTTTCTTACAATAAATTTAGTCATATGGCTGCTCAATGTAGAAGTAAAATGAAATCAAGTGATCCATCATTCTCTAAATAAGCATTTCAATTGCAATAAGTTTGGTCATAAGTCAATTGATTGTAGAAATATGTCAAATAACTATGTTAATAGAAGGAATGTTAAATGTTATACTTGTGGAAGATTGGGGCATATTGTTAATCAATGCAGATCAAGAAGAAATAAGTGGAATGACTAGTTTGGACAAGGAAATGTTGTGTGTTTCAATTCCAATAAATATGGTCACATTGCAAGATTCTATAGAAACATAAATATGTATAGAAAAGGTCTGGCATACAAAGGTTGAGATACACAAAGAGATGATAAAGGAAAAGGGAAAGTGACTGTGGATGAAATAAGAGATCAAATGAAGAAGACATGGGTGAAGAAGAGTCCCTCTATTGTAGAAAATGAGCCTGCACCATAACCTATTTCTGGTAATTCCATCAGGAATTAGTTTTAGGCCTCTGGCCTAGGGGGAGCTGTCAAGAAAATCCTTCAAACCCCCTATCGGTAATTGACACCGGGATGTGGATAAGTGCAGTGACTACATTGATGTTCTACAAATGTTGTGAAAATAGTTGGAAAGAGTATTATGCTGAGTTGAAGGTCTGCAAAAGTTTTTGTTTGATGACTGAGGAAACAAGGTATTCAACTAAGTTAGGGAAAAATAATTTATTACAACAAAAGCTAAGTGTGCGAGTTATAAAAAGCAAGTTGAAACCCTCATTTACCACTTTGTATCAAAGAGAAGAAGAAGAGAGCACTCTGCATCAAAATTTTGAAAGCGTGAAGAGAATTTGATAGCGGAACCCTAATCTATCAGGTACTTTAGTTGTATTGAGAAATTTTAGTTTAATTTGGTGTGTGATTGAAGAACTTATTTTCAAGACATGTGTACGGAAGGTAAAATGGAAAAAATCAAAGTAATGATAAAACTAGATGAGTATAGCACTGAGAAGATTAGAGCTAAAAGAAACATGTCACACGATCAATTGAAATGGTTGAAAGAAGTGAAACACAAAAGCTTGGATATTTGGAGTGAATTTCCCTATTTCATAAACTCGGAAATGGTCAAGTTTATTTTGGATAGATTGAATGACGATATTCTAACTCTGGATAAACCCTACCACATCTTGAAAGAAGTGATTGAAATTGTAACTAGGTTATGCAAAAATGGGGATGTGCCAAGGAAGAATTCAATCCAAAGTAAAGAAGTCGAAACCCTAACTGTAGTAATTGGAGACCAAAGGGAATTGATAATCTCCACAATTGCGCATGGAATATCCTGCAAAATATTTTTTAGAAGTAGAGAAGGTGCAACTTCAACAGGTGTTGTTTACGTTTCTCACAAGATGATAATGGAAGATCAGGATTTTGAACTTTGTAGATTATTGAAAGATCAACTGATGGAGAACATGCAATTGACAAAGAAGGTAGACTACCCTTTCAAGTTTGGTGCTCTTGTTATATGCCTTGTGATGTATTTTCTTAATTTCTTTCCCCTGAACAACAACATAATATGGGAAGAGAGTGAACAAGTTTGCAAGTGGATTTACATATGTTCTAACAATTTGGAAAAGTATGATCCAGTATATGAAAGTTTCTTTATGGATTTGCTAAGAAAGTTTGGGTCAATTGGTATTTCCATTCCAATAAGGGCACTTGAAGTTGGTTCCTCCTCTGGTGAGATGGAGAGAAAGAAGAAAAGAGCAAAAAAATTTGTTGTCTGTACTCCACTAGCATGCAAGACTCCAAGATTTGAAGAGAAAGGAAAAAATAGGTGATTATGGACATACCAGATGATGAATCTGATAAGGAAATTGAGGACACCCTAAGAAAAGAAATGGAAATAGTTGAACTAGAACAAGGAAAGTTAATGACAGAAGAAAGTGAAGGAGAAGGTGATTTAACCAAAGAAGAGCTTATACAACTTATTCATGAGGAAGATGGAATGCTGAAAATTGCAAACGTGTGGTCTATCAGACCTTCATATGAGCAGGACATGATCTTAAGCGTACTAAGTGCTGACCTTGTGGAAAACCATATCAAATTAGAGAGTTTGCATAATATGTTGTTAGAAGAGATGATTGAATGCATCAAGTAAATCATGGACTCTGAGTTTCAGAATAGGATGAAGTCATCCTGCACTTGAAGAAGCAGTACAGATTGTCGCTCACTAAGCTAAAAAGACACATGAATCAACTAAGGAAATGCATAAGCACAAAAAACAAAATTTATAACTATTGTCTTCGATGGCCTCATAGAATTAGCAAGTACAAAGAAACACTAGAACAAATTGAAACATAACTTAACAATATTGGACAAAATTTTAGCATGTTTTAGGATCAAGATAGTGTAGTTAAGAAAAGGATTCAGGAAATGCAGTCAAAGCATACTAAATTTAAAGTCACTAGAGATAGGATTGTTGAAACCTTTTGGAAAGTGAAGGACATAACAAAATGCAGGATGGAACAATTGATTGAGATACTGAGGAAAGGAGAAATATTATAAGGCATCAAAATTCTAGAATCCCTTATCAAAATTATCAACTGGACATCTAAAAAAAAAAACATGATCATAATCACCAGGATTGTAGTAGAAGCATGGAAGAAGTTTCTTTCAGAAATGAAGGAAAAGTACAAGATAATTTTCTAACACAAGTACCAGTTGTATTTCTTCAAAAATATTGAATCATTTTTTGCATAAGTTTTTGGTTACACTTCATATGGGGACAAAGAAAATATTTTATTATCCTTTTTTCATTCATGTCAAAGGGGGAGAGAGAGCAGTGAAAAATTCCTTATCAAACTTAGGGGGAGTTTTGTCAAGTTTTGTCAACTATTACTTTTTGAAGTTTTGAAGGTTCTGAAACTTAGTCATTTTTCTAAGTGTTTCCATCAATTCCAAATGGGGATATTGTTGGCATATGGCTTCTGGTGTTGTAATTGATGGCAACCTAAGTCATTGATCTGATTCGCACTGCAGTATTTGACCATACTGGAAGACAGAGTAAAGAACAGGGTATCTGGCTGAAGTTGAATTTGTCAAGTGGTTTGCATTACCAGTTTATCAGTTTCAGTTGTGGATCTCAGGAAAGGTCATTGGGTATATGAAATGTCTTATTCTTGAGTTTTATGCCATTGCATCAAGTGGTTTACGAGTTGGGAGATCCGGTGGTTCAATTTTTGGTTCATGTCAATGTTAGAAGGTCAACTAAGTGAATGTAGGATGTTGCAGATGTTCAAGGAAAAATTGTTTGGAGTATTTTTGTGTTGAAGATTTTGTTTTGGTTCCTCACTATGTTGTGGCTGACTTTGATAGATGCGCATTAAATTTTATTCATGATTTGAGCCGACAATTGGAAAATATTTTCTATTTTATTGAAGCCGGCATATAGTGATTGAATCCTTGGCAGCAGATATATATAAGAGATCAGATATTTCATTTTGGTGTGTGTGTGTGATGTGTTGATGTATGTTGCGAATATCAGAAGAGTAGTTGAGTGATTTTCACCTGTGTAGAAGAAGATTTTGTGAAGCAAATTGATAAAGAATAGAGTAAAGTGCAAAATTAGACAAAAGTTCTAGTATATGATCTATGAGCCTAATAAGAACTGTAATCAGGCATTTGTAGATGCTACTTTCTTAGTTCAAACTTTTTGATCTATAGTTCAAATCTTTGTAAGGTAGTGAGCCTTCCTGAATTTGAGCAGTGAGCCTGAATGCAAGTGCATTCCCATTTGTAAAACACTTATATTTGAGTACTCAAATTTTGGATTGACCTCCACCATGGTATTTCCCCTAATAGGGTTTCCACATAAACATCCTTGTGTTATGGTGTTGCAGGTTATTGTTTTATGTTCATGCATCTTTCTTTTGATTGAATGTTGTAGGAACTTGAGAGATCATATTAATAAATTTAATAACTGCACAACATTGATTCAACCCCCTTCTCAGTGTTGCTTGATTCCAACATCTTCATTATCATATGCTTTTATTGTGATTTTCTTTCTAGGATCAATAACATTTTTTGAGTATCCTAGTGCATAGACAAGTTTTAGAGTACAAATATTTAGGCCAACTCCACCATCTATTAGAGCACGCTTGACCTAATGTTTGTAGATTAAGGCCTCAATGTGGAGGGCAGCGTTGTGTGGATTGGTGATAGATACATCATCATGTTCAAAAAATGAGAGGCAGTGAGGTGCAGTCAAGTGTCCCACTATAGCTTGAAATTGGAAAACTTCCAAATTATTTGGTATTGTGGTGGCAACTAGAGCTTGTTCTAGGATTTCTTTGTGTGTTGGTGAAATCTTGAGAAGCTCCAATATGGATATTTGGGCAGGCATTTTCTACAACTGATCAACTATGTTATTTTGAGTTGCAGGGGTAACAGTTTTTTTGGACATGGAAGGGGTAGCTCCTTTCATTGTTACCTTGGCTTACAACTTCCTCTTGTGATTGCATTGATTGGTGAATTGTCTTGTTTCTATTTGATTTTAATGGCATTAATTTGATTTTCATTTGTAGCAATGTTGGTGATCAGATTTATTGGCACAAGGTCATTGATTTGATGTGAGGTGGTGTTGATATCGTGGTGATGATTTTCAGTTGTAGTAATGCTTCTTTGGCTCCTAATTTTAGTGTCCTTGGTTTGATGTTCAGCCACATCAACACAATGAATGGTAGAATCATAAATATAGTTCATGTTTTTTCCCTTGGTACTTGATGAAGAAGATTCCCCTTTTTGGTAGTTTTGTAGAGGTTTTTGAATGCTCCATGATCACTGTTTGTTTGGGGTCCTACAAATGGGTATGTACAGGATCATGATGGTCCAAAAAGTGGTGATATGGGTATGGTAGGGTATGTGGCTAATGATTTTTTTTACCCAAAATTGATGAAATGAAAAGGGTTTTTGAAGAATATTCTCAGCTCTCCACCAATATAAATTATGCTTTACTTTGAATTTAATAAATAATTATTATTCATTTTCTATTTGAATTATGACTAAAGTCCTAATTGATAGGCTGATTGAAAAACATCTATAGCTTTCAAACGATATCACATTTTTTGAATATGAAACATGTGCCATATTCTATTATTTGCATAATATAAGATTAAAAAAAAAGATGAAGTTTTGACCAAGTTAAGGTGGTTAGACATACGAGTTTTTTATATTTTTTTAAATTTGTAATAAAAAAATCATAATTAATTATTTACATGGAAAAAAATTACAAAAAATTATGCATCACATCAAGACATGAGTCCTTTACTTATATCTAAAATCTTATAAAAAAATATTATCATTTTATTGTGGTTAGGGTGGTCAAATAGACACCTACTTTTTATTTTTTCCCTGAGATTTAAGTACTATTGCATTGAAATTTCAAATTTTCACCAAACATATTTTTTTATTTTTAAATAAACCTAGTAGTTTAGAAACTAAATTCAATTTTCTACAAATTCTATTCTTGCATATTTTTGTAATAATATAGATAACTTATTCAAATTTTTACATAAAGTTGCCTAACTTTGATTTTTTTGAATTTTTCACTACTTAAGGGCTTGTTTTTTCCACGATGATCATGCACATACCCAAATATTGTTTTTTTTTCAATCAAATATTGTATCAAATATTTTAATTACATGCAATCATTGCTTTTATATCCTTTGTTTCGATGAAAGTCACATAAATGTGCATCATTCCACCATGGAGGCTTAACTTGTGGTTCCCAATTTCTTGCCTTTGGTAATGTTATGACTTTAGGTTCAAGAAGTTCCTTTAATGTTGATTTTGATGATTGTCCCAAAGGTGTGAATATTCTTCAATTGGAGGATGTTTGATATGGTGGTATTCTAGATTCAACATCACCTTGATTGTTGTTTTGATGGATATTTTGGTTGTTGTTTTGATTGCTGGTTGGATTTTTGTTTTGATTGGTTTTGGTGGCCACTACTATCAAGTTGAATACTGGTTTTGCATTTTGTGTTTCAGTTGCACCATCATTGTTACCAACATTTTTGTTTCATTGCCAAAACTTTGGTTTATAATTGCTGTTATAATTGTTAGAGGAGCTTGATGTGTTGTTTTCATTGTAAAATTTTATGACTCCTCTTTTGACCAAAGCTTCTTCAATTTTAATCCCATTTTCAATAAATTTTTCAAAGGTAGAGGGGAATTTTAATTCCAATCTATAGCTCATCTTGTCATTTAGGTCATCAATAAATATTTCTATCATTTCCTTTTTAGGTATGGGACGAGAATATCTTGCGAATAACCTTCTCCATTTTTGTAGAAAAGTGAGGAACAATTAACCCTTTTTCTATTTCAAGTTGCAAAGGTCTGTCATTGTTATATCATGTTGGATATTATAAGAGTATTGAGTGATGAACTTTTTAACCAATTCTTCAAAGGTTCTAATTGGTGGTGCAAGTTTGGAAATTCAAGGCATTGTCCACCTAGGCTACATGGAAACAATCTCATCAAGTAGGTTTCTTTGTGTGCAAACTCAAGACTCATTGTTCTAAATTTCCTCACATGATCTATTGGATTGGTTTTACCATTGTATTTATTATACTTTTGGAATTCACAATGTTTGGGAAAAGGAATCATGTTGATATCTTTATCAAAAGGATATGGGAAAATTTCTTGTATCAAGTATCATTTTGAGGTTCCCCTTTGCATATCAAGAATTTGTTGCATATTTTTCATTTGATGAGTTAAGGAAAGCACTTGTTCCATATATTTTGAATATTTTATAGGATTTTTAGGGGGTTCTTTCAATTGATTAACATAAAATCCATCAAGAAATTTGACACCTTGTTTAGCTAGCATTAGAAGGTTTTTTTCCCCATTTCTTTCAAAAATCTTTTCTAAGCACTTGTGGAAATTTGGATCTTGTTCAACATGTTGGATGCCTTCCTTAGTTATTTCTTCCTCTTCATTGTTGTGGATTCCATGGAAAGGATTCTCTTCAAGTTCAACCATGGTGTTTTGAGTTTCAATGTTTTGAGTTTCGAGTTCTTTTTCCTTGAGTTTATGTTTTTCTAATCTTGTTTGAATGGGAATGCAAGTGTTATACTTTGACTAAACTTTGATCTTCATTTGGAGTGCCAAGGATGAAAACTAAGTCAAATAGAGTGACAAATTCTATTGATGAGACTAATTTTGATTTGATTATATAGCTTTGTTTCGTGATGAAAAGATGAAAAATTCTAATGATGAAACTTTAACTTAACAATAAAAAATATGATGATTTTGATGATTTAGGAACTTTGAGATATTAAATATTGGTTTAGTTTGAAGAATTCCACTTCTATAGGTCAATTTTAACAATTTTAAGACTCTATTGTGCCTGAGGAATGATTCTGGGCTGAAAAAGATTTTGAATTCTAGTTCAAACTATGAAACAAGGGATAAATTTAACTCTTAGGTTTTCTATTTAATGGATGCACTAAAATAGAGCCTGGATGCACTAAAAAACAACATAGATGCACTCTAAGACAACCTGGATGCGCTATAATAGTGAATGGATATACTAGAAGACTACACAGATGCACTATAAACAGTGAATGGATGTGCTAAAAGATTATGTGTATACGCTAGAGAAGATGTCGGATACTAAAAATATGCTATGCGCTGGAACATAAGGTGTATGTAGTGAAATATTATGTCTATGTGCTAAAATATAACTCAGATGTACTAGAAAAAGTAGTGGATGTGCTAGAATAGTGCATGGATGTGCTAAGATATGCTATGTATGTGCTGGAACAAATGTTGTATGTGCTAAAATATGGCAACAATGCGCTATAATAGAAAATGAATGCACTAATCTAGAAAGTTTTAGTGTTTTTTTTTTGCAAATCTGTTTGGTTGTTTGTCTTTTGATCAATGAATCTGTGTGTTTCCAGGGATATATTATTTTGACCAATGAATTTTTCATGATTTATAGCTTGTGAAGTACAAGAATTCAGTGTTTAAATGGAATTTTTTTGAATTATATGACTCCATTCATAGCAGCAAGTTGTCAAACAATTTTTTTCACCTATGAACTAAACATTGAGTGTGTATTCAAGAATCTAGTCTTATTCCTTCAATTTCCATAGGTATAAAATAAGATAAGACAATTAACGTACTTTTCTATTCTCAAGGGTCACTTAAAATATCACAACCCACATCTTAAAAAACCATGTCAATTTACACAACCCTATCACCCCCTAGAGGGTACCTGTGTTTATACCTTTCCCAAGTCTTAACCAAAGCCAAATCCTCTGGTTTTGGCTAGTAATCCCTGATGGTTATATGGTGAGTATCCTGGGGGTAGATTCTTCCCTCCCCTTGCACCGTGATATAGAAAGTGTTCAGAAACTGACTTGGTTGGCTTATGCACTATAGTTCATAGTAAGGGTTTCCGTTCAGTGTGGCAATAGATAAGCTCCCTCAAGAGACCTCCCAACCTTTAGAACAAAGGCTTTGGAGATGGTTATCTTGCACACTACCATCAAATTGCGTACTTTTCTTGAATTTGCTTTTGATTATAGTGGGTTGGAAAACTTGGCTTTCGTTGTTCCCACTTAGGTCATTCCCATAGGGTAAGTACTTTTTCCCAATATGGAAAGCCTTCTAAAGGTGCTAACAAAGCATAAATAGTGAGTCTAGCATTTTGATCATCTAGTTAAGGGGAGAGCATAGGCCTATCACTTCAAGCATGGAAGAAAAGGGATTCTTTATCCTTTTAATTAAACTAGGTTCCTAATTTAGTCAAAAGAAAGCATTCAAATAACTGCAACCCTTGCATACATCATTAGTAGTTGCATAAGCTTGTATTTAACCAATGTATCATGCACCTGCAACACATAAAACATTAATTAGTTCTCAAAATTTTTAGATCTTACAAATTTAAAGCTATGCACTAAAAGAGTCATCCTATGCGCTAAAAGATCATTCGTATGCACTAAAAGAACTACTCTATGCACTAGAAGAATTAATGGATGCACTAAAAGAACAACTCAATGCACTATATAAGCTAATGAATGAGCTAAACTATTGACTGAAAGCATTGAAAGACTCCCTAAATGCGCTACAACATTTGTTGGATGCATCGAAAGAAATATCGTATGCACCATAACATACCTTGGATGTACTGAAAGATTTGTTGTATGCACTGTAATAGACCCTGGATGCACTGAAATATTTTTCATATGTGCTGAAAGAACTCATGATTGCACTAAAAGGTCATGTCCAGCCTATTTACAAAAACTTTTATAGAAAATCATTAAAAATGGGGTTGTGCCCCACAATGTGCGCCAATTTATGTATGTCTGAAATTGTGGGAGTTAGTAAATCAATTATAAGACACACAAAACATTAATGAGATGTATTACATTAAATACTTGAATAATAAAACTAATCTACTTGCAACAAAACAAATCTCTAAAAAAATTCCATTGTTCTCTATTCTCAAGGATCCTTTAAATCATTAGTGCTCTTAGATTTGTATGTGCACTATAACTGGTTTGAATGACAACCTCAGAAACGAGATGTAAATGTAAGAATCTAAGTTCCTACATGGTATTGCATGATGCAAATGATAATGGTGACATTGACAAGGGATAATGATGCTAGATTATATGATGCAAATGTTGTATAAAAACTAAGATGGCATTTAAAATGCAACTATAAACTAAGACATGATTCTAAATTAACATGATACTACAATGCTCAAATGATAAATGCTAAATACGCTAAACTCAATCTTTAAATGCTTGAAATTTTCCAATGTTATTCTTGCGTAATAAGTTTGCTCCAAGATGTGATGTAGAATGTTGTAGCAAGAGGTTGTATTTATAGGATTTCCAAAGCATCTTGTGATGTAGCAATATTCAACGGTCAAGATTTAAACATGAGAGATGAATGGTGGAGATTTAAAAATCATGGAGGATGTTCCCTTGACCAAAGGCAACATGCCAAATGTATGAGAGAATAAAGTGTGTGAGAAAGCCATGTGTCAAAATTTTGTTATGGAATTAGTTGAGAATAATGTAATTTAAATATTAGTCATATTTAAATACATGCGACATTTGATGATGTGACCAAAAAGTGTTGGAGACATGTGACTAAATTTGAATTTAAAATTATTCAAACTCAGTTAAAAGATATTTAATTAAATAAAAAAAAACTATAAACATTTGTTTATTTAATTAAATTTAGAAGAATGTGGTGTAAGATGAAGAATTTAGAAAAGTATGAACTATATAAATAAATTGAGAATGTATTTATAAGTAGATGAATTAAAAGAGTTCATTAATTAAATAACTAGTATTTAATTAATCAATTCTCTTGACCGATTTTAGGTGTATACGATATGTTGTAATTATTTTTCTAGAATGTATGTATTAGAAATCCATTATTCAATTATACTATTTGCATAGTTTACAAATCAGATTTCATTTATTTACATTTTAAGAACTTTGAATATCCCTCTATATACATGCTTTTCAAACAAAAATTAAAACAATCAATTTTATATCACACTCCCTTTGAAAAATGTTATTTTATATTCCTAAATATCGTAATCTAAGACTATAACACAAACCATAATTTATTAATCCATAACCATAATTGAACCCTAATCAACTAAGTTAGAGTAACAAGTTTAACTGTGTGGAAATGAAATGCCAATGATTGTAGATGTGTGCTTGGCAAGAGGATTAGCTCTACATACTTAAGTAACCTCTAATGAATCTTTTGCTTTAACGATGCTTTTTTACTCAATTAATTTGATGATTTTTGTTTTATCTTAATTATGCGATCAATCTGTTCGTAATGAAGTAAAAAAATACCTCATTCGTATAGGGATCATTGAGGGACCAAATTGTGGAGACTTACAACCTCTCTTGTGTGCAATTAGAACTCCACGTTTAGGGAGGGGATCATCCCATTAACTTCCACACCTACAGGAAATTACAAGGTCTTAAGTCTCCCATACAACTCTCTACTAATCAATGACACTCATCTCAAAGTCATCAGTTGCAACGTCTCAGAGAGTGCACACCAATCCTTTTCACTTCTGAGGGAGGGACCCTTCACAATAGCGGGATCTGATGTATTTTCCTTGGCTGGCTATTGCACTGGCATATCCCTCATTTCTTACTCCGAATCAATCAAGATACAAAAGATTTTGGAGGAATGTGCATAGCTTCTTGTTTGATAATGTACCAGCTAAACTACTATAATGGGTTTGGTTGCTACCAAATTACATTGATAGAGAATTGGAGAAGTGTTAATATTTGGGTGTAGCCACTGCCTAGAGGATGTATTCTCAACTATACTCGACCCCATGAACTTCAAGATACAGGTTCCTGACAAAGGATGACTCAGAACTGGTACTTGTGGGAATAAACAACTAATTCCTTGTGAAAATTCTATTGCAATTAATGATTATTAATCTTCTATCTAATATATAGATTATTTGACTCCAAAAAATTAATTCACAACAAATATTGAAAAATAACACAATTGCAACTTCACAAATAAAAATCACAGGAATCGAGAAGAAAAAATGCAAAACAATTAACACAATACTTTTGGACAAATTGTCCTTGGAAAAACTCTGAAGGGAAAATTAGTACTACAGATGAGGAATTTTATTAAACTTCAAAAAATTAAGAGATACATAAACAACTTGCCTCTTACTAGTAGAGCTCTGACTATATTCTTCTTTGGAAATTCTTCCCTCAATTTCTCATGCTAAAACTCCACTGCTACTATCCCCAATGCTATTATTGTGCCCTTGCTAACACTGTACGACTATTTGCTCTCATTGAAAATCTACTTTCTATCATTGCAAGTCTTTCTCAAGTGTGTCCTCCAAATACCCATTGATCGTCTTTTATACTTTTCTCATTGGAAAACCAATGGCTATGATTTAATCTCAATCAATGGCTAAGATTAAATAGACTCTAACAACCCTAACTAACAGGATTCTACAAGTCTCTAGAGGAATCAATTAATTAATTACATAATTATCTGGACAACTAACTCCTTTCTAGAAGTCTCCAAAAAAAACTAAATAAATAATTAAATAATCTTGGGAATGGAGATAACAACTGTTTGAGCTACAAAAATTAACACTCCCTCTTAGCAAGGAAGGTGTTCTACATGAAACCCAACTTATCTCTGAAGAAGATGAATTTCTCTTTCCCCAATGCCTTAGTCAAAATTTCTATTACCTGCTGATCTATAGGTATATACTATAGTTGAACAATCCCACGCTGTACACAATCTCTAATGAAATGATATCTGATGTCTATATGCTTAGACCTATCATGAAACATTGGATTCTTAGAAAATTTGATGCAACTTTGATTGTCACAATGTATCACAATAGTCTCAACCCTCTAACCAAACAAGGCCACCAACAACTTCCAAAGCCATATCACCTCACACATTGCCATGCTAGCTACTATGTATTCTGCCTCTCTAGAACTCAAAGCCATGGACTTGTACTTCCTGCTTTACAAAGAGAACTCCTGATCGCAAACTAAAGCAACACCCTGAAGTGCTTTTCTTGTCTGATGTACTACCTACCCAATCTGCATTAGTATAGCCTATCAACCTGATACCATCACCTCGAGCATATTTGATCCCATACTTGATTGTACAACAAAATACCACAACACATGCTTTCCCACTATCCAATGCACTCTCTTTGGCTTGACCATGAATTAACTAAGAGAGTTTATTGCAAAGGATATATCTGGTCTGGTGTTGACCAAATACATGAGAGATCCAATCAACTGCCTATATAAGGTTGGGTCTACATCCTTCCCACTAGATGTGTCTACCTTCTTCCAATTTTTGATCATAGGAGTAGACATGGCTCTGCAATCTTCCATCTTGAACCTCCTCAAGATTTCAATGTAGTATTTCCCTTGTCCAAGGAAAATCTCTCCATCTGTTTGCCATACCTCCATTCCTAGAAAGTAGTGCATAAGCCCCAAATCCTTCATCTCAAACTCTGTTGTAAGGTCCCTCTTGCACTCCTCTATGAGCCCCAATGAACCTGTTAAAAATAAGTCATCCACATATAGAACAAGAATGAGAACCTCACCTCCAACCACCAAGTACTAGAGGTTAGCATCCGCTTCACTCTTCACAAAGCCCATTCCCTGTAAGTATCTATCAATGTGCTCATACCATGCCCTAGGAGCCTGCTTGAGTTTGTACAAAGCTCTCTTCAATCTGCACACGTGGGTTTCACTGCTGTGTGCTACAAATCCCTCAGGTTGCTCTATGTATACCTCCTATTTCAATTCATCATTAAGAAATGACATCTTGACATCCATTTGATGGATCTTCGATCCCGTCTATGCTGCAAGTGAGATCACGGCTTGTATAGAAGTATACTTGGCCATTGGAGCAAATGTCTCCTCATAGTTAATTCTCTCCTTCTGAGAGAACCCCTTGGCCATGAACCTTGCCTTGTATTTCTCGATGCTACCATCTGCACCGTGCTTGATCTTATAGATCCAGCGTGATCCAACCACTGCCCTATCTGTCAATCTAGGCACAACCTCCCACACATCATTCTACACTATTGATGTATATTCCTCAACCATTGCATCTTGCCACATTGCTATGTGGCTTCGTGATAGCTGGAAGGCTCACTATCTACCAATTGACTAACTAATGCCATATAGTCATCATACTTGGCTAGTTGTCTCTGCTACCCAATACTCATCCTAGGAGCTCCCACAAACTCCTGAGTATCCCTATGTGACTGTTGGTTCCCGCTACCAACTGTATAGATGATGAAGTATCAACCTCCATTGCTCCATACTCTGTGAACTCTCAGCACCTGAGCTTGTGCTTGTACTAGTAACTGTACTCGAGCTTCGTTGTCCTTGATTTGGTTGAACGATCCTTGGAGCTTTTACTAGCTACTCACTCTAATCATCTCCTGGCAAGTCTCTGGACCTCCTGAATGCCTTTTCCTCCATGAACTTGACATCACACTTGACTATAATGCTTCTGGCCCCTGAAATAAATATCTGATATGCCTTTGAGGTTTCACTATACCCAACAAAGTACCCTCTCTCTACAGTCTAATCTAACTTGGAATGTGTCGGCCTTGGAATGTGATAATATGCCAAACTCCCAAATATCCTGAAGTGGCTAACATCTGGCTTCTTCCCTGAGAATGCCTCCTCTGGTGTCATCTTGCCCAATACCTTATGTGAAACCTTGTTCTATATGTATACTATTGTACTGCATGCCTCTACCCATAAGTAATGTGGCATATCCTGGTTATACAACATAGCCCTTACCACCTTCGATATAGACTCATTCTTCCTCTCAGCAACCCCATTCTGCTACGGGTTGTAAGGAACAATCCACTCTCTCTTGATTCCTTCCTTGGTACAAAACTCTTGGAACTCTTTCCCTTTGTACTCGCCTCCATTGTCTAACTGAAGAACATTTATCTTCTTGGCTATCGAATTCTCCACAAGAGCTTTGAACTCTTGGAATTGACTAAAAACCTCATCCTTGGTCTTCAAGAAGTATATCTAGGTCTTCCTAGAGAAATCATCAATAAAAGTAACAAAGTACTCATATCCTCTGAGAGATTTTGTTGACATTGGTCCACATATATTTGAATGTACTATATCAAGAACACCCTTGGATCTGGTGTCACTCCTTGGAAAAACTACTTTCGCAAACTTCCCCAATGCACATCCCTTACATACATCATCATGCTCTGTGCTTACCTCTGGAACACTTGTCACTATCTCACGAAGCATTTTAAGTGCTCCATGATGTATATGGCCCATCCTCCTATGCCATAACTCTCCTTGATCTCTAGAATTACTGTTGCTCATCAGTGCCTTATGAGTATCAAACTGCAACATGTAAAGTTGGCCGCTCCTAACTCCATTAGCTATGGGTGATTTCCAATCCTTGTGCTTGATTAACACATTTGCCCCTCTAAAGAGTACATTGTAACCTTTATTCTAAAGGATAGATATGGAAATCAAATTCATACCCAAGCCTGACACATGCAACACATCATGAATGGGAATCCATTTGTCCTTCTCCCTCTGAAATAGAATAGTCCCTTTCCCAACTGGATTGAGCTTGGACATGTTCCCCATAGAAATCTAGATTATGATGTCCTCATTATAACTAGAGAAGTACTCTCTAACTCATGTCATATGAAATGACGCCCCACTATCTATAAACCAGACACCCTGTGAGGTTGAGCTAACCATACAAGCTATGAGTGAAAACTCATCCTCCATTCTGCTAGAGAGCTCTTTTGTAACTCCTAAAACTATCGTTTACTTCTTTCCCTTCTTTTCATTATTCTTCCTTTGTGGGAAATCACTAACATAGTGGCCAAACTCATGATAGCCATAACACTTGACTTTAGACAAGTCTTTCTTCTTCTCACTTTGTGGATTTGATCCTTTGCAAGACCCCTTCTTTGCTTTCCCTTTTCTTGTTCGGGCAATGATTTCCTATTCTGCTCCACTTTTCTAACTCTTACTGCTAGTTCCACTGACAAGACTAAGTTTAAGCTCCTCTTGTGTGAAGTCACTCCATAGTCGATCCCAACTTGGTAAGGTGTCTCATCCATTGATAACTTGAGCAAAGACATCCCATTGCTTAGTAAACCTATTTAGGGCTATCCACACTAGCTCGTCATCATCTAGATTATCTCCAATAGCTGCCAAATCATCCTTAACAAGTTTGAATCTGGTGAGGTAACTTGTAATGTCTTCTCCCTTGTTTATCTAGGTATTCCTCAGCTTTTCTTTGAGAATCAACTTCCGGTTAGTGGTAGCATTTTGGTACAGATTCAGAATGGCGTCCCACATCTTCTTCGCTGTATCTAACTCTGTGACATGTGGAACAATATGATCCTTGACACCATCAAGGATCAACCTCCTCACCTTGGCATCTTCCTTCTTATATGATAAGAGTTGCACTGGATCTATAGGTACAGGTATAACACTAGTCACATATTCCTTGATACCATTCTGTTCTAGCAATAAAGAAATTATGACTTTTCAGACACCAAAATTTGAGGCTCCATCTAATCTGTCCTGATCTCTTAAACTTGTTGAGGCCATCTCAAAAGAAAATAATAATAACAATAATAATAAATAATTTTGAAGAGGTAGCACTAGGTTTTATAAACCCTCAAAATTTCCTTCTTGTGTTGAGCCTTGTCTGCCCTCAGATCAGCTTTGATACCATGTGAAAATTCTATTGCAGTTACTGATTATTAATCTCCTATCTAATATAGATTATTTGACTCCAAAAAATTAATTCACAACAAATATTGAAAAATAACACAACTGCAACTTCACAAATAAAACTCACATGAATAGAGAAGAAAACATGCAAAACAATTAACACAATATTTTTGGACAAATTATCTCTAGAAAAACCCCGAACAGAAAACCAGTATTATAGATGAAGAATTTTATTAAACTTCAGCAAATTAAGAGATACATAAACTATTTTCCTCTTACTGGAAGAACTTTGACAATATTCTTCTCCGGAAATTCTTCCCTTAATTTCTCCTGTTGAAACTCCACTGCTGCTATCACCAATGCTATCATTGCGCCCTTGCTAACACTGTAAGACTATTTGCTCTCACTACAAATCTACTTGCTATCACTGCAAGTCTTTCCCAAGTGTGTTCTCCAAATACCCATTGATCCCCTTTTATACTTTTCTCATTGGAAAGCCAATGGCCATGATTTAATCTCAGTCAATGGCTAAGATTAAATAGACTCTAACAACCCTAACTTACTGGATTCTAGAAGTCTCTAGAGGAATCAATTAATTAATTACATAATTATTTGGACAACTAACTCCTTTCTAGGAGTCTCGAGAAAAATTAAATAAATAATTAAATAATCTTAGAAATAGAGATAACAACTGTATGAACTACAAAAATTAACATTCCTCCCACAAGAATTTGATACCAAAATCAGATTGTTGCCTGACAATGGAAACTGACTTCTCCACCGCCAATAGAAGACCGACTCTCTTCACCGTATGTCTGCTACAGCCGACATACACCACTGCCCACTACATCCAACATACTTCCCCGCATGATGTTTGATCTTATCTTTATCTTTATCTTCACCATTTCAATACACCGCCCTTGTCCACCAACTACTATGTTTTACCGCTATCCTGCAACTGTAAATGAAGTTGTCTGGAGCTATGAGATATATTCGATAATGATCTCTGATAGCAGATATCGGGAGAACTCTTTAGAGTTCTGAATCTGCGTTTGTATTTGTATTGAAATCAATAAAATCTGTTTTGTATGCTGTAGCATACAATTATCTTTATTTCCCATTTTGCCTGCATGTTGTGATTGATTCATATCCATCTACCACCTTTGGCAATTATTGTCTCAAAATCGATTGGGGTATTAAAGTTGATATTTGTTCCTCTACAAAACAAATGGGTAATCTTACTTGCTTATGGAATGCTCATTGCCTTCATCCTACAAGGATTCCCGGTTACAAGGTGTGCAGATGTGATGAGGGGTATAAAAGTGACAGTTACTAGGAAGGTGACCAGTGCACTAGTATGGTACTAAACATTGTATTATTTTTGGGTTGTTTTCTTCATTCATTTGATTTGGACATATAATTTATCTACAACATTACAGTGACATTTCAGGAATCTTGAAAGTAGCTTGTTTCCATACATATAAAGACACTTCTAATTCACAACCTATCAACACTTTCAAACAAGAAAAACAACATCTTAATTATAAATAACTTGCAACTTCACCAATAGAGATTCTTATAACGAAATACAATAGGGTTGCCATTTATCCATACACACAAAACATCATCATATATGGAACTCCATGCCATTTCCAATGATAGCAAACTTCCCACAATACTTGTATATGGCTATAAACCAGTCCAAAATAATGGCAACAAAGCCGCTAACCAACGCAACCACACACCATAACCAAAACAACATAACTCTAAAAGTCAAAATTATTGTCTAAAATCTTAGATATCAACACTTTTACCACGTAATGTTAGAAAAATGCATTAAGTTGTGGAGTTTCCTCATAGAGAACTGTGCTTTCTCTTTGTGCATTCTCCATTTCTTCATATTCTTTATGGTGAAGACTCGATCCTGCCAACCATATCTGCAGATTAATTACTTAAATCTTTTGCCAATCAATATGTATCATTGATATTCACTCAAAACTCCCCCAGATAGAGGTTATCTAAAGTATGTAGACCAAATCCTCTTGCCAAGCACACATCTATGATCATTGTGCATTTCACCTGTGATTTAACATAGTTGATTAGAGTTTAATTATGGTTACAGTTCAATTATTGGTTAAATGAGGGTTTCATTTATAACATTAGAGTGTGGCATCCTGGATTATGGAATAATCCGGGAACATGATACAAAATTGATTTTTCTGTTTTTCCTAGAGATAGTGAAATCTTTTAAACATCTTGAAACACTTCTTCTATGTTGATTCTCTATGTCAAATTGGCTATGCTTTTTGGAAAATTTGAGAGAGCTTTCTTTGGCTTACTATAGTAGTGAGTATCCAACACTACAAACAATTCCCAACTTAGAAGTATTATCTTTGATTGATAATCACACATGTACAAAATTACCAAAATAGTTTGGAGAGTCTAAGATAATGAAATGTGATCTCTATTATTTTAATTTCAAGCTTTTTCTTTTTGCAATTTTTTCCCTCTATCTAAGAAAACATCATCCAAAAATTAAGAGATATATTTCTTCGAGTATTTATTTTTATGAAATTGTGTTATTTTATTAAAATTTTAATTCAAACAAATAGACCTCTCTCTCTCTCTCTATATATATATATATTATTGGATAAAGAAGAAAAAAAACAAATTACATCAGCGAGAATACATTGCCAAACAGGCCACCATTAGGTCATACACAAAGTAGCAAGACAAGTTGCTACAGCAGCAATAAAACCAAAAATTCTAGACCATCATCACGTAAAATAGAGAAGGTAAAGCATGTTGCAACAGCTATAATAATAAACACAGCTCTACAATAGCAAAATGTGTTGTTACAGCAGCAGTAGCTCCAACAAATACAATAAGAATCTCTCTTTGAAGAAAATCTAGAACACCACTCATAGCCAAAACTTGAACCATTAGTCAATAGCCATTTAGAAGAAGGTCTAAGTAGCTCAATGTCCAAAGGGCAGAATACTCTCTATAGCCTCCAAGAAGCAACCTCCTTAGCAAGATGCCTATCTGTCAACCAACTATAATTGTGCTTGAACATTGTAGATAGATATTTTAAGATCAATGTTAGTTTCTAAATAATCCTAGAGCATAGCAATCAAATTTGTAACTTGTAAAGAGAGATTCTAGCAAATTATTTGAACTTCAACTTTAAGAGGCTAAGAGATGTTGGAAAAGGTAGCAATGCAATGAAACTTCCAAATGAATTTAAGGATGACCTGCCTGCACAGTTGAGTGAGGATGTTATGGTGAAAGGAGACACCAATGAGAGTTGTTTTCCATGATCAAGTGTGAGTGAAGAGGTTGGGAAGCAAAGAGTAAAGAGAATGCCACAAGTTCTAAGCATGAGAGCAAAACCAGAAAGCCTGCTTTATAGACTTAGATTTAGCATAGAAGGGACATGATAAAGGAGGATGGAGAAATTTGAGGTGGTTACCAAGAGGTAGCTTAACATGAAGCATCTTCCAAGCCAAAAGCTGAGATTGTGCATTGACTTTAGACTTCCAAATTTGATGGCTGGGCATATTCCATTTTGTTGGACTAAACTTGCAGTTCCACTTGACATTGAGCCAAGGTGAAAGCAAAATTGAGAGGAGCATCTTTCTATAGATGATTTTGAGAGGAAAGAAGTGAATATTACGTTTATTAGGCCATTTCCAGTCTTTCAAAAAGCTAGAATGACAAGGAGAGGACATAAGACAAAAAAGATTAGGGGGAACAAGGTGTTGTATTTGAAGAATAGGTTGCTTAGTGAGAGATGTCAAGTGGAACTTAGTTCGTAATTGTTGCCAATATTTCCAGTTGAAGCTGATGGGATCCCATAAATCATGAAAATCTTGAATTCCCTTTTTGAAAAGATTCTTTCCTTTAAAACTTTTAATAGCCCCAAGGGGTTTTCCATCTTGCTGAATTAGATGATTCCACCATATGGAAGAGTTTGCAAAGTTGAGGCCATGACTAAAGGATTGATCATACCAAACCAAATTATTTGAGGTGATTTTCCATGCTTTCCAAATAGAATTGAATGGAGCAAACCCATTAGTCTTGAAATAGGGGGCCAAAAGGAGCTTATCATTCCATTTGACCTCTTCCCAAGCATGTTTAGTAGTTGTGGATTTAATGCAGAATTGAACTAAATGTTTCCAAAGAGCCTCTCCTTCCAAAGCTCGCACAATCCATTTGTTGGTGAGTCAAATGCCCTGAGTGTACGGATCAATAATCCCCAAACCACCTCTATCCTTTGGCTAAATGCAATGTAACCAAGATGTGGTAGGAGAGCCCTTCTTGTTTCCCCATTTGGCCCAAACAAAACTCCTGATCAGTTGAGTGAGTTGGTTATAGCAATTTTTAGATGGCAGTCAGCATGATGAGATGTACACATGACTCACCAAGAGGATTTTATTGGCAATTTGGATGCGACCAGCCATGGAAAGGAACTGATTAGTCCAACTCAAAAGTTTCCCTTTGAATTTGGTCATAAACCAATTCCACATATCCTTGAGGGAGACACCAATCCCAAAGGGAATAGAAAGGAATCTAGTGATTGTACCATGTTTAGTCTCACACCATTCACTAGGGATCCAAGGGGGATGTGTAGAAGGATGAGTCATAATGAATTCAATTTTATTCATGGCAAGCTTGGATCCCAAGATAGTGCAAAATAGATCCAAAACATCAAGAGCATTAGTTACTTCATCGGCTGAATTTTGAATAAACAACATGTTGTCATCAACAAAATGGGAGTTAAGTGCTTTGACATTACCAGGTAACGAAATCATATGAATAAGCTTAGAAGCACAGGCATGTTGAAAGAGGTACCCAAAGGCATTAGCAGCTAGAACATAAAGGAATGGTGCTATAGAGCAGCCTTGGCGTATAGATTTTTGTAAAGGGAATTGGGGGGAAAGGGCTCCATTGACAGTAACTCTTGCATTTGCATCAATGAACAACATTTTAATATGCCCTCGAATTTTGGTTCCAAAACCTAGCCATTTTAGCATGTTGAGAATGAAAGGCCAGCGGATGTGATCATAAGCTTTATCAAAATCGAGTTTGATAATTAGAGCATCTTGAGCAGATTGTTGAGCCCATTCATCAGTCTCCCAAGCCAACACCAAATTGTCAAGAATAAATCTACCACCCAAAAAACCAGTTTGTTCTGGCCTAACAATCTCCTAGGTTATATACTTTATTCGACGACCCAAGGCTTTGGAAATAATTTTATATGAGGTGTTAAGAAGGGTAATAGGCTACCATCCATTCACCATGTCTTCATTTTTTCCTTTGGGGAGGAGTTTTATCAAGCCTTGGTTTATGATTGCCCCCAAGGAGCCAGGCTCAATGCCCTCTAGGTAAACATAATAAAAGTCTTTGCGTATGTGAGGCCAAAGAGCTCCATAAAACTCAACCGGGAGCCCATCAATTCCTGGACTTTTCTCCAAAGCCATGCTATAGAGAGCCTTATCAAGTTCTTCAATGGAAAGGAGACAGTCAAGGTATTTGCTATATTCAAAGTCTATTTTACAAGGAATACAATCTGCAACACTTTCTTCAATAATGTGAAGGAGAGGATCACCAACATAATCATCAATAAAAAGGTTTTTAAAGTGCTCATAAAATATTTGCAAAATGGCAGATTGGCTGGTATGAACAAAGCCATCTGCAACTCTTATACTGGAAAAATACTATTTTTTGTGTTTATGCTCCAAGAACTGAAAGAAAAAATTTGATCCCCTATCCCCATCCTTGATCCATTGGAGATGAGCATGAACTTGGGCTCCTTTTCCTCTATAAACAACCAACTTCTGGAGAGAATTTTTAGTTTTAGCCACAAATTGTTGGAGGGAAGCATTAAGGGGGGTGGCAAACAGAAGAGAATGATTATGCTCTAGTTGGCCCTTATGGGATTTTTCCAATCTATGACGTTGGGCAGCAACTCTTCTCCCATAGTCACGAAGGAATAAAGTGCAGCGGGCAATAGTTCTCTCCCACCAACTAATCCACGTATCATGTTAAGGCTTTGGTTTAGCTTTCCAAATAGCTAAAAGGCCATCAATGCAATCTTGTTGTTTTAAATGGGAAACATTTAACTTGTATGGAAGATCATTAGGAAGGGTAGGGGAATTAGTAAGGGAAAGGTTGGTAAAGATGGGGAGGTGATCGAAAAGAGTGGCTGAGAGGTCAAGACGAACTAAAAGACCAGCCTAGGAGGGGAGAATATGACAATTTGGGGAGATGTAAAACTGATCCAAATGACTCATTCTCCTCAATTAGCCCTCACGACAATTATTCCAAGTAAACCTGTGTGGCATATGAGTGCTAACTTTTCCCAAAAGAGGATCATAGACTCCCAAGGAGTTTCGAGCTAAAGTCCAAGCTTCAAATTCAGTGTGAGAGAGTAAGGAAGAATTGTCCTAGCTGCGATCAAATGGATGCTCAACCATGTTGAAATCACCCTCCAAAATCCACTCAGTAGTAGGGAGATGAAGACGAAGCCATTCCCAAAGTCAAGTTCGCTTGGAAGAGGAGTTAGGAGCGTAAATAAAACAAAAGCCATACAAGGTGCCTTGGAAAAGAATAGTGGTCCAAATACAACAATTGTATGGGTTAGATCTAGAAGCCACAACATGTTTAGCAAGCCAAGGGGAAGACCTAAGACTGCCCCATCGCTGCCCTCACTGTGATTTGTGTGAAGAAAAAAAGCCTCTTGCCAAATAGATGCAAGAATGGAATCCAGGGGGACTGCATTAACTTTCACCTCCTGAAGCATTATCACATCAGTTTGGTTGTTCAGAATAGAGTTCTTGACATGATACTTCCAAGCGGGGATAGTTAAACCCCGAGCATTCCAAGATTGGACATGACAATTCATTATGAAGAGTCGGGAAGAGTTTCCTCATCTGTCATCAACACAATGAACTTGTTCTTTGAGGTGCAGGTGTGGGCATCCATTACATTATCCATAAGATGTTGTTCCCTGGAGGGGGACCTAGATCAAGATTGCAAGGGACTAGGTGGCTGAGTTGGGCATAATGACTTAGCAGAACTATTTTTTGACAAGGATAGAGACTCCTTTCGTCTTTTAGCACCTCTATTAACATATGTTGTGTTTGTTGTTTAAGCTTCTTTGAAGGACTTAGGACTGGTTGGGGGTTTGAGGAGAGGTGGTGATGATGGCATGGGATGAGCAAGGGGTGAGTGGGTTGTGGGTGTGGTGAGGGGGGCAGGGGTAATAGGGGTAGATTTCTAATTTTCTTCAACGAGAGTGATAGTATTAGGGCTAGAATTACTTGGAGGTGCTTGCAGCAGACGTGGTTTACCAACTGGGCAGTCTTAAATGAGATGGCCTTCTCGACGACAATAGAAGCAGGCATTAGGTTTATTGAAATATGTAATTCGTTGGTCAAATTCAAACCCGGGCCCAACCAGTTTAATTGTTTCAAGAAGAGGTTGTGTTAAGTCCATTTCAACACATGCTCTTGGTTGCACACACAAGCTAGCCCATTTTTCAGTATGTTGTTTGTACCATAGGACTCTACCCAATTGAGAGGCGATGTCTTGCAGAAAAGGACGAAAGGCCAAATTAAGGAAAGGGAATTCTACCCACATAGGGTATTTGGACTTAGATATTCCTTCCGGATGGAAGTGAAGATCCCAAGCCTAGACATAGCATATCTGACCATATAGATGATCCAAGTACCATAATGTAAGGCAACTCGAGCATGGTCTGGATCAGTGAAAGTGCATGATATGTATCCTCTGCCCAAACCCCTAATGTTTTTTGTAACCAACCCTTTGATTCCCAGTTATTACGAATCCATTTAAAGAAGTCTTGTTCGGAAGGTATGCCTTTGAGGAAAAAAAGAATGATGGTTTTTGCTTTGCAATCAGAAATAACTGCAATAATATCATCAGGGAGCTCGAATGAGACCACTTTACCTTTTGAACTTTGTGGGGTAGGGGCTTTGACGGTCTTTGTGCTTTGTGGGTTCTCGGCAACGTTGTCCTGGCTGCAAGAGATTTTGGGCAAAGTGTCGGCGTCCTGGCACAGTTGAGAGGCATTGAAAAGTCCAGTCTGCTGACTGTGTCTCCATGGTCGCAGAAACTGGTGACTCAGATTCCATTTGGGCAGCACGTGAATCCAACTGAGCTTTTTCTTTTTCATTTTCGGAAGACCCGCGCTCCCTGGCTTTCTTTTTCATGCTTGGCGGTTTGATTTTCAAGCCCCTGTGGGCTCCGGCGGTTGACATTTTTCACATAAATTTTTTTGAAAATAAATATGTCATTTTATTAATTGATTGAAATAAATTTAATTTAATTAATAAATAATTAAAATCAATCTATTTCTAATTGTTTTGTGTTTCTTTTATTAACTTTCTTCTCACGCCTTTTCCGATTTGGCCGGCAAAACTCAGAAAGACTGGGCTAATATTTGGAAAGAGACCTGAAAACAAGAACCTATAGTACCTAACTTTATTATAAGGTTGTGTCTTGCTGAAATAAAAATACATAAACTTAAATATTAAAAAATTACTGCGTGTTATATCACTGCCGTCGATGATAGGACAGGAACTCACTTTCGCTATTTTCAAAGCTGAAGACGACATCGTCTACGACACCTACGAAGTATTTAGTTAAAAAGACTCCGTCAAGATTGCATGGTTAAATAGTGTTTTTTCTTTTAAATAAGTATCTTGTTTATTTATGTCCGATATTTTGGACGCACGTGCAACGATGAGTGGAATAGGTCCACCGTAGTAACGCTGCGTATTTCATAAAGTCCACAAACACAAACGTGTCTTCCTGCAGATTTATCTCCAATCAACCATTAAACCTTCTATTTAGCTCCATCATTTCGTTTGTTGTTAGAATTGAGTAGCCGTGGATAAATTTCACAGGCGAAGGTGTGTTTTGTCTGGTTTTCATGTACCAATTCATTTGGGCGAAATGAAAATGTTGTGGCAAATGCAAATGTATTGGGGGCTTGAGTTTGGAATTTTAATTTGTATCTGTTTGATGGAGTTTACTGCCGCAAAATGTGATCCCGAAGTCTGTGGGTCTATGAATGTGAGTTACCCATTTTGGATTAACAATTCTGAATGTGGATACCCAGGTTTCCAGATCACATGCAGGAAGGACAATTCTACTGGGTTGCTCACCCCTTTCTTTACTGCTTATCTAGGTAATTTTACTGACGAGTATCTTCCACCTCATGCTTACAATATTATGGAGATCGATTATACGGGTTATCTCATCATAAATTCGACTTCTCTGAAAGTCCAGTCGTGTAAGAAAAACAGCAGTGTATCAAGCTTCTTTCAGCTACCTAATGGTGGCCCTTTCACCATTTCCCTTTCTAATAAATTCGTGGTTATTGGCTGCAACACATTCGGTAGTTACGCATACGGGAGTTTGGGCGACGTTAGATGCGTATCGCTTTGTAGACCTCAACGTGATCCACCATACTGCCGCTATGGATGCTGTGAAGTTAGCGTTCCAGATAATTTGAGGTGGTTCAATTTCACTGGCGGAGGTGTGTTTGGTTTGCGCAATTCTACTACCAACAAATTTAATAACATGTGTGGCTTCTCCACTATATTGGATCCCTCCACCTTCAGAGTGGTGGATAATAAAACAAGCCTCTTTTGGGGAGAAGGAACGAAGGCTGATTATGGTCTCCGCCTTAACTGGGGTATCGGCCTTCAGAATTGCTCCACGGCTCAACCAACTGCTAATTATTCTTGCTCCCCCAACGCAAAATGCATTGACTCTCCTACAGGTGAAGGGCACGTATGCAAATGTCATCCTGGGTATGAAGGAAATGGTTACTCTCTTGGCACAGATTGCACAGGCATAACTTTCGCACTTTTCTTAATTGGAACCATTATTAGTATCTTATTTTCTATTTTATAATCATTGCTTTTGAAAATCTCAAGGCTCCTAATCATAGTGATTTTGTTACTGTTCAGACATAGACGAGTGCAGTGATAAAAAGTCGAATATGTGCGTTGGAGCAGAAGAAGGAGGAATATGCCTTAATTTGGCAGGTTCCTATAATTGTTCCTGTGCAAAGAGTTATGTGGGAGATGGCTTTCAAAACGGGACAAAATGTGTATCCCCACAATCCAGAAACTCCCTAAAATCTGGAATCATAGGTGATTTGACGACATGTCTCTGTATATTCTTTTTCTTTACATCTCAAACAGCATAGTCAATCAAATCTTCTCTGTTTGATGAAAGCGCAGGGTCCGTTTCTTCATTTGTGGTGGTTTCTGTGGGAGCCTGTGGGCTATTTTGGTGTCTGAGGAGGCGGCGTTTGAAACATGCCAAAGACAGGAATTTCCGGCAGAATGGTGGATTACTGTTGCAGGAACGCATCGCTTCCATGGGAGGAAGAAAAGGCCTGAGAATATTTTCTGAAAAAGAGCTGCAAATAGCTTCAAAGAATTATTCAAAAGAATTGGGGAGAGGTGGGTTCGCAACTGTGTACAAAGGAATTCTTGTCGATGGCACGCCTGTGGCAATTAAAAAACCCAAGTCAATTTCGGATGAATTTATCAATGAAATTATAATTCTGTCCCATATAAATCACAGGAATGTGGTGAAATTACTTGGTTGCTGCATGGAGACTCAATTTCCATTGCTTGTGTATGAATTCGTGCCAAACGGGACAGTTTATCAACATCTACATTCGGGCGAGAGGCGGTTGTCATGGCAAACAAGACGACAGATTGCCATGGAAACTGCAGAGGCGATATCATATATGCATCTTCAAGCTTCTCAGCCTATTTTCCATCGCGACATAAAATCCTCAAATATTTTGCTGGACGACACATTCACTCCAAAAGTAGCAGACTTTGGTCTTTCTCGTTTAAGACCTTCCGAAGAAATGCATCTGAGCACCATGTTTCCATCGGGCACTCCAGGTTATGTGGATCCTGAGTTCGTGAGGAGCAGCCAGTTCACAGACAAGAGTGATGTTTACAGCTTCGGTGTAGTTATGTTGGAGCTTCTCACCGGTCTTACACCCTTGCTGTCTATACAAGGATCTATGTGCGCTTTGTATGACCATTTCCTGTATACAGTTAATGAGAACCGCCTCACTGACATTTTAGATCCTAAAGTCGTGAATGAGGACAACCAAGCGCAGATGGAGAGTATGGCAAGATTAGCAAAAGCATGTTTGCAAGTGAAAGCGAGAGCAAGGCCGTCCATGAGAGAGGTGGTAGAAGAACTTGCTTGGATAAGAGCTGCCACAAGACAGCCGGGGCTTTATAGAGATGTGAATCTTGTAGAGCACAGGGGTGATCCAACACAAGCAAGGCTAAATTATTACGCCCTGCCAACCGCATGGGATAGTAGTCCTGAGGATCTTTACCCTTCTCCACCTGTTACAGCAATTTCTTCAGAGAGCCCAACGACTTCATTGATTCAGATTGAGATGTCAGATAAGCATGTACGATGATCAAGAGAGGGGAAGTCAATATTCTTTTATTGTTTGTAAGAAATGAAAAATACACCGGACTCTAATCTACATTTCCGAATTAGTTGAGCCAAAAGCGGACTAAAGTGTATTATTTTAGTACGTATATTTTTTTTTGTCTTCACACATACACTATATATGTGTTTCGCAAATAAAATCAAGTGCCGTTACCATATGTCGTCTCTTATTAGAATTATATTTTGAAACGTATTTATTTTATTTTCTTAAATTAGTTGTGAAACAATACAAGGTATTATTCATGTTGTGCAAATATTAAAATATTTTATTGGGTTTTTAATTAATGTTTGTTTTATGTAGGGTACTATGTTATATATATCTTTTAACATAAAATTCAATTTTTATAAATATATAAGATTGTAAATACTATTTACATTATTAATTATTTTATTGCTATATTCATTTTGTAGTAATTTAAAATATATTAAAAAAATATTGAATTTATATTATGAATATTTGTATATATTTATAAGATAAACGAAAATAAATGTAGTTTAAAACTATTATGTCATATATAGGTGTGAAGGTATTATATAAATTGTGAATAAAATAAATAAACTCATATCTAATTTATAATTATACTGAAGGCATATCTTTATTTGAGGTCCTTGAAGCTTTTTTTTTTTCCATCAACATAAACAAATCACAGATGAAGCTTGCGAGACGATTAAAATAATCTCACGTTCCTTGCACATAAATATAATCGTCACGTTCCTCTTGCCTTTTTCTTCATCGTTATTCACTTAAACGTGTTTTATTTCTCGACTTCCATTGTGGATTGCATATTTGTTTAAAAAATGATACATGAAGAGGCTTTTCATCGCACGAAGAGCACACTTCTTCAATTAGTTTGTTCTTTAATAATACAGTCTTCATTGAAAATTTATTGTTTAAATTAAATTTAAATAATTTTTAAATTACATATTTTATATAATAAAATCGCACATGCTTGGCATTGCTTTTCTTCTATACTTTATGAAAATTTTCATATGACAAATAAAGAATAAATTATAATATTATATTTTATATAGTTTAAATTTATTTTAAATTAATATTATAGTTATAATTATAATTATGTATTTATAGTATAAATTCTTAAATATAAGTATAATAAATTATTTATTGTTATATATAATTTTTTATATAATATAAACTGAATTATTATTGTATATTATTTTTAAATATATTTTCAACACTCCTTTCTATTTAGAATAAATTATACTAGCACTTGTATCTAAAGGAGGTTCAAGGATTACACTGATAGAAAACTATATGTATGTTAATATGTTAGAGAATATGTGTTTGTGCATTGATACACTACAAATTCTAGTTGCATGTGGTTGGATTAAACAATCAATAATAAGTACTAAATAATAGAATGAAATAAACTTAGACAAATCTAGATTTTTTTCTTAATGTAATTAAGTATTATCATGAAATATATGCATGCAGATTTAAAACACAAAGCAATTATACAAATGAAAAATAAAGTTACCATTAAATTGACAAAAAGACATTGCAAATGGAAATAGAATATTCCCATCCAGTTGTCAAATCAATATTTATTTGGATTTTATGTGATATGTGATATTTTGGATGCTTTTACTTGAGATTTTGGAGGCTCTTATCATTAAGCAATAGCTAGTTTACATTAAATGACACCCAAAATTGTTTTTTGATGATTGAATAGTTGTTTGCAAACATAAGACTTGTTTCAATCTCAAATCTCACACTATATATAGCCTATTGGATGAATATTATATTAAATATTTTATATAATGTAAATTTTCATTAAAATAATATTACTGTTGTATTTATAATTATATATTTATAGTAGAAATTTTTAAATCTAAATGTAATAAATTATATATTACTTATTAAGTTATATAATATAATTATATTTATTGCTATATATAATTTTTGATGTAATGTAAATTGAAATATTATTATACATTATTTTTAAATATAATATAAATTTGTAAAATGCAAATCACTATATATATATATATTATACTTACATTTATTATTATATATAATCAGTGATCCCACAATAATGGGTTACACTTTTTGGCTAAACTTGACATTGAAAGCAACATTTTGAGAAAAATCTTCACTTTGCAACACTTATAATAGGTAAATTGTTAGGAATTTGAAGATGATTCAAACTAGTGATTTGTGATATTTTCTCTATAGATTCTAAATATATTTTAAAAAAAAATAAAAATAAAAATTGTAATTGTTTTTGTATCTCCTTTGATAACTAGGTTTTAATAGTAAACAACATTTTTAAAATGTGATGTGTACTTTCAATCACATAATTTATTTTCAAAAAAGGATTGAATTATGATTCTTTTGAATTTGGGTTGGTAACACTGATATTTAGGGCATCCATTTTGTTCCATAACATTTTGTAAAATATTTTTCTTTTAATTAAGTTTTAAAGTCAAACTAATTATAATTTAGACATAGGTGCACTTTCAATCGTATAATTTTTTTTGTATTTATTGATTTTTTAATTTTTTTGTTTGAATGAGAACATAAATATTGGTGTGTACATATTTTTCCAAAAAAATGTTCACTAATTTACTATTTTTCCACAATAGTTTTTCACTAAACTTAATGTTCGGTGAAAAACCTATGTCTAGTAAAACAAAAAAATATAATATAAATTAAAAGAAACATATATCAAATTTATAGTTGTTAGGAAGCTTATTTCAAGGACTACGGTTCTCCAATTTGATTCATCTATTTGAATCCATTTGCACCTCCAAATCGAGCTTCGAAAGTAAAAAATACATTAATTTTGTAATTAAGAAAGCAAAGTAAAAAAATTGGGGGGGGGGGGGCTGGGGGGGTTCATAAATATACATAAATTTCAAGTATATAAATATTAAACATATATAATTAAATAAAAATATACATAAATATTAAATATATAATTTTAAAATAAAATATTTTATTTAAATATCTTTAATAATTTACATTATATTAAATACTATATGATAAGAAATTTAAATATTTCTATATTTAATTTTTAAAATAAATATAATTGCATAATGCTCGTTAAGGGGCTTGGTTGGGTTAATCCAACTCAGTCTTTTACAAAAGTTGATAAATGGGAGAAACCAGGAGCAGGGTGGTGGAAGGTTGATTTTGATGGAGTGGAAAAAGGGAATCCAGGCCCCTCTGGGGCAAGATGTATAATTTGAGATTGGAAGGGAAATGTGTTAGTGATAGGAGCAATGAGGCTGAAAGATGGTACCAATAACGTTGAGGAAGTTGTGGAAGCCATAATGGCAATCAAGTTGGCAAGAAAGTTAGGAGTTTCAAAGATTCACCTAGAGGGTGACTCGTTAATAATAATTCAAGCTATCATTAATGGGAAAATTGAAGCATGACATTTGTAGGATGTGGTTAGAAGGATGACAGAAAATTTGGTCCTTTTTGAAGAATTCAAGGTGAGCCATATTCAACGTACAGGGAATGTGGAGGTAGATATTCTATCGAATTGAGCTCTTTCCTTTTCAAAAGTAGATGTTATAAAATTTGAAGATTTCAGAGCTATTAATGCAGAGGATCTGGTGGAAGAATTTTAATTTGTATGATGGTAGGCTTGAGTATCAAACAAGTAGGGGAGGAGTTCCTAGTGAGGAGTGAACTAATGACAAAGGTGGATTGTCGGCATCGAACTTACATTCAACATTTAAGAAGCAGGTTGGAATCACGAGGTGTTTTAACCACCTCACCACCTTCATGTTTTCTAGGGACGTGGGAGATAGCAGTGGTGTTTGATTTTGGCGGCATTTTGCAGGGTAGGGGCTGGTGAAGCGATACATCAATGGAGGCCAGTTTCACATTGTCCTCACAGAGGAAGCTAGACCCTTTTTATGGGGAAAGCTTCGATGAAGAGACTGCGAGGTTTATTCCTATTTAAGGACAAACAGTTGGTGCAAGCAATGAAAATTAAGTTGGGAGATGGCTTTGAAAAATTGACTCATATATACCGAACGAATATGGATATCTATTCATTGGTGATGGCATGGGCTTTAGACGTTGGAGATTCGATGAACGAGGTGAGGCATGTTATGAGAACGCTAGTGCCAGAATAATTCTTGGTGGATATGGAAGGGATTTTGAAGTGGGCAGTCCCAGGTGTAGGGCTAGTTAAGGAGGAGGGACGAGATGGAGAAGGCTAGGAGATGGTGAATTTGAACCATATTTTTATAAGATGGTTGGAGGGATGCACAAAGGACCGGTGGCGAGATGATACAGAGCGAGGGTGGAAAGTGTTGAAAATATGTGTGGAACTTACAAAGTTGGAGTTGACAATTGTGAACCTAATGGAGATTTCCAGAGAGGAGTTGTGTGAAAGGAAAGGATCGCCTACGAAAGAAATCCAAGTCACTGAAAGAGATTATTATTCCATTGGAGTTGGGTGTTAACTCATAGAAAAATGGGTAACTTTTCAATGTGCAGTCTAGTCTTTTTGAAGTTTCTATTATCTATGAGTTAGGTTTTGTCATTTAATCTGGAGAAGCTTTATATTGTAAATTTTATGAAAATTAATCTGAGGCTTCAGAATAGGTAGTTAGGGGAGTAATCAGGCTTTGGGGTACAAGGCTGGGGTGGTTTTTTGGTTTAATGCTAGTTAATCAACTATCTGGTATACTATGTAGTTTGTTTTAGATGCTTTTTCTATAACCTTGATATTTTATAGTTTTAATAAAAATAAATATTATCGATCAAAATATATATATATATATATATATATATAATTGCATAATAAGTATATAAATATTCTACTAAAATTATATTAGATATATGATTTATTTAATTTAAATATATAATTTTATACTATAATATTCAAATAAAAATATATAAACACAATATTTTTCTCTATTTTAATTTTTAATTTAGATTTAGATTTAAAATTATTTCAATTATTTGTGTCTATTTTGTGAAATTACAATAATAAGTTAAATCTATTAGAAGTAGTTCAATTAATAATTATTTTTTATTCAATAAAAATTTAATTAATTATTATAGAATAATTATACCTTGAATTTTTATTCCACCTCTTCTCT